>LT855419.1:359670-382443 GCA_900184765.1 Hymenoscyphus fraxineus
CGACCTACTTTTCCTTCCGAATATAGTAGGTATTTGTACGCTTTACCTAATATAGTAGGTATTACCCCTGTTAAGTTCTTACCTATATAAAGGATTCTAGAGTCTCTTTAGGGATCCGAGGAACAAGGAATAAATCTATATTACGACTCTAGGATTTTTAACTAGATTAAATAGCTTCTATAAGAGCCTATAAAATAATAATCTTAATTATTACTAGAGTAGTAGAGCTATAAATAAATAAGCTAGTATATATTAAGAACTTAACTATAATCCTACCTTAAATAAGTATACTAGTTAGTATTTATAAAATATATTTATAAAATAAAGAATACTTATTTCTTTCTAATAAGTTACTAGTCTATTTTTTTTATACTTAGTTAATAAAAGCTTTTTATTAGTTTTAGTAAAAAATAACTCTAATTTACTAGTATACTTCTATAGAAATATATAGTTAAGAAAATTAATTAAGATAATATTTAATAAGGTATATTATATAGATATAGATAACTAGAATAAGATATTCGACCTAGTATTAGAACTAGTACTAAAACCTAAACTTTTATAACTACTAGTATACTTAGATTAAGAGACTAAGCTAAAAAGTAGTATTATAATTTATAGTAATAAAGAAGTAGTTATAACCTTATAAAAGGTCTATAATAGATTTCTAGAAGTATAAAGGATTAGGAATAGTATAAATATACTTATAGACTAATATATAAAAGTCTATTTAAAACCTAGTTAAGAAAATAATATAATAGGTAGAGCTAGGGTATATCTAGTAGGTTAAAAAGGCCGCGAGCTTATTAATCGGGTATATAATAAGCTATATAAAGAAAGAAAGATATAATAGATAATAAAGTATTATTTATTTGTCTATTTAATATTTAGTATATAAAGGAATACTAAGGATAAGAAAGGCTATATTATAATTAATATTAGAGAACTAAATAAGCTAGTAGTCTTAGACGTATACCTAATACTATTATAATTAGATATTATAGTAATATATATAAAGTATAGTTTTATTATAGCTATTAACTACTTAGCTTTCTTTTTTTAATAGTAGGTCTACCTAGACTATAGACTATACTTTATAGTTATATTCTACTAAGGCTAAGAAACCTTAAACATACCTTTAATAGGTTACTATAATACTCTAGTATATATATAGCGTTTAATAAACTATTACTTATAAGACCTTAAGTACTTTATAAAGACTTATATAAATAATATAATAGTTATAAGTAAAATATTACCTAAGTATATAAAATACTTAGCTATATTATTTACGATTCTTAAAGAACTTAGCTTAGTATATAGCCTAGAAAAGATATTCCTAGGTTACTCCTTAATAGTAATTCTTAGCTAAAAAGTAGACTTACTTAAAATATCTACTATAGAAGAGTATCTAAAAGTAATTAAAAGCTTAACTTTCCCTAAAATACTTAAAACCCTTAAGAGATACTTAGGAATAATAGAATACCTATATAAGTATATTTAAAACTATATAATTATTATAGCGCTCCTATAAGAGAGAAAAACAGAACTACTTAAGTAAGTACTAGTAAGTAAGTAGGCTAGAATAAACTTTACTAAACGTAAGGTATTTATATACCTAACTAAAAAAGAGAGAGTATCTTTTACTATACTATAAAAGATACTAATAATAAAAACTATCTTAATATACTTTAATATAAAATACTAATTATATATTAATATAGACTTATTAAAGAAAGGTATAGGCGTTATAGTATACTATACTTAAGAAAAAGGGAATAAAAATCTAGATAGTTTAATATATAACTATTAAAAGATTAAACTAGTTATATTTCTATTTAGAAAATTAATAATAGCTAAATAAAACTATTAGCTAATAGAAATAGAAACTATAAGACTAGTATAGGTAGTATAAAAGATCTAAGATAAGATTAAGTTAATATAAAGACCTATTATAATTATATTTATAAACTATAAGATAATTCTAGGTTTAGTTAAAAAGTCTAATATTATTTTATTAATATTAATAAAAAAGCTTAACCTATAACTAGTAAGAGCTTTTAAATTTCTATTAAGATTTAATTTTAATATATACTATAAACTAAGTAAAATATATACTATTCTAAATACTTTATTACGTTTATTTATAAGCTAGTTAAAACCTAAAGGCCTAGAAAAAGAGGTAGAATTAGATATACTATTTATAGGGCGAGGTATAATAGTTAAAACTACTATAAACTTTAGTAAAGCTATAGTATAGATCTTTATAAACTTTAAAAAGAAAGTAACTAAAGGTTATAAAAGTAATCTAAGGTTAGTAAAAATAATTAATATAGTTTAAACTAATAATAAATTAGAAGATAATAAAGCCTAGCTCCTATTTAGTTTAAAGGATAGCCTACTATTCTATATAGAATTAAATAGTTTATTAAAACAATTATATATACTAAAAGACTATATTAAAGATATATTTAAGCTTATATATAACCTATTAGGTTATATAGGCTATATAAAATTATAGAATACCCTAGCTTATATATATTATATTTAATAGCTAGGAAAAAACCTATAAGAATACTTAACCTTTTACTTAAAATACTTAATATTTAGTATAAAGAGGTATAAGCCGAATAGCTTGCTTTAACCTATTTTATTTCTACTAGTACCTTTCTATACTATTATAATTAACTTTATCTTAGTACTTTTAAAAAATAAAAAGGAATAAAATACTATACTTATAATAATAAATAAGAATTCGAAGAAGATAGCTTTTATACTAGGCTAAGAGGACTAGTTAGTAGAAGATTAGGTAAAAGTAGTTATAGTAAGATAGCGTCTATTAGACTAGGGATTCTTAAAAGTTATAATCTTAAATAGAGATAGAAAATTTATTAGTAAATTCTAAAAAGGGGTATTTAAAGCTATAAATACTAAACTATTCTACTTTACTATATACTACTCTTAAGTAGATAGCTAATCTAAGATTATAAACTAAATAGTAGAAATTATATTATAGTATTTCTACTAGGCTTTAAGTAATATATTTAAATAGTTAAACGCGATTCTAGAACTATAATTTATAATAAATAATTATAGATTATTAGTAATAGGAAAATTACTAAATAAATTATACTATAGTTTCTCTTTAAATACCTTAATTAGCCTTATTATATATATAAAAGATATATTAAATATACTAGCTATAAGAATCAAGGTAGTAAATATACTAGTAGAAGTAGTAGTTTATATAAAGTCTATATATAATAAAAACTATAAACCTACCTTCTTTAAGGTAGGTAATAAAGTATTTTTATAACTATATAAAGGCTNACCGGCCTATTCCGAATTATAGAGAGGATAGGTAGACTAGTATATAAGCTAGAGTTACTTAAGTTAATAAAGATCTACTCGGTTATATTAGTAGTATACCTAGAGCTTAAACTATAAGGAAAGGACCCTTATAATAGACTAGCCCTAGTAAAACCTAACGTAATTATAGTTAGCTAAGACCTAGAATAGGAGGTTAAATAAATAATTAAAAAGAAGGTTATATCTATAAGCTAAGAGAAATACCTTATATACTAGAAAGGCTATAAACTAAAGGATAATTAATAGCTACTAAAGAAAGATTTAGCTAATACTTAATAACTACTTTATAATTTTAAGACAAATAAAATAAAGGGACTAGTACTATTTAAATAAAAGCTAGCTATTAATAAAGAATAGTAATTATAGCTCTAAACTATATACGGACTAAAAGATATAGGCTTATATCTATTACTAGATATACTTACTATATATTCTTACTAAGTACTAGGTTAAAAGACTATATATTATTACTAGATACTAAGCTATAAGGTTAAGTATTTTTATAGACCGAGGTAGAGCTAATATACTAATTAAATCGTAAGCTTAAAAGTAAAGTTAATAACTTTACTTTTAACTAATTTACTTTTATTTAAAGTATAAACTACTTAAAATATTACTAAATTAAAAAAAAGACCTTTATTCTTAACTCTATTTTTAAAAGTATTCCTTTTATAATACTATATTACTATAATATCTAGTTAATAGAATATAGTAAATATACTATAAAACCTATAAGAAATAGCTCTATAAGTACTATAATAACTATAAATTAATCTATACTAGAGACTATAAGAACTATAAGCGAAAGTAGTAATACTAGTTACTACTATTATAAGACTACTAGTATAGATTAACCCTATCTAAACCTTATAAGGTATAACCTTATAACCTTTAAAAGAGCGTATATACCTTTTAAATAGATATAGTCTACTAGTTCTACTAAACTTTAGTTAAGAGCTAATCGATAGATACGTAGTATAAGTAGATAGACTTATAAAAAGCGTCTACTAATAACTTAAAAGCGAAATAGAGAGCTAATCTAATATAGAAAGAAACTAAAAGGAATTCGCGTAAAGAATATTAGAATAAGATTAGTATAATAATAAGCTAGATAGAATAAAGTATAAAGCTTAAGGTTTAAAGGATTAGGCTATACCTATACCTATACTATAGTTAAGAAAACCGAGTAATCCTAGTAATAAAGGTTAACTAAAGCCTAGCTAAACTAGTTAAGAAGCTAGATTAAACTAGAATAGCCTAGCTTAGTTTAATAGATAACCTAAAAAAAAGTAAAAAAAAAAGAAACCTATTAACTAGAAAAATAAGGTATACTTACTCTACTTAGTATTACTACCCTTAGTTATTAATTTAGACGAAAAATAAGTATAAGAAGTAAACTTAAGTACTTTACTTTAGAATAAGGTATAGAACTAATAGGTTAATCTAGAGCTATAATAGTATTAGTTAAAAAATAATAATAATTTTATACTAATCTAGACCTTATAAAGGGAGATCTTATACCTAGGTACGTAGAACTAACTTATAAATATATTAAAGTATAACCTTCTAGTATACTTAGTACTAGTATAAGGTAGCCTTATTAATATATTTAGAATTAATAGTATACCTTCCTATATATACCTTTTAGATATTATAATAATTATTATTTTAATAAATAAAGATATTTTATTAACTATATAATTAATATATTAGACTTTAGTTTTTAATTTAAATAAAAACATATAAATAAAATAAAACTACTTTAGTTTTATAGTACTAGAACTAGGTACTCGGGTAATCCTATAGTACTAAATAAGAGTTAAACGAAAATATAGAGTCTACTATATATATAAAGATAAAGTATATTTTAATAAATATAACTAAGATCTTATAGGACTAATATACTATAAGTTAATAGAACTAGAAGAGTAGTATAAAGGAATAGTAATAGTATACTCTAGATAGGATTTCTCTTTAACTAGGGTTACTTCTTTTATAGTATAAAATAGTAAGTTCTAGAGTATTAGTATTCTAAGTAAGGATTAAATAGAGCTAGCTTTAATAGTAAGACGCTTAAGACTATAATAGTATAGAGATAATACCTAGTAATATAATAGTAGCTACCCTTTAGAAGGCCTAGTTAAATACTATAATTTAAATACTATAGAAGATTAGAAAGTAACTACTAAGGTTCTAGTATAAGAGATTCTAGGAACTTTAGAATAGTTTATAGAAGACTTAGATAAGTACTATATAGCCTATAACTATAGTACTCTAATTTAGCTAGTAGTAAAGTTCTTACTAAGAAAGATAGTATTAAGTAACTTATATAATAAGTATAATAACTAAAGTGTTTAGGAAAAGAACTAGGATAAGGTCTTAGCCTTTACTATATCGGAAGATTTATAATACTAAGAAGAAATAGACCTAGACGCGTCTTAAACCCTAGAGTTAATTATAAGGTTAAAACGTCCGATTTTAAACCTAAGAGAAAGAAAGGAAGAGGCTAAGAAGATTAAGTAGGAGCTTAAGGAACTAAATCTTAAGCTATTTAGGTCCTTCTATTTAGGACTAAAGATTAACTTAGGTGTTTTAGACTTCTTTATAACCGAGGAATAAACTATATAGTAATAGGGACAGCGACTAGCTATATAGTAACAAGGTTATTAATAGTATTAATTCCTAATCTAGTTAAAAATCCTAGAGTCGCGATGTAGATTTATTCCTCGTTCCTCGGATCCCTAAAGAGACTCTAGAATCCTTCGTGTGGGTAAGAACTTGACAGGGGTTTCACTTACTACATTGGGTAAGGTGTACGTTCACTTACTACATTCGGAAGGAAAAGTGGGTCGAGCAAGAACACCAAAACTCGACTACACGCATACGGCTCTTTACGCCTACGTAGCGGCACTTCCACCGGTCGGAAAGGTACATGCTTCAAGGACAAGACAGTACTTAATTAACCCTACAAATCTGTCTTATTTTTATGTTGTTCCGACATATGCGCATGCGGCTACGTAGCCATATGTGCAGGTGAGGCTCAAGTACGCATGCGGCTCTCGGGTGGAGCCCTGGCCGACCACTCACAGGTACCCCGAGGCTTTTCCGGGGATACGAAGTATATACGAGTTCTTACCCACACGACGGCTCTAAGAGTCTCCCTGAGACTCTTATACTGAGATTGATTAATTCCTAAAAATAGTTCTATAAGTACTACTAGAACGTTCTATAACTCTAGTAATAGTCCCTAGATAACTGTCTACTACTCTAGAATAACCTACTACTATTCTTAAATAACTAGTTACTATTCTAGTATAACTAATTACTATTCCTAGATAACTAGTTACTATTCTAGTATAACCGATTACTATTCCTACCGTTCCTAAATAACTAATTACTATTCTAGTATAACTAGTTACTATTCTAGTATAACTAATTACTATTCTTAGATAACTAGTTACTATTCTAGTATAACTAATTACTACCTTAAAACAAATAATAGCTCTAGTAGTAGACTAGGTAGCTATCCTAGCTCTAAGACTATATAATAAACCTACCTAGCTATTACTAAAGAAACTAACCTTTTAAAAGAAGGTATAGCTAAGTAATAGTAAGACTATAGTAATAGAAGTAGAGTAATTAGAAAAGGTTTAGAAATTTAGAGAAGCTATATAGGCTAAGAAGGTAAAAAATATATAGGAATAGATAAATAGGGACTACTAGAGAAAAATAGTAAAAAATTAGAAAGATATATATATATTAGATAAGAAGGAATTCCTATAATTTATTAGATTAATAGTACTAGATATTTAAGAAGTACTAGATATAATAGAATTACTATAATAGAAAGTATAAGTTCTAGAAAAGGTATTAGCTCTTTAAATAATTAAGACGTTCTAGGTATAAAAGATTAGACTAAAGCTTAGCTAGGAGATAACCTAAATCTTAGCTATAGCTAATAAGCTAATAAGACTAAATAATAAGCGATTTATAAATTATATACTAGTATTTTTCTTATATAAGTAAATAATAATAAACTACTATATTAAAAACCTAAAAAACCTAGTCTTAGAAAGTGTTAAGCCTTAGTATAATAAGATAAGAGTAGGCCTAGTAAGGGAAAAATTATATAAGAACCTAATCTAAGAGTTATAAGGCTAGGAGAACGTATTTATAAAAGCTTAAAGAATAGTTAATAAAGAAATAGAGCGGCTTATAAAAAGAATAGAGAATTTAAAATAAGAATAGGGTTATAAACTATAAAGAAAAATAGTATTTACTTAGCGTTATTTATATTTACTATACTAGTCTAAAAGGTCTTAGGACAAGATATTCTTTCGAAGGGGGGTATTTATAATATACCGACTACGATACTATAGTAGAGTAGTAAAGGTTATATAAGTAGTAAAGGTTATATAACTCGGTATTCGCCGAGCCCCTATACTTAGCTAGCTAGGTAGTTTAGTTAGTTATTTAAGTCTCTTATATATATTCTTATAGTATATACCTATACCTTTAATATTAAGGTATAGTTTATTATATCTTATCTTAGTTTTAGACCCTCTTATAAAGGCTTTTAGTAGCTCCTCCATTTACCCCTCCCCCCTCCCCTAGCCCTCCTGCCCTNTCGAGCCTTTATTAGTTTACTACCTTTATAAATATAACTTTTATATATACTTTCGTATAAACTTTCGATATTAAGGTTTTATATAGTACTATTTTTAGGGGGGTAAACCCCTACGAAGATAACGAACTAGCTTATAAAAGCTAAAAGTAGCTATTTTTACTTTTATATAGTTAGTTTTAGTCTATAGCTCTTTTAGTCCTATTTTATAACTATACTACTTATTAAGACGTACTAAACTAGCATTTATAGAGAGACCCTTATTCTAGCCTTCTACCGAGGGGTTTTATTATAAGTAGTATAGATAAAAAGTAGTAGTAAAAGAGTAAAAAGGCCTTTAAAACTAAGCGATAAACGTGTTCGAAAATAGGTATATCGGGGCTAATTTTATACGTATAAAGACGTATATAGGCTTAAAAGAAAGCCCTTAATTCGCTATATAAGATACTAATCCGCTAGCTAAATACGACCGTAGATTATTAAGTTATTTCGAAGTGTTTAGTCCTAGGTAGGTACGTATAAGTGAGAGGCGTAGTACTAAGGCTTATTATACCTACCCTATATACCTACCTATGTACCTACCTACCTAAAAACAGGTGTATTAGGGCTAATTTTTATCGTACCGACTTCTATATAGGCTTAAAAGATAGCGCTTAATTAGCTCTATATACTACGTATCTACGAGCTAAATACGATCGTAGCGTATTACGTTATACGCTTATAAAGTACGTGGGTACGTAGGTAGGTACGGGGTATATATAACCCTTGTAGGTATACTAGAACTCGACCGTATCGTATAATAAACACTTCGTAATAGTATAATACGTATCGGTCGTATTTAGCTCGCAGATACGTAGTATATAGAGTTAATTAAGCGCTTTCTTTTAGTCCTATATAGAAGTTAGTAGGAGTAAAATTAGCCCTAATACACCTGTTTTTACATAGGTAGGTACCTGTACGCATTTAAGCCTTACCGAGCCGCATATACCCTACCTAGCCTATATATCCCACCAACTTTACAAGCCTATATCTAACGTAATATAGGTTATACGTACTTCTAGTATACTTTCGCGGATACTTTAATAGAAGGGCTATAATTTGTACTTAAAATCGCGATAATAAGTATTATAGCGGATATAAACTATCGTATAAAAATAAGGGGTCTATAAAGTCGCTTTTTAACCCCTACTAGCCCCTAACTATAAGGCTATCACTTAAATAATCCCTATTTTCCCTTAGACGCTAGATAGCTGTTCCCGGGGGTAGGGTATAATTGGCTAGGGGTAGTCGGGGTAGGGCNAATTAGCTAAATTACTAAGATAGAAGTTAGTAGTAAATAATATAGAGCTATTACTTATAGAACCGGAATAGCTTTAATAGACTATTAAATTAGTATAGGTTTCTACTAGTAAGCCCTTACTTTTAGCTTCTTACTATATAAATTATTACTTTTACTAGTTTACCTAGATATCTATTCTAAGCTAGGATTTATCTACGAAATACTAGGCTTATTTCGAAGTAAATAGTCTATCTACTTATATATATTCTTCTTATTAAGGCTATAGTAGTTATATATTAAGGCTCTAATCTAATAGACCTTTATAGAACTATTATAATTATCTTTTTAGTATATATAGTCTTTAAATATCTTAGCTATTATATTTACTATTTTATTCTTATTAGTATAAAGTTTTATAACCTATTATTTTATAGTAGTCTCTAAAGTACTTTTACTTATACTAGTATTACTACTCTTACTTTTACTAGATTTATTAACCTCTACTAGTATTTTTATATAATTAGTATAATAAATAGTATATAGCTTTAATTTATCTTTCTTTACTAGCTTAGTAGAAGGGGTAGCCTTTATAGGCTTAATTATATTAGTATTTAAATTAATCGAACCTTTAGTTTTATAGTTAACTCTTAAATCTATATAAGACGCGGTTTTAATACTCTAATTACTTATATAGATTATTAAAGCCTTCTCTATTTCTTTCTACTCGGTTATACTCGATATATTTATATAATCTTTTACTTTTTTAGCCCCCTAGAAGGCTTATATTTAATAGAAAAGAGGTATATATAAAGGGCCTTACTACTAACTAAACTCCTCTATTTTCTCTCTAATATCTATCTAAAACCTATTATAGTAAGGGTATAATTCGTTAAAGAGATCTATTATCTTTATAAAAACGTTTATTTTACTAGAATTAATATATATTATTATATATATAGTAACCTTATATAATTTAATAACTTATTTAATTACTTTAATATTAGAAGAGTCTAGTACTTATTTAATAATAACCTCTTTAATAATATCCTCTTAGATAGTATTCTACTTAATAATATACTTCGTAGAGCCCTTAAGAATCGATTTAGTAGGTTTAGTAGAAGTTTAAGGGACCTTTTTATTACGTAGAGCGAATAGAAGTAAATTATATAGGTCTAAATATAGTAAAATAATAAACTAAAGAGTCTTAAACTCGTAGCTAGCTAGGTTAGTATAAGTATATATAGTAAGGACGCTATAACTATACTAAGGGCACGTGCTTATACTCTTAAAGTTAGAGTAAATACTTAATAGTACTAAATAATTATAATAGTACCTTCTCTTTAAACGAACTAAGTACTTATATAAGTTATAATCTCTTATTCTTTCTATAAGGATCCTTACTTCCTCCTAGTCTTATAGGATATAAGTTATAATCTCTTATTCTTTCTATAAGAATCCTTACTTCCTCCTAGTCTTATAGGATATAACTTATAGAATAGCTTAACTTCTTACTTAGTATTATTAAAATTTAAGGTAGAATAAAACTTAGGATCTAAGAAATACCTAACCTACTATATATAATACTTAAGTTTCCTTTAATTCTACTTAGAATCTTTAATATTCTTAACTTCCTATTCTTCTTCTCTATTAATAACTATAGGATTATTATATTTTTACTTCTATCTAGGTAATAGATTATTATTAAAGAGTAATAATAAAGAAGTATAAAATACTAAGTAAACCTTTATAGACTTAAGTAACTCTAACTTATATAAAGCTATACTAATATATTATTTAATTATAAAAGGTTTAAAATTCTTTTTATTAAGCTTTTTTAAAGGTTACTCTATTTTAAAATAGTAAATATCTAAAAACACTCTATTACTAGACTAATAAGCTAGTATAGAAGTATATCTCGAGTTTATAAAGTACTCTATATAACTTTATATAAGTCTTATCTAATCTTAAAGGAAAGTCTATATTATACTAAGTTAAAAAACTAATTAAATAGCTTTCTCTTTAGTAATCTTATATTATTAACTTAGTATTATTTAAGGTATAATATTAAATACTATCTTTAGATTATAGCCCTTATTAGTAAAGAATAGGCTAACTCCTATAGTTTTAGAGATATTTATATTAATAGTAAAAGCTACTAACCTAAGCTAATCTACCTAATTATCTTATATATAGTTATAATAAATATAAAAATAATATTTTATTTCTATATTTATAATCTTAGTTTATTTATCTATCTTAAGATAGTATAAGGTAAAATAGTTATTATATATTTAAAGTAACTTATAGAACTCTTAAAAGAATTCTATTATAAATTAAGGTTCTTTATTTAAAATAATAGTATTTAAATAACTATAGAAAATATAAATTTATTTAAAGAATATATTAGTAAAAGACTTAGCTATAGTTCTTCTATTCTTAGTAAAATAAGAAAGAAAATAACGTTCTTTAGTAAGCCTGTTTACTATATTAGCTATTATATTATATCTTTTATAAAGTAGTAATCTAGTAATAAAATCTATAGAGATATATTACTATAGTTAATCTAGAATTAAAGTCCTTAATACTTCTTATAAGAAGACTTTATTCTTTTATAATCTATATAATTTATAATATACTTCTTAATAGTAATATCTATCTTAGACTAGTAAAAATATTAGTTTAAATAAGTAAAGGTCTTTATAACTCTAGTATAGCTAACTATAGAATAATTATAAATTAATTTAATTATTTTTATATATAACTTAGGCTTATCTAGAATCTAAGCCTTATTCTAATATTAAAAAAGGCTATTAGAATCTAATAAATAGTAAGTAAGACTAATATATTTACTAATATAATCTTTATTCTAAAGGTTCTATAATATTTTAATATATATATATTATTATCTTACTAAGCTTAAAGAATCTTTTTATAAAGCTTATTACTATTAATTTATAAACTAGTTTTAGCTTTATCTATATCTATATTATAAATAATAATTATTTATAAGAGTAAAATAGTTCTATTTTAATAGGAATCTTTTATCTCCTTTTATACTTTTAGTTAAATATTATATATAAAAAGAACTATTTAAAAGTTATACTTATATTAATTATTTATATTATTTTATAATATATATCTTTTTTTAAGTTAATATATTTAGAATTATATTATATTTTTCTAGTTTATAAAATATTTTAAAGTAAAATTAAAATAAAAATTTAACTTATCTAGCTTATTATTAAGTAAGCTTCTTAGTTATTATAAACTATTCTAAGTTCTTATAGTCTAATATTACTTAAACTAGGTATATTAATTTTATTAATTCTAGTTACTAACTTTTAAAAATATAAATAATAGTTAAAAGTTCTTTATTATATATTTAATAATTATATTTAGTAGGTAATATCTTCTTAAAGAAGAAAGTAATAGAATATAAAAATCTATCCTCTTTATATTAAGATATATAACCTATAATAATAGTATTTAAAGTATTTACTTTAATATAAACTATTTTAATATAGTTAAAGTATATAAGTATAAAAGATATAATATACTTTTTTTTAATATACTTAAATATATTTATATAAGCTAAAAGCTACTTAAATTTAGTATCTTTATATTCTAATTACTAAAGTAGTTAAAATAGGTTTAAGAAGCCTATTATAAATCTTTAGTAAAAGTTATAGTAGCTTTAAAAAGATATAATATCTCTTATAGATTTTAAAGTCTTCTATTTAAATATAACTTTTACTTTTTTAGAGTCTATTTAAATACTATCTATTCCTACTATTATACCTAAGAAATTTATTTTAGTAATATTAAACTTATACTTTATTATATTATATTAAAGTTTACTTTTTTTTAAGTATTTATAAAATTACTTATATATACTTTATATATTCCTTTATATTCTTACTATAAATAAGAATATTATTTATATAAACTATATAGTTCTTACTAATATAGTCCTATAATAGTTCGTTTATAAAACATTACTAAGAGGCTAGTCTATTATAAAGTCTAAAAGGTATAACTTTCTACTTAAATATACTAAAGGTTATTATAAAAGTAGTAAGTTCTTTATTTTATTTAGTTTTTATTTAAAAGTAATTAAATATAGAAATAATATTAAGTTTTATTAAAACTTTTATATTATAAAGGTTTATAAGAGTCTTATTAACTAAGGGTAAGGGAAAACTATCTTTCTTAGTTAACCTATTTAAAGTTCTATAATTAATATAAAATTAAATACCTTTTTTTAGTTTTTTAATAAATAATACTAGTAATATCTATAAAGTAAAACTAGCTTTAATAAATCCTTTTAATAAATTATTACTAATATATTTATAGTAAATCTCTAGCTTATTATTTAATATCTAGTAGAGTTTACCTTTTAGTAAAGTAATATCTAATAGTATATAAATTTAATAATTAAAGTCTTTATATAATAGTAACTTATCTACGTTCTTCTTAATAAAAACGTTAATAAGATCCTTATATTTATCTAGTAATAGTTAAAGTAGCTCTTCTCTAGTATAAGACTTCTTCTCTTATTTAATCTTTTCTTTTATAATCTCTTTTATAGTTATAGAAAATACTTAGGCTCCCTCCTACTTAGTATTCTATATAAAAAGATAAGTACTAATTATAAAGTAGTTAATCTTTAGATCTAATAAAATACTCTTATTTTATAGAATATTCTTTCTTAAATATAAAATAGATAAAATAGAATTTAAAAGCTTTTTAGAAAGTATTTATAATTCTTTATTTATTTTTTTAAGTTCTTTCTTATAATTCTTTTCTTAAGTACTACCTAATCTTAATAAAGAAGACTTATTAGTTTATATTAAAAGTATAAAAGTTAGTTTTAACTCTAAATATAATTATTTAATAAGTCTATCTTAGAAAAAATCTTTATAACCTTTTAAAGTAGAGACTATTATATTTTAAGTACTTCTTTTACTTTATTTAAATATAAGTAATATTTAATATCTTCTAGTAAATTAATATTACTTCTAGAAGCTCTAGTATACTTATAAATTCTATTTAT
This sequence comes from Hymenoscyphus fraxineus, assembly GCA_900184765.1. Taxonomy (NCBI): domain Eukaryota; kingdom Fungi; phylum Ascomycota; class Leotiomycetes; order Helotiales; family Helotiaceae; genus Hymenoscyphus; species Hymenoscyphus fraxineus. The sequence goes on from LT855419.1 coordinate 373,996, forward strand.
AAAGTATATTTTATTATATCTTATATCTAAAAGTACTTTATATATATTTATTTATAACCTTTTAAGAATTAACTCCTATAGTATATTAGTTAAATAAAACTTAGTTTTATTAAAAATATAATTATTTATTTAAAGTTATAAATATATTATATATATAATCTTATTTTATTTTCTATTAAAACTACTTATTTTTAAAGGCTTTACTAACTTAATAATTAGTAAATTCTCTTTCTTATTTAGTAATTATATAGTCTTAGTATTAATAAAATTTCTATTACTAGCTCTAGTATCTATTAATATCTAAAAAGGTAATTTCTATTATCTTATTATATAAGGATAAAGAAACTATCTTTTATAATCTACTATTATTTATAAAATTCTTATTAATTAACTACCTTTAAGTACGTCTTTACTAAAGGACTCTAGTTTTTCGACTTCTTAGTATTATTATCCTTTTTACTATTAGAAGTTCTAGACTCTTAATTAAGTTTATTTTTTACTACTATAGCTAAAATATTTATAGCTACTTAAGTTACTACTAAAGTTACTACCTTAAGAGCGACTTTAGACTTCTATTATAATATCTAATACTTACCCTTATTAAGATAATTAAGTAAAAAGTAGTTAATCCCTCTATAGGTATAATAAGGATTATTAGACCTAGGAACTTTCTTTTATTATTCTTATATATTTATAGGAATAGCTAGAGGTATATTTAAAATAGATAGTATACTAAACAAACCTAAAGGAAGGGTAAGCTAAGCTTATTATTATTATCTTATAATAAACCTAGATATAAGTAAATTATTATAAGTTCTAATTACTTTATTTAAATTTTCTTTATTAAGATATAAGAAAAGATTAGTAAATACTTATTAGATATTATAATAGGTAATAATTATACTTATATAACTTTAGAAACGCTACTTAAGCTTATTAGAGACTTTATACTTAAGTTTATAAATCTTCTATCTCTTATTTATTCTAATTTTATTAGTTAGAGCTTTAAATTCTATAATAAAATTATTCTATAATATAGTATCTTATTTATATATTCTAAACTTATATCTTACTATTTAGTCTTAGTAAGAATTAGAATAGATTTTATATAAAGTAAATAGAATCTATTCTAGTATATTAAATATAGTCTTATTTTTAACTTAACTTTATACTTTTCTACTAAGAACTATATAAATATATCTAGCTTTATTTTTTAGCTTAGGAAAGAAAGAACTATTTATATATAACTTATAAATAACTACTTTATACTAATCTAGTTAAAAATCCTAGAGTTACGATATAGATTTATTTCTCGTTCCTCGATCCTAAGACTCTTATACTAAGATTAACTTTATACTAGCTCTTAAATTTAGATCTATTTAAACTATTAAACTTATTAGAGTCTTATACTTAAATTCTTATAGCTAGTTTAAATATAAATAGTATCCTTAGTTAATAATTCTAATTCTTTATTAATTTATTAATTTTATTATTCTTATTTTAGTTATTTTAAAAAAGTTTATTTTATTACTTTTCTATTACTTAAGTATCTTAGAATAATTAATCTTATTCTTTCTCTATTACCTTACTTTACTATAAGAGAGTCTTATATTATTATAAAGAAACTATTATTATCTAGTTATACTATTCTAAATTATCTTAGTAATACTATCTAACTTTAGTTTCTTTATTTAACTCTAGAGGTCTTAGATCTTTAGTATTTTTTAGTTATAATCTTTAAATATATTTTATATTATAATTTAAGCCTTTTAGAGATTTTCCTTAGTAAGTTTCTTACTAGTATCTATTATCTTCTAAATATTAACTAGGCTATTATATCTATTAGTAAAGAGTTAAAGTTTATAATTAGATATTAAGAGGTTACCTTCTATAGCTATATTATCTATCTAGGCTTCTTTTAAAAACTCTTACTATTAAGTACTACTAAGTAAGTTAAACTTATCTCTAGTATTCTCTTAAGTAACTATCTAAACTTCTATAATCTCTAGTAGCTTTATAATAGATTAATATAGGTAATATACTTAAGAGGGTAGTTTCTTTAATATATTCTAAAGGTTTATAGCTAGAGCTAAGATTTCTTCTTCTTTCGAATATACTATAATAAACTTAATATCTAGGTAGGTAGAATAAGAAAAAGAATAAAAGTATAAGTATATTATTATTATATAATATTAAAGTATTTATAGTTAATAGATATTAATTTAAAAACTAGAACTTAAGTAAATATATAACTTTAACTATAAGTAAATATATAACTATAAGTTAATAATAAAACTCCTTCTAAATAAGTATTATTAAATTATAATAGTCGGGATTAGAAAGTAAAAAACTATATATAAAGGTAAGTAGTCTTTACTACTTATATTAAAGGATCTAAATTAACTCTCTTAGCTCTTATTCTCCTAGAATAGTAAAGTGTTCTATCTCTACGTAATTGCTTATACGTCTTTTATCTACTAGTATACTTATAAAGTATAGTTTAATAACTTTTTTTTATAATCTTATATTAAAAGACTAACTTAAGAAAATTTTAGTTAAATTTATTATTATATTATATAGAGTAAATAGAGGTAAATTATATAGGTCTAAATATAGTAAAATAATAAACTAAAGAGTTTTAAACTTATAGCTAGCTAGGTTAGTATAAGTACGTATATTAAGGACGCTATAACTATACTAAGGGCACGTGCTTATACTCTTAAAGTTAGAGTAAATACTTAATAGTACTAAAAAACCGTAATAGTTTTTAGTAGTAGTAGCTTTACCGTTTATAGAAGTCTTTTTAATACGTTTTATAAGGACTTTAGACTTAGATATAGACTCTAAGTAAGGCTTTTTACCTCGAGGGCCTACTATAGCGAATAGCCTTACTTTTCGACGGATTTAGGACGTTATATAGCTAAATAAAGGTAGTAGGAGTAGTAGTAGTAGGATATTTAGGTGGGTTAAAGCATGGACTATTTTACAGGTTACAAAAAGTGTGGATTTCGGAGTTTTGACGGCACCCATTTATAGCGCTGTAACTAACTTAACGCGGGGCTCGCGAGCACAGACGCCTGCGGCTGTTCTACCAACTCGTTCCTCGTTGTTGAGGCCTGAGGCTCTTATAGTAAGAATGGTCATGTTGCGTTGTTATTGAAGATAAATCAAAATATATACAGAGAAAATATAATTTAATGGTCAAGTGTTCAATTCCGTGCCGTACTTGTACGATCCGCACTACCCGTTTTATTCAAAATGTGACAAGATATTCTTCGTTCAACATTCAAGTGAATTGGTGGTCGTGTAGTTCAAAATGCTACCCCACCTTTGGTAGTCACGTAGTGCAGTACCGCAAGTACGAGGGTATCTTTACATCAGACTTCTCCACTTTTTGCCACTTCCAATCCGTACAGAAACCTTAGGGAAGCTTCCGCCCATCTTTTTTGGACGACATTTCCCGTCGATACCAGTAGCCCACGTGTACTAGAAAGTCAGTATTGACTTCAGTTGCTCTGTGAAGACTTTCGGATGATAGAAAATATATCCAGTGAGAAAATTGAAAACTGGAAGTTCTATTATCCTAGGACTTCTCAAAAGATGGTCTTAAATGAGTTATATAGGTCTAGAAGGACAAGAAGGATTGGTGCTTGAAGAGTTGTACTCTTTGACTCCGGTGAGTACTCGGTAAACCTCTTCATTAGGCTTCACCAACTCAGGGCCTTGTTGATACTTCTATCAGAATATGAAAACATCGTAGAGTAAAAGACAGAGAAGTATAGGATATAAGCGAACAAAACAAGCTCAGTAATAGATAGAGGAAGGAAAAATGGCGGATAAGATGGTGCCTTTCCTGTAAATAGTCATTTGTAGTCCAAAAAACGCCCGATTGAGAATCAGATCCACTCCAGTATGAAATACATGTAGATTTTACCCCTGGTATATAAACCCGAGATTATAGTCCGACTTCTTCCAACCAAGTCTCTACACATTATTGTGCTCGGTGCTTCCTCACAGCGGCCCAGCTGCTGGTGTGATGCTTTTTCCGGCGCCTGCAATCTCCCTCAGCACTCAGTTGAAGCGTGTCTGTTACCTTTAAAGTGTTTCAACATGGTGGCATGAAGGAAAAAAGAAGAGGAAAAGTATGGAAAAAGTACGGATCACGAGACTGATAGGATCGTACCAAATGGATACCAGTACTTGCATTGAATGGAGCGAGTGGTGAGGTGAACGTGGGAGTGAAAGTGAGAGTGGTGAAGAAAGTTATACATATGAGGGGAAAGTGAAGCCGAAGCTCTCAACTTTAATAGGAGCATGGCACAGAGCATGGGTGACGGGTCGCTTGGTGGCCCCAGCAACCAGCGACAGGGCGACAGGGATCCAGCAAGTAAAGCTGTCGCTCAATCTCGCGATCGCATCGCATCGTCTCTCCGCTGAATTTTTCTCCATCCCCAACACAATCCAGTCTGGTACTTGAGTGTATCGGCTGTCGCTTTCCTTCGAAATGGCTTCAGGTACTGTGACCATCGAGAAGACTTACTTTGAGACGTTGTTACGAAGGTATGTTGGTTCGATCTCCTTGGGTTGCGATGTTGGAGGCGCGTGCTTGCGCTCCGAAAATGTGGATTGTGGATTGTGGATTGCGGAGGAGCTTGAAGCTTGGATTGGGATGGGATGCTGATGCGTCGGAATGCTGATCTGTACCCCGCCAAACTAGAGCCCAATTTGTACGTTCCAGATCCACCGGCAGAGGGGCAATCTGCTTTTCGAAACCTCGAATTAATCACATCCATAGCATGCGCCGGCCACCGATTTCACCACTCCTCTTGACGTTCTCACCGTGACGATTCCCAAGAGCGATCATGATAGTCTTGTACGAGGTCCCCTCCACAATCACGCAATGCTCATGCTACACATGCTGATTTGCTCCCAGTTGACCATTGCCCGACAATTTGGTACGCTGTACTCTGCGCGGAGCTTGTTACTCGCACCCATAAGCCGGGTCGATTCTTGTTGGTTGGACTGTTGGTTGACTTTTTTTCTCTAGCAAATCTGCAGACAAACCTTATTCAGGGCGGCATCACTCAAGAAACCCTAGCCGTGAGTTCGAAGGGTGTCACTTACTATTAGATGGCACTAACAGCCGTAACTAGATTTTGACCCAAGGAGTTCCTAGCAACGATGATGCAGCTACAACAATTACCTCTGCAGTCGACGAGAGCTCCGATGCTGGTTTCCTCTCCCAACGACCATTGTCGACAGTCTACACTAATGGCGGGCAGGACTACACATTCGGAAGAAATGCCAATTACACCCCCCGAAATACTGAGCCTCGACCACGAGACACCAATGGCTACAAGAGTGGCTATCAAAATGGATATCAAAATCACTCCAGCAGCGATGAGAATCTACATATGCCCGAAGCACCAGTAGATGCATTTTACGATGGAGGAAGTAACGTGGAGTCGCAACCAAAGTCCCGACGTCAATATGACAAGTTTGCAAAACGCACCGTGCTATTGGCCAACCTCCACGAAGCTACAACCCATGCCGATATTGTCGATGCAGTTCGAGGTGGTATGCTGTTGGATCTCTACCTTCGCGGGGGTGATAGAACGGCAAGTGTATCATTCTTGGAGGAGGCAGATGCTCACGAGTTCTTCCGTCATTGCAAGGCCAATGATCTATACGTTCGTGGAAAGAGAGTACGCACTACCTCGATGGGTTTTCCGGATTTTTAATGCTAACCAGACACAGGTCGACGTCCGTTGGAATGATCGCCAGTTCATTCTTCCAGGACATGTTGCCAATAAGATTGCTATTGGTGCAACTCGAAATTTGGTAATTTTGAATCGTACTCCAAGACATACGGAGGAAATGATTCGTGACGATCTGGAGCATATTCACAATCTTGTTGTCATCAAGGTTGTGTTTGACAATCACAACGCCTATATCTCCACCAACTCTGTCCACAATGCAATGTTTGCCAGAACTTGTATGATGAGCCGCGCTGTATATAAGAGCTCGAAGATTGAATGGGATACCGACGAATGTGCTGGACCTTTTGAACCACGTCGACAGCCCACGACCAATTCGAAGGAGGCGGCCAAGAAGGAGGTACCATTGACGAATCGATTCCAACTTCTCAGTATGGATGGGGATGATGAATCATTCGAGAACGACGACGAAATTGTAAGCGGCATGGAATTTCCTACTCCGGCTTCCTTTATGGTTTCTTGAGTAATCCCTTTTCGAAGCTGCTGCTGGGATTCCTTTTTATGAGACTGGGGATGATTCATGAATGAGACCACGACTTTCAGTTTGATGCTGCCACGGAGCTCTTTTGTTTTCTTTTGGCGTTGAGGGGCGTTGCTTTCGCTGGACAAAGGGGTTTGGTGATTGCGTTCAGATACCCTAGGTCTGTCTGTTACTGATCGCGAATACCCCCAAATTTTTATTTTGTTGCTCCAGCTGGTAGGGCGAGGTCATTTCTAAGGAGGGAAGTCGTCAAATATGTGTATGTAAGATTACGGTGGCATGGTAAATTGCTGTAGCTCACTCGGGTGAGGGATGCCCAAGTGTCAATAGGTAGTTCAGGTGAAAAATAGGAATTGAGAGTTACATTCACTGATATGTGATCTATCATCTTTATGTCTTGAGACATTCGTCTTTTGCAATGATAAAGCCTCGTAGGGCTTATCGGCGATGACGAGGTCTTTGAGGATCCTCGTTTCAGGTACAGTACTGAGACTGGGGTACGCCACTACTCCAACCATCCCTGGCTCTCACGAGATTATGCCAGATCAAACCTTCACCTACAACCAACACACGCTGATATACTCTGTACTGTACATACCTACGATGCGACCGAGTGCCACACAGTCTGATCCGGCATCGATATCGATATCCAATGCTCCCCTCGAACTCGAGATGCGCCGAAGGTGATGGCAGTGATGCCTGTCTGGTCCCGGGCTTCCAGAAGCAACATGCCTCGACGTCGTGGGCGGCTCTCGCTTTCTCCTCCGTCCCCTTACTGATGACCTTTGTCGCTGTTGCGTTTGTCGTACACCATAAATTGTTTCCTGTCATTGCTGGTCTGCAGAATTCGAAGGCCGGAGAGGAACATTACCTCCCTTCGAATGCGCCGGACTTTTTGAGGCAGCGACATGAGGAGCAGGGGAAGAAGGATGGGAGGAGGAGGGTTGTTGCGGGCGCGTTTTCGGCGACAATTGCGTTGGCTGCTGTGCTTGCGGAGTTGATACTATGTGAAATATCGAACACGCTGAATGCCTCCGCGAGGTCCCTTGCGCTCAAGGCAACGGTACCAACGCTACTGTTTCTTCTGATTATACTTGTACCCTTTCTCGAACTACAATCGATTGTCTCTGGGTCCGGATGGAGTTTTCAAAGGACCGCGAATGGAAAATTTCCTAGAACGGCTTGGGGTTTGCAACTCATTGGGTTTACATTGTGGATAGCTTGCTTTTGGTGGTTGGGAAAAGGAATACCCGGAACGTATATACACAAGATGGCCTCTCAGCCCGGAAAAGGACTGAGTGAGGCTTCTTTAGAAAGAGTAGGAGTTATAGGGATATCATTGATGGCATTACTTTCTGGTTTTGCAGCCGTTACAAATCCATGGCAGACGTTTGGAATCAAAACCCGGCCGGTCACGGAAGCAGATGTCAATCGAAAACAAGCAGGACTTGATGCTACGAATGACATGCTCGCATCGAAGAAAAGTCGTCTTCGTGCTCTTCAACGCAAAGCCCAAGATACACCTGCAGAAGGCTTCATGACCAAAGTCCTAGGTACTATCCGCGGGTCCCCGGAAGCCCAAGAAATCAAAGCTCTAGAGCTTGAAATCAATGGCTTAACTTCCATGGCTCTAAGTCTCTCTACCTCTCTCTCAGTCCTACAAAATCGCCTGGCATTCAGCCAAAGAGCCTCTTCTCCTCTAGGAAAACTGTTCCTCACTCCTGCATCCTATGGCTTTTCCATCTACTGCATTTTCCGCATCCTCACAACCACTCTCTCCACCATCCGCCGCGCATTCTTCCCCTCCGACGCCTCTTTCACATCTTCCGCTACCGACCCCATAAATCGCATCCTCTCCCTACTAGCAAAACACGTCGACCCAACCCTCGACCAACTCGCCTGGTCCCGGCAAATCTCCTTCCTCCTCTCGGGCGTCATCCTCCTCGCCTCCTTCAACTCCGTCCTCCAAACCTTCCACATGATCACCAAACTCTCCCCCTCCCTCCTCTACCACGCGCAAACCAACCTCGCCCTCATCATCGCGCAGATCAGCGCGACGTACGTGATTTCCAGCGCCCTATTGCTGCGCAGCAATCTCCCGAGCGAGATGAAGAGCGTGATTAGCGAGGCGCTGGGGAGTCCGCTGGAACCGGGGTTCGTGGAACGCTGGTTTGATGGCTGGTTTATGGT
>LT855419.1:392420-411770 GCA_900184765.1 Hymenoscyphus fraxineus
GGTATCTTACCCTAGGTATCTTACCCTAGGTATCTTACCCTAGGTATCTTACCCTAGGTATCTTACCTGACCCGACCTAACCTAACCGTTCTTCTAAATTTAAGATAAGAGTCCTATGATTTTATAAATTCATGAAATTAATTTATATATTTATTTGTATGTTTGTTTGTATGTTTGTTTATTTATTAACTACGGTATTACGGTATCCTGAAATGTAAAATGTAAAATGTAAAATGTAAAATGTAAAATGTAAAATGTAAAATGTAAAATGTAAAATGTAAAATGTAAAATGTAAAATGTAAAATGTAAAATGTAAAATGTAAACTCTGAAATCTAATGTTTATTTCTCTTTATATTAACCTAGAGAGTAAGGACTATAAGGTTCGGTTCTTATAGATAGGTATTAGTTATTTAGGTATTTAGGTGTTTTATATATTTAGGTAGGTAGGTAGGTAAGCGAAGGTTATAGATAGACTAAGATAGGGGTTTTAATAGAATAATAGTTAATAGGATAATAGTAGTTTATTAGTTATTATTTATAGTCAGATAGAGTAAAGGGGGAGGTAGGGTATTAGAGGGTTTAGAGGGTTTAGAGGGTTATAGTGATTTTAGAGGGGGATATTTAGAAGTTAGGGTTTTAGGGTATTAGGGAGGTAAGGGGGTTTAGAGGGTAGAAGGTTCGGAGGTAGGAGGTTAGGAGGTAGGGTAGTAGGTAAGGAGGTAAATAAATAAACTTCTTATATATAAAGAGACTTAGAGAGTAATTTATTATTCGATAGCTTTATAAAGAAAGAATATTTTTTAGTAGATATAAGAGTATAAGAGGAGAAATAGAAAGGGCTCGGAATTTCGGAAATAGTAAGCTTAGAAAGGAAGTAAGAGATATATAGTTAAGAGGGAAAAAGAAGGGGGTATAAGATAGTTATTTGATTATTAGGTGGTTTTTAGATTATTAAGGGGTATTAGGGGGGATTAGGGTATTGTTACTTGGGGTTTACTTTGTAATAGAGAAGGGGATAAGTAAGTAAGTGGTTTTTTCTTCCTAGTAGTTAATATTCGGTAAGTAGAATTTTATTTTATTTAAGGATTTAAAGGAAGAATTCTATTCTAGGGGTATATATTCTATAGAATATATTATATAACCGGAAAATATACTCTTACTTTATTAGTTAATAGTAAATAACTAAACTACCCCCTAATTTATTAGAAAGTTCTTAAATACCCCTTATATATTTAAGAATTAATAGGACTACCCCCTAATTTATACCCCCTAAAAGAGGGGTAGTACTAGTAGTACTACTTAAAAAGTAAGGTATTTCTATTAGTCCTAGGATTTTATTTCTTTATTAGCTCCTATATATAAATATACTAGTAAATTAATAAACAAAGTAAATTAAGCTACTACTACTTATTTCTTACCCCGTAGTCTACTTCTACTTAATTTTAGTAGAGGTTAAGACTAGTATTCCTTGCCCTTACGCTTATACTTACGCTTATTAGTAGTAGAGTTAAGGGGGGAGGTATAGAAATAGCTTTAATTTACTAGAAAATAGATATAGATATATACTAAAAGTAGTAAATGTTTACTAATAGAAATAACCTACTTTTTAGTTACGCTAGCTATTTCTAAATATTTCGACAAGGTTCTAGAGGTTTAGTTTAACGCTTTATATATAGCGGTTTTACTAGTATAATAGTAGTAGTAGTATTAGTAGTATAGTAGATATAGTAGTAGATATAATAGTATAGTAGAAAATAAGTATTATAGTAGAAGGACGCTATAGCTTTAATTTATTATAAAATAGGTATAGATATATATAAAAAGTAGTAAAAGTTTACTAATAGAAATACCTCTACTTTTTAAGTAATACTAATAGAACTACCCCTTTTTTCTAGGGGTATAAATTAGAGGGTAGTTCTATTAATTCTTAAATATATAAGGGGTATTTAAGGACTTTCTAATAAGTTAGAGGGTAGTTTAGTTATTTACCGTTAACTAATAGAAAGTCTCTAGGGGCCTATTTATATTAAATAGTTAGATAATAAGTTATATTATATAAATATCCCTCTAATATAGTATACGAGTATTATAAATACTACTAGAGTTAATTATATCTTAGCTATTTACTTAACTCTCTAGGGCTATATAGCTCCTATAATTACGTATTTTTACTAGTTTAGAATTCTATAGATTCTATAGAATTTCTAGAGTCTACTAATAGAAGGAATGTTTCTATTTTATATAAGCTCTAGAAGGATTCTAGATAGAAGAGAATAGAATAATTCTATAGAATATAGTTCTATATACCGAACGTTACTAGTAATAGAATAAGCGAAGTTATAAGAGGGAATAGAGAAAAGATATATTAATTATATCTACGTCGATGTTCTAAGTTAGAACGAGATTATAGATTCTAAATACTATAGGTAAAGGGATAAGATATTGGATCTTATATCAATATCTAATCTTCTAAAATGTTTTTTTATTAATAAAAGCTTTATAATACTTGGAAATTATAGAGATATAGATATATAGCATTGAGAACTAAACAAGTCTGCACCATTCCTCCCATTATCTCATGTATAAACAAATAAATAGGTATCGCGATTCTTCCAACGCCCCTCCCTCGAACATCCTTCATCAGTGGAACCGCATTTCACTTCTTGCCGCCACATGAGTTCATCATTGTATCATTAACCAAGAACCCCAGCAAAAGGAATTCAAACCCAACCCATAGACACCCAAGCTCTAAGTATCTCTAAAAAGAAACCTTATTGACGAGCTTGACGAGCTTTATCAAGCTTCGCAATAATCTCTTTATTCTTCGCCGTCTCCGCCTGAGCCTTCTGTATACGATATCTCATATACTCCATCTGGGCTTCAGCATCATCGGAGATGGTGGCTATCTGTCATTGGTTACCCTTTTGCCTATTGCGCATCCATTGGGCGAACTCCTCAGCCTTTGGTGTCGTTGGTGGTGATTGCTTCACTTCACCTGTGCGTACGTATTGGGCAAAGTCCTTCGCTTTTGGAGTATCAACCTTTAATTTTGATTTTGATTTTGCTGCTGATGTGGAAGCCATCGTTTTCTGATTTCGTAGGAACTCCCCCCAGCCCGAGGCTGTTGGTGTGGTTCGGGCTTCAAGTGTGTTGGCTTCATCAGAGACGTCTCGCTTCGCGATGGGGCCGTCAGGACGTCGGGATTGAGCGATTCGAGCCTTCGCTGCTGCAGCCTCAGCTTGGGTAGGTCTTCTTGGAAGACTGGCGTACGCCAGCCGGTCGAGTCGAGCCGCATCAAGTCCGGCTTTGTGCTGAGCGATTCTGGCATTACGCGCCTGAGTCTCCGCCGGAGTAGGTTTTCTTGGAAAACCTCCTGCCGGGTTTGGAGCTGCTTGGGGAGGCTTTACAACAGGTGGGCGCGCAGCTGCGTTGGCTTTAGCCTGTGCGATTCTGGCCTTTGCCGCCTTAGCCTGTTCTTTGGTAGGCCTTTTTGGAAGACTCGCCCAGGCTTTCTGGTCTGCTAGCCACTGATTATGAACAGGATAGTTCGGCGGTTTTTTTATGCCTAGAGGGTGTAGTCCATTCATTCCTGGCGGTTTGACGATGGGTCCCGGATTTTGAGGGGTTTTGAGTTTGTGCAGTCCAGTCATTCCTCCCGCTCTGATAATTCCTCGGGCTTTAAGTGCTGCTTGAGGGTTTCGAACTGCTTGAGGAGGCTTTACAGCAGATTTGCGCTGAGCTGCCTTAGCTCTGGCCTTTGCGATATTTTCCTTCATAGTCGACCATGCTACATCCTCTGCTCTCCATTTCTCAAAAGCAGCAATGTTCGTCGTTTTTATGGGTTCGAGTTTGTGCAGGCCAGTCATTCCTGGCGGTTTGACGATGATGGGTTCTGGCTCTCTTTTGGCCTTTACCGCCTTAGCCTTTTCTTTGGTAGGCCTTTTTGGAAGAGTCGACCATGATACCTTGTCTCCTTTCCATGTTGGAAAAGTAGGAACGTTCTGCCGTTCTATGGGTTTGAGTTTGTGCAGGCCAGTCATTCCTGGCGGTATGACGATGATGGGTTCTGGCTCTCTTTTGGTTATGAGTTTGTGCAGTCCAGTCATTCCTGTCCCCCCCGGCTTTTTTTTGGTTACGGGTTTGTGCAGTCCAGTCATTCCTGGCGGTATGACGAGGGGTTCTCGGGCTTCAAGTGCTGCAATGTCATGTCTACTTGCGAGTCAGTTCATGCGATGAGTAGTTGTGAGAGAAGACAAGTATGCTTACTGGACTGGGAGAGCAGTTATAGACACCACCGAAGCGAGCAGGAGAACCCCCGTGGGGAGGTTGAGGAGTTGCATGGTGTGCGTCCAACAGAAAAGAATCGGATTCTAAAACGAGTGTCTTTGAGAGTACTACTTAATGAATGTGTATTGCGAAAGAATGAAGCAAAAGGAAAGGAAAAGAAACATGTAAAAGACGAGAAAAAAGAAGATCGAAGGCGATGGGGAAGAAAAATTTCTCTTGGAACGTTCAGTCATTATATGTGAATTCACGATCCGAGAGATCGGGCGGCAAAACTTTTTACGAGTATCTAAGAATAGGAGGAATTTCTTGATTGCAGAGGACTATCACCTTGGCCATGTGGCAACTTGGCTGGTTAATTTTAAGCTCTTCTCGTGGTGCCATGATCTCCAAAGCCGTGTTTCCAAATACAGGATCGCTTGCCAGGTCATGAATTATTTAACATACTTCGAAGTACTTCGTCCCAGGTGTAACAAAAGTTGAGTTTACAGGGCACGCTCAGTGGAGTACAGGGTGAAAACCCCCGTAAACTCGACTTTTGTTACGCCTGGGACGAAGTACGATAGTTGCAATTGAGATAAGGGGGTGGACAGTCAATGCTGGACACTGTAGCGATCATTAGATTGACGTTCCATTATAGGTCCACTATTATGCAATAAGCCTTAGCTAAGACTATTGATTGTTTTGTTATTAACTCCCGTGTTCTAGGGCAAGACAAGGCAAAACCGGCCAATGGTTTTGAAAATTGCGCGTTCCCGGGCATTCAGAGCGCGTCTAGCATATAAACAAGTAAATGGTTTCTTCCTCGCTAAGTCGGTTTTCAGCCATGGGAGGTCTTCGAACAGTTGAATTTGATGAATTGCGCGGCGATAGAACTCTCGATTAGACGAATCGTCAAGAAATCCTAATATAAAATTATAGACTTTGTCAATTATGACGTCTGAAAATTGTCCCACAATGCAGCGATAAGTCAGATAAGGTGGCGCTTCGTAAATCGTCTTTAAGAAGAATGATGTATGCGGGGAATAGTGGAGTAAAAATATTTAGCAAGACTAATTTTCAGCCACTTAGAGAGCAGTTTTCTACGAATCATAGGGCAAAGAGTCCGAGTACGAGAAGCCACCGTTTGCCTTAAATTTTCTGCGCATGATCAGAAAGACTTCCAACCACTCAGAGCCTATGGACAAGCCTGACTTCTATCCACTGATCCCACCATAGCATTCGGCAGAAATGTGATCAACCACGGTAGATGCAGCAAATTTCCCTCCCGAGAAGAAGATGTTCAGAAAAAGGAAAACTTGTGAAGTTGTGAAACGTTGCTAAGCTTTTCGTTTATTTTTAACTGCAGTTCGCTAAATGCCAAGAGTGGAGATCTAGAGGGGGTGGACAGCTCGTAGTCACACCCTGCTTGAGTAATACGAAGTAAGATCGACACTTTACTATAGGTCCACTATTATGCGACGTAACTTGGCTAAAAAGATAGGATTTAGCCAATAGAACGCGCAATTGGACTGCTTAGTAAGAAAAAACTGTATAAAAACAGCATAAAAGCTACCATAAAGGCCCCTCATATAGTGGGTTTTGATATGATCTACGTGACATGGTGCACTCTTGGCTGTCCACCCCCTTTACATTGGCGAACGGCGACGCCGCGACTTTGATAACTTAGCAAGATACTCAAGCTATAATTGGCTTATGTTTGTTAATAAAAGGTTGGTTGTCTAGGTGTGCTAAGTCTCGTGCTTCTGATGGTCCTTTATAATTTCAAATGTTCATTTATTTAACTTTGTTTTACTATGGTATCTCTACTTGTATTTTTGGGTATGTACTCCGTATTCGATTAGAAGATAAAGTGCCTAGGAACTTGCTACAATGGTCACGCGATTACCCACTTTTTGCAAAGACACGAATGCAGCAAAGGCTTTACGAGGGGTTGGCGTGAGTAATTGACTTGGTTTGTAGACAGAGACCAAAGCCTCAAAGCCACACAGAAAGAACAGTTCAAGAGATTAGTTATTGACAAGCTCTAGATGGTTGCTAACGGGATTTGAATAGAGGGCGAACCTGAAAAGGCGCCATTTCAAGAGGTGGGAAGCCATGCAAGTTACACCTTCGGAGCCCTTGTCTTTGATTTAGTACTCCCCTACTAAACATCTCTCCTGAGTTGTAGTGTTGAGAAAGCAAGTGAGGCCTGGCGAACTGGCCTAGGGGGTGCTTTCAGGAAAAGCTCAAGTCAGTTACATAAACAACAAATTCTTGACATAGAACCATATATTAACGCCCTTCACCTTTCTGGCAATCCAACTGACTTCCATGACAAATTTCTCAAAGCTTTCTATGATAGGAAACAGTTCCAGCATATCCGAATTCAAATTTCAAATTTCAAATTTTCAATTCGATGATCAAATGCTACAGGATCACTGATCATGGCCACACAACACAAAATTATCCGAAATCCAAACGCAACCGATACTACACTTCTCTCACCGTTACATGTACCTCTGCTTGCAGGTCTTATTAGCTTCGTGATATTTTCAATGACATTGCTGAGGACAATTATTGTTGTTGTGAAATGCAGATAATTAATACATTAGGTCGCTAAATTGACATGCTCTCAAAACCATCAATCTCCTCTACCTTTTCGAAGGTACCCCAAGTTGTAACATCTAAGTTTTTGCCCTTCCAGTTCGCTCTGCCACTCCTAGCGTTTCCAACAGTCTATCTTTCTCCCTCTCAAGAAACCCCTCAAGCGTACCAAGAGTGATCCCGTATTTCTCCAGATTCTTATTATCTCTCATACTAGGATGCGTCTTCACCCAAATCTGATTCTCAATAGCCGGCATCCTCCCACTACGACGAATCTGCTCAGTCTCTTCATCAGTCCGGTAGCTGACCTTGATTTCCACCCCACTGACTTTGGTGATAGTCGAAGCAATCTCCGCAACGGTCAATTTCTCACTGAACAGGTCGATTTCTTCCCCAGCAAAGCGTTCTGGGTCGGCGAACGCAGCAGCAGCGAATTTCCCCACATCGGCTGCATCCAAAAATTCGAGTTGATGATCAGCACCATAGCTAACCTCCATAACGCGGGTCTCGGGATAGCCCGGAAAATGAAAGCCATGGTATGGAGACAGGACGTTGTATGTTAGATATCCGGGACGAAGAATGACTGTGTTTTTGATGCCGGATTTCCTCACTGCCTTCTCCACCCCACCTTTCTGTTTGTAATAGAAAGTCAAGAATGGGAAAGCATATTTCTGTCCTGCTAATTCTTCGACTGTCGGTCTCAAGACCGTTGACGCAACGAAAGCGGTGACGGTTTTGGCTTTGACAGCTGCGTTGATGAAATTTTGAGCGTGTTTACGTTCGGCGTGTGGATCGAGGAAGCCAGGGAATGTGTTGAGGAAGACTCCGGTGCAGCCTTTGATCGCAGCAGCAATTGCAGTCTCGTTATCAAAGTCGCCTTCGAAAAGAACTGCTCCGAGGGATTTGATTTCTAGAGCAGCATCCGTTGTCGAATTTCGAACATAGGCATGAACCTTGAGATCTCGGGCAAGAAGCTCTCTCACGACTGATCCACCTTGTGATCCTGTGGCGCTCGTAACGAGATATGTTGCGGTCATGGTTGAATAAGCATTTGGAAAAGTGAAAATTGAGGGAATGAATCCATCGGGAAGATTTTTATCGTGGTGATGTTGGTGAAGTCGGTGAGGGGCAATGTATCCACCAACACGTAGGTACTTTAGAGCAATGGAAAGTACCGCCTTTTGCAGGAGAAAAGCAAAGACCTTGTAGGTAACCAACTTACGTGATACATAATCATAATGGGAACTCCTTTTGTAGGTAGGAAAGATTCATTCAAACTCGGTAGAGTTTGAGTCACCGTAGGATAAGTAGAAGACGGTGTAGACAAAATAAGGGATGCCGAAATCCGCCGATGTTTGTCGGTATGGATAGTGAAAACCCCGTATAATCGACAAATGATGTATCGGTCATTCAAATCAAAACATCGATTGCTTACTTGTGGCTGTGGAAGTCCTGCACATGCGACGAGCAGTTTCAGTGTGGTTGCTTCGGTGCTGGTTGATACATAGCCTCTTCGGGTCGGAATAATCGACCGTTTTCCCACCCTGCTGATTCGGAATTAAGTTAAGTTTTGTGTGAGTACTTCTTAGACATTTGTCTTAACTCGTTATTATGCAGCGTATGAGGTTGAAAGAAAGCCTTTTTTACGTAGGGGAGGAAATGTGGTCATTTATTTTGACCCAAAGAGCGTACGTCGCCAGGGTGCCTTCACCCCATTTATTTCTCACTTTGGCATACATCGTAAAAGTGCATGTTAAATTCCGCATTATTCCCAAGCCATGCTAAAAAGCGATATTCCTGATCCGAGGTAGTAAATCGATGTTACTCGTACAATATTAGAAATTCTGGGGTGGCGGAGTGGAGTAGAGTGGAGTAGCAGAAGTTGGCAAAAGTCTTGCCGCAAGAATATGCTATTCTCAGGGCCATCTAGAGATGAACCATTGACTGGTCCCTATCCTAAAAAAAGTCCGACTACGAGAAGAACCACGAGAAGCTATCGCTCATCGCAATCTCTATGTATAAGAGGAAGGAGTTGTATGATTAGCATCGTCCAGTTCAAACTGTTCCGTACTTCACCCTACTCCACTTTGCCACCCCAGCATTTCTGATAATATACTCCGTAACATTGGTTTACCGTTAAAGGTAAAAGCCAAGCAGCATGATCGCCTTTTCTGTAACATCTTGACAGCGACTTCTTGCCACAGATTATTTGAGTATAGTGAGCCATCCGTGCTTAAAAATAAACATAGCACAGAAGTTCTTCTTTTAAATTAAGGTTCGGATATCTCAGCAGCCATATATAAAGAACCATCATTCCGCCGAAAGGTTGCCTCATCAAGGATTTCTTTTCATTAGTCTCTTAAAAGCCAGCAATCTTTTACTCCTTTCACTCATTCCAGACATCTCCATCAAAAAGTCAACAACATGTTGTCCAAATCTCTCGTGGTTGCCACCCTCCTCTCATTAAGTTCGGCAATCCCATTTGCAGCCCCCCAAGACGCGCCTTCCGATGGGGTCCGCCGTTGGCAAGTAAAAGGCTGGTTGGTTACGTGTGGGGCAGCATCAACCAACAATTGTTCCTATGGTAAGAATTCTCTATTTCTGAATCAAAACTAAGTGGTAGTCACAAAAACTAACAATTCGAAACTCAGAACTCCGGATTCGAGGCGAGGAGACAAGTGGGATCGCTGCTCTTAACACTAGTTGCACGGGAAAATTTTTCGACGGAGGTGAGAAGGACGGGAAGTTTCAACCGTGTGCGAACGAGAATGTATCGATCAGGATAACGCCCTCAACTGATGGTGATCCTGTGAACGTTATACTTCAGGCCAGCTTGAAAAGGTAAGTACCTATCAAAACGTCACGGAAATATGGGAGCTAACAGTAGAAGGGGAGGCACGGGCTTTACCAGCAGCGGTACTAAGGCTCGTCTCATTACCAGAGACAACCCACAAACCTTCGATGTAGAAGGTATTGAGGAAAGACTTCCTTCGGCAGATGCAGGTGAAATTTAGTCGTATTTTAGCTGAGGGTAGCGTTATAGACCTAGATGGCCTGTATCACAATATTACTTTTTTCTGAACAGATCATGACTTTAACAAGTGATTTTCTGGGTTGGGGTGACGACTGTGATTGAGAATTGATTGAATTGTATAGATACAAGTGAGCGTTGCTACGTCGTATGATCAATTTTTTAAATCCTGTCTGTTGTAGTCTTGTAGATTACCTCTAGCACAAGTGCGGGTTTCCAACTTGAGAATGTGCATACTTCAACCCACCTCCAGTAATTTGTATGCGAGATGAAGCAAATTTGGGCAAAGAAAGAAGTGGTCGTATTTGGTAGCTAGCTAGCTAGGAGTCCATGGCTCTCAAATAGTCTACTCGTACGCTAGTCCTTATTAGATTACTTTTAACTCCTCCCCAGAAAAGAAAAAGCAACAAAACATAGTCTCAAATCCAGCTTCAAGTAGCTTCAGAGCTACTGGCAGATCCTCTAATCGCAACCACTAGAATGACACTCAGTCACCAGCTCAAGACTGGTATAACACTTGAAAATCTGCACCGCCTGACCATGCGAAAACAGTCCTTCACAGTCTGGACCCCAAACATCGGCGTCTCGAGGTTGAGTACGCATGCAGTAGCCCTTATCATGACCGTCGCCATGGGATCCATCGGGTTTCTTCCAGTGGATATCGAAGCGTTCGGGTTCGTGTTCGACTTGGTAGAGTGTCTAACTTCAATCAACCCTCTCTCACCGCAAGATTCAAAAGACGTGGAAATGGATTTAAGTAAATAAAAAGGGTAAGACGGAAAGGGAAAAGCAGCTCTTACAATATCATCCAAAGCCTCAGTGGTAATAGGAAATTTCTCTTCATCCAATAGTTCGAGGCGAGTAATCGGCATATCGTACGCGTTCTTCTTGGCCGTGCACCCATCGCATGACCATTGGCTTCCGCCTTCATTGATGTCGTTCCACAGGCTATAGAGCCAGCCCGTGCTGTGTGTGCTGCAGTCTGGGATTTGCGGAAAGAGGATCACGGCGTCGGCTGCTCCCACTGTGCCAGGGTTGGAGATGTCGACTACAGTGCCGTAGTAGATGCTGGGTTATTTGTGAGAATTTGAGGGTTGGGGAGGCAGAAGAAAAGGGGGAAAGGAATTGGGAGATGGTGAGGGGTGCTTACTAGAAATCTGCTGTCGCTAGAGGGAGGAGGGTAAAGAGGATGATGAGAGGCATGGAGAAGTTTTGGAAGAACATTTTGTGTGGGTATTTGAGTGTTTGACTATTCAAATGTGAAGAGATATTGGACAATTCTTTGGGTTGTATTTCGAAAGCACAATTGCAAGTTGAAAGTTGATGTTTTGCTAGTCAAGTTAGGAGCGGAAAGGCCCCTTTATATAGAACTCGACAATTCGCATCCACCAACTGACGTAGCCACGATCAACATGATTGTGATGCGTGTAATTACGTATTCTGCGGATGCCCTCCTGGTGGAAGAAATTATGGCTCGTAAATATTGTAGGGAATGATATCATGTACTTCGAGATAGCCCGAATAAGCGAGTGAAAAGGGGAGAAGGTGACGAATCGTTTTGGGTGTTGCCCAATCGGGAGTTTATATTTTAGAATAGATTCACTAAGAGTAATCTTGCATTCTATTTATTACACGTCAGCCGTGCCTACGTAGGATTACTATGATGTATCTTTGCGTATCCCATGGGGACCCCGCAAATGCTCATTTGCTTCGGTAGATTGTTAGACGATTTTGTCGTCGAGTGATGCTATCATAGATGACAGGTAATATCGATGAACTAGCTTTGAAACACCTCTTTGTTTTTCTTACATCATAACTATAATAATGGTAACCTGTGACAGGACCGTTGACTATACCATTACGGAGATGTTTACATTCGCCACAGTGTCCAATGAGTCCCATCTCAGTCCAACTTTACTCCTTCAGCTGGACTACGACTCCAATGACAATGATTGGTCAAAATCATTTCAAGGATCAAGAGACAGTAGTAATGGGTGTGAAGTGGTAAAACTCAGTCTCATACAACCTGACGAAAGTCAGAGTTGAAGCTGGAGCCCAAAGCATGGGTTCAAGGTTGTTTATCTTCTAACTGAATCTAAACCACAAAGCACAAAACTTCAATTCTGGTGAGAGAAAAGACAAAACCAAGCTCACCTCTCCCCTTGATCTCTCGCATCAACCTAAACCTCATCAATTCACAAGAACACAAAGCTTGCGAACGCACACTGTGGACTCCTCCAATGCTGCGCGTCGTAGTCAAGGCTCAGGTCTAATCATGAGTCAAAATTTAAATGGGCTTAGGAATGGGTAGCTAGATGGCGTTTCTTGTCTCTTACATATGTCGTTTGAAGTTTAGGGTGGAATAGAGAGGTCTTAAAGTCGCGCCTTTTCTTCTTCAATGACTTGAGCTAAACTAACCACAAGTGACTCCACGATCTTAGCCACGGCGATCACTGAACTTGTAACCATAGTGCTCTAGGTAGCTGGAAGTAGTTTAAGGGACAGCCTAAATAAGCCTCAGAACTCATTCACTCTCGCTTAACATAAAAACAATTTACAAAGCAAACCATAATACCAAGACCCACGTTGCGCTATCCACAAGCAGACTGCCCAAAGGAGTGCAAAACAAAAAGCCACTTGACGTTCTTCTTTTCGTGCCTGATAGAAAAACTCTCCTGCCCCTTGTGGCAATCTGGGGATGTCTAGCAAGAGGACTCCATGCATGTCTCATATATAACAGACAATACTGCTACTCCTACTGCGCAAATTGATTGTGAGATTGTCTACCTTTGGGAGAGACCAATCTGTGGCTTATTTGTGGTCCAACCAAGGAAGAAAACAGGTAAAAGCGGATGCAGTGGAACAATACTATGGGTCGCCCAAAAGGGTAGCAGATGATGGAGTTGGGGATGAGATGAGATGTGGATAACTAGGAGTCAGCTCGTTATGTCAGTTGCAAACACAATAGTCAATCAACTTTGAGCAAATGTTTGAAATATTCAGTAGCTGGAATGAAATGGATCCTGTCAACCTGGGATTGTTTGATCTAAAATGCACAATTCCTACCCCAAGATAACCCACCCTGTTATGAAAATCTAAGTTACTTTGATAGATAACGAATCCTTAAAATGTTCCTTTATGACGCATGAAAAACCTTCTGATTGTATAGAAACAACAAGTCATAACAATGATTGGAAATTAACAAGTACAGAAGTAGTCTAATAGTTGATTGTACCTTGTACCCAAAGAGTGGAAGTGTTACCTCACTTCTGGTAGTCGGAACAAGTGCGTTGGGTCTCCAGTAGTAAGTGATCAAGCGAATATTCCCCAATACCTTCTACTCATGGAGCGTGGGGTGATAATATATAAAAATTAAAAGCTCACGGCAGAATCCCACTTGTTCATAACTATCGGCCCTCAAAATTGCGCCAGTGAGCGCCGAGTGATTTGGCATACTTGCTGCTAATGAAGGCAGTAAAGAAATAAGCAGCCAGCCAGGCCAACTCTCTAATACAATTAAATCCAAAAACAAAACTTGTGATATATTGAACGGGTTGCAAATCAAATTACCGATACAGTCTCCAGAAGAGGAACATACGAAGCTCAAATCATGAGAAACCCACACCCAGAAGCCCCATCTCAAAATACCATCTCAAATGTGTCGCCACACTCTTAATCGCCCATAGATCCACCATCAAAATCTAAATCCCTTCAGCGAACTCTTTCTCCGAAGCTTTGAAATACGTCTCTCCTTCTTTCGTTCTTTGAACCATTGCCTGAGCTCACTGATCGATTGTAGGGTTGGTGGGATTGCGAGGATCAGGGCGAGTATGCTGATGACTACGGCGATTTCGATGCCTGTCATGGTGAATCATGTACACGCTGATGAAATTCTAAGGCGGCAATAGCGAAATTGATGCAGATGAGTTGTGATCTGGTTTGAACTTCGGTAGAAGAGTCTTTGTCTTTGACGGGTTCAAAGTATGAGATGGATGAAGGAGGTGAAAATGCTTGAATTGCGACTTGTAAGGAGTGGGATAGAGATATTTTTGCTCTTTACTCTTAGAGATAGTTGAAGAGTCTAGTTAACATCAAAAGTGAAAGGTAACAACAGTGCTTTATACTAAATTCACCTTGGGGAGCCTCATTTTCCTTACAGCCAAAATATTGACTTTCACTGAGCCTCTGAGGCGACACTCCGCCTTACCTCATCTACAGAACCACGAGGATACACTCGAGGCTTCTGCTCGGTGAGTGTCTCGAAGATTAGTCAAATCATTTTGCATTATGAGAGTTCGCCCGATATAGTAAAACAGTCAGGCGAGAAAAGATGTACGTACTCGGAGGACAAACATTCAAGACGCCCATAAGGTAGAAATAGTTTGCTGACTCGCCATTTCCATCTGGTTGACAGCCACAATCTTGAGAATCCGAGGACCAAGTTTGCTTGAGAAGTGAAGTTTGTCTTTTACCAAGCATGCAAAGCATCGCATTGCATTGCATCGGAACAAGTCGCAAACACCCGCGAGAGGAGCAAGGCAACGCTCTTAAAGACCGAGTGGAAGGAAATGAATCGAACGAAATCATATCCTCTTGCCTCATTCCATCTCACTGTACCAAAGCCCTATATACGTCGTAAGTATGGCATGAACTTAACTCCTAACCCCGAATATTAACTTCCTTAGGTCATGTTGCCCTGTCAACTTAGCGTTTCGCTACTCGAAGATGAGACCAAACGCCCTTATTCCAAAAATAGGCCCACGTATTCAGGGAAAGACGATGATCTCCTTACAACAATTCCATCCGCGTTCCAGAAAGGACCGAAATCATGAGTATCTATCAAAATTTTGAGTTTGGGTGACGACAATTCGAATTATTCACTCGCACCCCAAATTTTCCACAAGTAAACAATAAGCAAGTTCGCCAGCCAATCCGAGCACAGCCACTAAAATCCAGGGTCTCTGACAACACCAAAGCGCATTGCGATGTCAACAGCGGAGCAGCCAGAAAAAGGTTATAACAGAACAACAAACCCCACCGTCGCCCCCACGAACAACCCCCTCTGCGCAGCTACCGTATATAAATGCCAATCGAGACAGCTCCGAGGGTAGCCTGTCCAGTACGACAGGGATCGGATCCTGCACCATCCCATCCTCCAGTCCTCGTACACCAAGCCCAAGATGCCTGCCAAAGGAGGGACGAGAAGACGGTCCAGCTCGGTCTACAACCAGTACCATCCTCCTCCGACGAGTTATCGTCCCACGCTTCCCCCAGGCCATGAAGAACCTTCTTCCTTCTCCGACATCAAGCTTTTTTTCCGCCGAAACAGGAGGAGAATGCGATCCCGACAATTCGTGTTCCTGATCATGATCGTGGGACTGTTCGCGGTATCTCTCTACTGTCTACGTGGCACCACTTTGCCCTCTCTAGCGCCAGAGGTCGCGGATCTACTAAAGACGCCTACGCAAACACGTCCACAGTCTGCGAAGCAAGATGCGCAGCCGAAATCAGAGCCCCCGAGGGTGGGTGATTCGCATCCGATGTGGCAATTGATCAAGGATAACGAGATGGAATTTGAGCGCAAACTCGCGGCGCAATCGAAGACTTTGCCGGAAGCTGTTGTGGAATACCAGAGGAGATATGGGATCCCACCGCCGCCGAACTTCGATAAATGGTTTGCGTTTGCCAAGGAGAGAGGGGTGGTGTTGATTGATGAGTTTGATATGATACACCATTCTCTTACGCCGTTTTGGGGACTGAAACCGCAGACGATAAGGAAACGGACGCAGGAGGCCTTGGGATTTGGGAATAATTTAATGGGGGTTTTAATCAGGAATGGGGAGGTGACGAAGATTGGGGAAGGGGGAGCTGCGGATTGGCAGATTGAAGCTACGCAGGGGATGATGAAGAATTTTGTTAAGCATTTACCTGCTATGGATTTGGCATTCAATGTACATGACGAACCTAGAGTTGTGGTTCCTCACGATGACCTGGAACGATTGGTGAAAGATGCGGTGGACAATCAAATGCCAGCTGCGAATGCTGTGGAGAAACCTCGAAATTCATGGTCTCCAAGACCAAAAGACCTAGGAGACGGTTCACGATTCGAAGATATTAAAACCACCAGATTCAACGTCTTCGCACACCAACCTACTTGGACACATTCTCGAATGTCCTGCCCCGCCAATTCCCCCGCACGCATATCCCTTGAAGACGAACCAGCCCAAGATAACTACGACAGCTATGCGCTCGGAGAATTGGGTTTCGTATACAATACTACCGCCTTTTCAGACGTCTGTCAATCCCCCTCTTTCGGCTCAACATTCGGATTCTTCGACCGTCCAAATGCCTACAACATTGTCCACGACCTCTTCCCAGTCTTCTCCCAATCCAAAATCTCCTCCTACAATGACATCCTGTACCCCTCTCCTTGGTACTGGGCAGGCAAAGTAAAATACGACGACAAAAGCGACCGCGCGTGGACCGCGAAAGAAGACAAAATCTGGTGGCGCGGTTCAACAACGGGAGGATTCAGTCGAGACGGCGGCTGGCGAAGACAACATCGCCAACACGTCGTGCAAAAGATCAACGCCAACGACCAAGCCAAAATCCTCACCAACGAAGGCCCCGAAGGCGGCCAGGAAAACTGGCAAGTCAAAGAAGTCCCCCGCAGCGACTACAGCGCCATCTTCGACATCTTCTTCTCCCACGTCGGGCAATGCGATGAATCCGACTGCAACGCCCAACGGCAATTCTTCACCATCAAAGACACAGCCAAGCAAACCGACGCATGGAAATACAAGTACCTCCTCGACGTGGATGGGAACGCGTTTTCCGGGCGCTTCTACGCGTTCTTGAAGAGTAAGAGTTTGGTGTATAAACTTGCGGTGTTTCGGGAGTGGCATGAGGAGTGGTTGAAGCCTTGGGTGCATTATATCCCGCTTTCTCTGCGTGGGGATGAGTGGGTCGAGGCTGTGAGGTGGTTTGCGGGCGAGGCAACCGGGAAGAAGGAGGCGGAACGGTTGGCGCTTCAGGGGAGGGAGTGGGCGGGGAAGGTATTGAGGAATGAGGATTTGGAGGTTTGGTTTTTTAGGTTGTTGTTAGAGTATGTTCCCCTTTTCCCTTTTTCGCACTCGCTTCTCTTTGTTTAGTTTTACCTTATTTCCCCAATGTTTTTTTTTTTTTGGTTTGACGATATACTAATACTATCTTTCCATAGGTATGGAAGACTGGTAGATGACAACAGAGAAATAATCGGGTACACTGGCGCTTGAACCAGTCCCCATTTTCTTTCCCTAAACACCAACTATACAAACACTCTTCACCTTGATTCGCGGGTCGCTATCAACCAACCTTCCCACACCATCAGACCACCTCACCACCAACCAACCAACCCTGTACAAACAATCCACGCAAAAAAACCCAACATAATGTAACCCATGAAATCACACGAGAAAGAAAAATCCACCAATCAGAGCGGAGAGGAAGAGGAAAACACGACATTCATCTCCTTCATCGCCATGTATTCAAGAAAGCGAAGGAGGAACGGAGGCGAATGTAAATCTGTAAGATAAGCTTAATAACCACAGGGGAATATTTTATTCCTGTAACGAGGGAGGGAAGGAGGTCGGATTCATAGGAGGACAGGACTGCACAGGACAGGTTCACAGTGCACTTGCTTACATTTTCCTTCCTTGTTAACATATCCATCTATGATATGGTCATGGGCAGTTTGTACTGTAGGAGGAATAAAGTAAGGCGAGGTGAAGCGAGGAGAGTTATCGTACATACATACATACATATTAGTAGGAGGATGTACAAATGTAAGTACAGTACAATACGGTACCAATAATGATGAGAATACTTGGGTTGGGTTCATTTAGGTGGGGAAATGAGGAATCAGGGGAGAGGTACTGTAACTTACTTGTACTGTATATATAAAATTTACTTTAATCTTATGTTCGTTATACGTCTGAATCAGAATCAGAATCAGATGAGAGGTTTATTATTACTTACTTTTGTTCCGTTCTGTTTTGTTTTGTTCTGTTTTGTTTTGTTTTGTTTTGTATTTGCTGGCTAGCTAGCTATAGTATCTTCGAATTCCAACACTTAACCAACAGCCTTCCTTGTTGGGGACTGAATTCACCCTGGGTACCTGGACCCGACCTGGGTAGAGTTGAAGTTACAGTATTATTAGGTATTTCCACCATTAACACTAATACCGCCTCGTAAGTTCTAATTCTTAATCTCTTACTAAATAATCTAGTGCCTACTAATACCACCTTATAAGTTCTAATTCTTAATCTTTTACTAAATAATCTACTACCTACTAATACTACCTTATAAGTTCTAATTCTTGATCTCTTACTAATTATAAATTAATCTAGTGCCTACTAATACCGCCTTATAACTTCCAATTCTTGATCTCTTGCTAATTATAAGTTAAAACAGTGCCCAGCAATACCACCTTATAACTTCCAACTCTTGATCTCTTACCATAGCCAAACCAGTGCCCACCAATACCGCCTCGTAAGTTCCAATTGCTAATCTCTTACCACAGCCAAACTATACCAGTGCCCACCTTTTGAAATTTTGAATATCATCCACCGCGCTACAAAAGTCCTTGTACATATTACTAGATCTGCTTATAGTAGGCCTAGGTTGGAACTCCCTTAATCCTTTATATACGCGAGCTTGCATAACCTAATCTTGACGATCTTAATCTTGATCTTAACGAATAGTATAGTGTAGTATACGTAGCTATAGACTCGATATACCTACTAACTACCTTACCCTTACCATTTCTTATAAACTATTATAACTAATCGAATTAAATTAAAATAAAATTAAATTACTTATATAGTAGTAAGAGTTAAGAGTTAAGAGTCAAGAAAAACACCTTTTTCTACGGTACTGTAGGTACTATACTCGTAGGAGGGAGGTATAGTACCGTATATTAAAGGAAACGAATATAATTTTATAAAGATTTCATTACCTTATTATTATACATAACAATCCACACAATCCACACAATCCTATCCTAACACAATCCACCAAAAACCCACCTAGCCGTTAAAAAAAAAGAAAGAAAAAAAAAAGAGTTCTAACTTCTACCTTCTAACATCCAACTTCCAACTTCTAACTTCCAACTTCTAACTTCTAACCAACAACAGATAACACCATACTTAATACTTAACACTCACTAGCCCCATCCACTCAACTCCCTTCCATTCCATTCCCGTTCCATTCCGTACTTATCCACTCAAGTCTATTATACTACTCATACCCACATTTTTCGCCTTACGTTTATAGTACCTCCGTACTGTAGCATAGGGGCTATTCTTAATTGACTTTATATTCCCCTTCCCCTTCCCCTTCCCATTCCTATTCCTATTCCTATCTCTATCTCTATCTCGCTATCTCTATTTCTCTTCCCCTTCCCCTTCCT
>LT855419.1:421252-436945 GCA_900184765.1 Hymenoscyphus fraxineus
TCGAAAGACGATGCCCCAGCGTCACTAATCCCTGTGTGTGGACAGATAGACGAGACTCTTGATAAGTACTCATCCGATCTAATCCAAATCAATCAAATCCATGTCCGAGAGAGAAGGAGGCCCTTGATGAGCACAACCTTCTCTGGTATCCATTCATCAATATCCATACTAAATCGAAAGCAATGTGATGTATCCAACCCAATGTGATGTGCGTAACCCAAATGAGTGAAGGGTTGGTGTGTGTGTCCTTCGTCCTGAAAGTCCGTCGGATCCTAAGCATGTTTGTCTTGTCGTTTGTGAGGTATCTGCTGGCTCGGTTCGTACTGTGAGAGCAGATTTTGGCTGGGTTTCCTACTGTTTTGCGAGGCAAGTTGAGGCTGTTCGCAAGTGTAGAAATCGGTCGGTTTTTGGCTGAAAGGCCCAACAAAGGGATCAAACCGAAATAAGGTGGGTGTAAAGAAGAGAAGAGAATCGGTGGGTTTATGCCAAAGGAGGACAGTTGCCTGGCAGGTCCTTTGAAAGTATGTGACGAGTTTGTGGGTACAACTGGTCAGAGAGGCAATTTCACTGGTGCTCCCTCGAGAGTGACAAGCGGTGGTCTAGCGGAAGTGATTTGTAGGAAAGGGTGGGCTCAATACTCGGATCCTCTAGCGATATCGACATCCAGGTTGCCCTGAAGATAGCTCAACGATTAGGGAGCTTGACTGCGACTAACAAGCGAGAGTTTTCAAGATATTAAAGAAGGGGTGGTTTCCTGGTGCCTTATGCCAGGGCTGGGCGATCGACCAGATTTCGTAAAAACAAGACAAGCTTAGATCCCAGCATTGCTACCAAATGTCAGAAGACGAAGGCACAATGTGGAATGGATAAGCTGGAATACAGAGAGAAGCTAGCTAAGGGAGCATGGGAGTCTTTATAAGACGACCCTGACCGAGTGGAAGCCTCTAGAATGCTAGGCATCCACCTAGGCAACCGAGACAAAAGGTCAGGCAGCAGAGACAGGAGTACAGGAGGTCTCGTACTGNAGAGGGAGAGAGAGAGAGGGAAAATATACTGAGATTGAGTAGTTAGGTTAGTGACTTTTGTGTACTATAGTCGTCTGGTTTTAGGAAATTAGGATAGATATGTGATGTAGAAGTTGTGAGAGAGAGGGAGGGAGAGAGAGGATGGGATGGTGAGTTGGTTGGTTGGATGTAAATAAGTAGGAGGGAAGAGAGGGGGGAGAGAGTAAGAGAGGGGTAGGAACGTAAAACCCTAACTTCTACATACAACCTAAAGACTAAAAGGAAGTAGTTCTTAAACGTTAAAATTTATTTATAGTATATAGATAGGTAGTTAGTTTATAGCTTATATATAAGTACTAGTATATAGTATCTCCTATACTTTCCTTTCCTTAGCTACTTAGAAAGGAGTAGGAGTACTAGAGAGTTAGGGAGAGGGAGGGAGAGAGAGGGGAGAAGAGTAGATTATATAAGTTATAAGTAGGTAGGATAGGGTAAGGAGGCTAGGTTTTAAGAGGAGGGGAAAGGAGAGGTTAAAATAATTATATAAGGTTAAAAGATATAGTTTAAGTAATAGTCTTTTTACTATAATATAAAGGTATATATAAGGGTACTAGGGGGAGTTCGCTAGTAGTTTCTTTATTATATAGGTAATAGTCTTTTTACTATAGAATAAAGGAATATAAAAGTACTAGAGAGAGTTCGCTATATTTACTTTCTAGCTTAGAACCTATCTACTATATCTACTTTAGTATAAAGATATATCTCTAGAAGGGTTAGAATCTACTTCGAGTAATTTCTATTATCTTTTAAACCTATCTTTCAGACCTACTAAACCCTCTAATACCTAGCCTCTATATATATTCCTGCCCCTTTTTATTCTATACCTAGGTACCTTAGCGAGAATAAAAAGTATTAATTAGTTCGAAAAGAAATAAATAGAAAAGTCTTTTAAACTTAATAGATAGGTCTTAGAAAGGAGTATAAATAAGAAAGAATAGAAGTAGAATAAATAGTAGATATTAAATATTATTTTAGAATATTTAAATCCTTTTTTCCTATATAATAAATTAATAATTCGCGTAACCTCTTAAAACTAACTACTTTTCCCTATTTCTTTAGAGTATCTATAACTATTTATAATTTATCTTTATTTAGCTATCTTTTACCTATAAACTATTATAGATTTCTATATTAACCTCTTCTAAGTTATTATTATTCCTAGAAGAAGAAGTATTTATATTAAAAGTAAACTATTTATAATAATAGTTTCCTAGTACCTATATCTTATCCTCTCTCTCTAACTAAGTACTATTTATACTTTCCTTAATTTCCTCTTCTAGTTAGTTTTACTTTCTCTTCTTACTAATAGCGGTTAAGGGGGTCTTAGTTATAGCTCTCTTCTTCTATTCTTTCTCTAAGTTATATATCTAAGTTAAGAATCTCTTAAAATTAGTTAGGTTAAAAGTCTTTAGTAACTACTTCTTTCCTATTTTCTCTACTAGTTAAAGTTACTTTCTCTAATTTATTTTAAAATATAACTCTTTCTCTTTCTTTCTCTTTTCTTTTCTTTTTATTAATAACTAAATTCTCTTATATCTTTAAAATATCTAAATCTCTTTCTTTAATATCTCTTCTTCCCCTCTTCCCTTCTCTTACTTCGTCTATTCCCTATTCTATTTCTAAACCCCTCCTTCCCTTACCCCTCTAAAATATTTAAAACCCTTCTAACTCCTTACTCCCCCCCCCCCCTTTTACTCTTATTTCCCTCTTCTTTCTTACTACTAATCCCCTAAACCCTCTAAAGTAACTCNTTCTATCTACTTAAAACTCCTTTTTCTAAAATAATAATCTAATAAAATAATCCTCTTATAAAATATCTATTTATAATCTAATTACCCTACTTCTATAAGAAAAACAAATCTCTTTATCTACTTAAAATAACCCTATCTAGTATAGTTATTTTATAAAAGAATCTTCTTACTTAAAATACTTTACTATAACCTAATTACCCTTTCTATTTAAGAAAAACGAATCTTATACTTTACTTAAAACTACTCCCTATATAACTACCTATTATATAAATAAAATAATATTTATATATAAGATACTTTCTATAACCTAACTACTCTAATTCTCTAAGAAAAAACAATCTCTTTCTATATATATATACCTACTCCCTATATAACTATTATTCTATAAAATAACTTTTTTATAAAAAATCTCTATTATAATCTATTTCCCTTTCTATTTAAGAAAAACGAATTACTTTATTTACTTAAAACTCCTTTTTCTAGAATTATTACTTTTATAAAATAATCTCTATATAAAACATTTTTACTATAATCTAACTACCCTACTTCTATAAGAAAAACAAATCTCTTAACTTACTTAAAACTCCTTCCTATATAACTATTCTTTAAATAAAATAACCTTTCTATATAATCTATTTACTATAACCTAATTACTCTACTTCTTTTATAAAAGATTCTAATCCTTTCTATTTATCTAAAACTACTCCCTATATAATATTATTTAAATAAAATAATCTTTTTATAAAATATCTTTACTAGGATTTAAATACCCTTTCTATTTAAGTAAAACGAATCTCTTAATCTACTTACGGTTATTCTTTTATAAGGGTTTTTAAGTTTAATTATACTTTTATAAAACATACTTCTTATAATCTAATTACTCTACTTCTTTAAGAAAAGCGAATCTCTTACTCTATTTAAAACTACCCCCTATATAACTACTATTTTATAAAATTATCTCTATATATAAAATATTTCTTAATATTTAATTACTTTATATCTTTAAGAAAAAAACGACTTAGAGAAAACGTATAGATATATTAAATAAAGATATAATTAATCATTCTCTACTATCTATTCATACTAAACATATTTATTCAGAACTTCATTTCTACAAACATATAACAGAAAACAACTATAAACTCACAAGAAACCCTACGAAAAATAATAAACAAGAGTAATTTCCACTTATTCACAGCCTTTTCTAGACTCAAAGCCATCGAAACATTCATTTATTCATCTATCCCCTTCTAAACGTACTAAAAAAACAACCAAGTACTATAAAACAACCCCAAAAGCATCCCTCAAATCAGCAAATATCCCCCCCCTAACAAAGCCATATTCAAGCCCTGGCTGTAGCTGGCCCCCCAAATCCGGCCGTTCGCATCATACTACAAACATTTGCCGAGATATCGAACCTAAATACCCAGCGAAAAAACAAAACAATCAGTATCTTTAGTCTCTTGTCACCACTCCTTCTCTTGATATTGCTATTCAAATGGATTGCAGGAGGGCCTTTTCGAACCTTTTCCACGTTGGAGACTTGGTGTCATTCATTCTAGCCATCGCATCGTATGTGGAAGGCGTCATTTCAACTCTCTCTCCGTCCTTGAGAAGGTCTCCAGTACGCGGGAGTTGAGGTTTGCGACCGGTGACAATGTGGAGGTTGAGATAATAGGCGCCGCTCTCAAATTCGTCCATTTCGACGCGTGGGAGTTCTGCACGGAGCTAGAGGCGTTATTAGAAGGGGATTAAGTTATAGAGAGAATTGCGATGCTATCTTACCTTCGGAATGGAGTCCTCAAGATCGAGTTGATAACGCAAATAACTCAAATGCTTTTGACCGGAAGATGTGGGACCGCCAACTGGTAAGCGAATGATGACTTCTTTGACATCGTAGAAGCTGGTCAATGTTAGCTGCAGAAGTATGTATGCAAGCGAAGTGTTCACTGACCCAGCGCCCTCAATCCACTCCTTCATATTGGCAGCGGGAACACCATCTAGAGGTCGTAAGCTTGCTTTTCCTTGTTCTACAACCCTCGCAGACCAGCCCGGAACGTTCTCCGCCAAGTCAGAGTCAATAATCGTATCAGCCAATCGAATAGATTGGGTCTTTCGCTCAACAATGGGCTTTCGATAAGGACCAACAAATGGGATTCGAGGGCGAGGATCAACTTCGAGGAACTCGACGACTCCATCTGATTGAAGTAACCTGCAAAGCGTCAGCAAACCACAACTGCGAATTAAGTAGGGAGGAAGTTTTGTTTCCACACTAAAGATATTGTAGAACTTACATGCGAATAGAATCGAGAAAGGCCTTGTAATTTTGAACCTTTCTAAAGATCTGACGTCCACGAACGAGACTGTAGCTGCCCATCAGAAGGGGGTTTGAGGGATCAGTAAGGGTGTTAATATTTCGAACACTGAATTGTGGGTTGACATCGAGGGGTTCAGTTCGTGCAAAGTAGTCTTGTCCGTTCTCCTGTGAAGCAACACACATAAAGTCCCTACAATAGTCTTAGCAAATATCGCGTACCAAGTTTGAGGATACATACCGAAGGGGAAGATCCTTGTGGACGCACAACCAGTGATTTGTATCATCAACACCATGAACGATCCAGTTGGGATTTGCAGACTTTACTCGAAAGCACCATGTACCGCTACCGCAACCAACGTTCAGAATTCGAGGAGGTCCACGAGGAGCCTGTACATTGATTCCTTCTGCGGGTGTGGGTTGTCCATGATCTACTCCAACTGGGGAAGAGCCAGATTGGAAAACCCAGGAGGTAAGGTGATGACCACGTAATGTACCATCTCCAACGATCAGGGATATCTTTCCGTCCATTTCTTCCAGAATAATCTCGCCCATCTGGTCACGGAGCTATTAATCTAGAGTTAGCCAAGACGCTTCTCCAAAAGCTCTCTTGAAGGGAATCTTATCCCATTCCGACAGGATCGGTTAGCAAGAGGAAGGACTTACATCATGGTGGTAAGCTCTGTGGATGACTCTGATGATCTCAGTAGCTGTCATGTTTTGAGGAGTCTTAGGGATGTTAAGGGAAGCTTGGGTGACGAGCTCGCCATAGTCATTGTAAGCCATTGGGGTTGCTTGAAGATTCAGTGGAGTCTTAGCAGAAGAGGATTCCGAAGAATCTTGACTCGGGGATACTACTGCTGTGGCTTGCTCAACTTCGTCTGCCGTAAGGATAGCAAGTATCGCACGGGAGTTGCTACAGGATGGATTGCGGGTGGGGGCTCCTCTGCGACGAATTGGTAGCTCCATGTTGAAGTCGTCTGTCTCTCCTCGAAGATCTTGCGAACCGTCGAAATGGACAGGGATGGAAAAGTAGTCGTTGGGACTTGCAAATTTGTTTTTTGGTGTTGTGGGGATAGCAGTGTCAACCGAGTCTGGAGAAGAGCATTCGCATGTCGGCTCTAGAGGTTCGAGGACTGGGAATTTACTGGAGGTGATTGTTGGAAACGTATCAGAAGGGGCGGTAGCAGACATCCTTTCGGTACAGAAGCTTTCAAGATCTGCCTAGAACACGGAAGGAAATGTGTGATATCAAGAGGTCAAGTCAAAGCAGAGAATGCTATTGAAATCCCAAAGACAATTAGCAATTGTTTCAGCAGGCACCCGCTCAAGCGTGGCTTGTGAAATTCTGCTGCAGAGTTGCCTGCCAACTTGGATGGAAAGTTGGGAAGTTGGTGGATAGGTAGAGATGAGAACGTGAGGGGAGTTGACGAACCTTAGGCAGGAGAATGCACACAGTCCTTGTAATATATCAATGAGCAGAGCGATGAAGAGAAAGCTCCCTCGAAAGAATTATTTGCGAAGGCTGGTTGTGAGGTGGTGTAGGTTGGAGGAAAGGTTGGAGGAAGTTGGGAGAAATTGAAGAAAGGCAGCAAGACATGAGGTCGGTCGGTACTTTTACCTTTGCGGAAATACACGAACAGGCAAGAGCACACAACCGAAACTCGCTCACTTTCAGTACACAGCGCTATTGCCTGCTCCTCGCAGATTTGAAAATAAGAAAGGAAGCTACGAATGATTGTAAGAAGCATAAAACAAATCCATTCTATCTCCTTTGTTGACCAGATTCTGCAGGTTCGTTGCATCGCCTCGCAAAACTCAACTGCACCAAACAATGCAGGTACCCAGACCAGAAACCTGACCATCCCTCCCACCACGTCCTCGAGATACAAAGCAGCAGATTTTGCCAAAGAATACTTGGGAATAGATCCATTAAGATCTACACAACCGCCTAGACTCTCGAAAGCAAACCTCCATGAAATTTCGTGGCCTTGAACACCGGAGGCGCTGCCAAAAGCTCTTCATCCATAATCGTCTTGAAAAAAGCCACGTTGAAGTCCGACGTTTGATGTAGCTCAAGGGCAGCTTGATTGGCAAAACTATGGAGGAAATCAATGCAAGTACAGGCAGAAAAGGGATAATTGGAGAGCAAACGTTTCGAGCACGACTATTTCATCTTGCTTGGTTTCTGCGTTGGTGGAGCTCATTACTTCAAAACGCAAGCAGTCAGGTTCATTCTTCTTCACGCTATCCGCCGTGGCTTTAAAAATCTCAATTGCCTGACAGATTCGATCAGCAGATACGACTTGAAAGAATTGGAGCAGAGGCATACCCGGGCCAACTTCCCCTCGTTAACTGCGAATGTTGCGATGATATAAAGAGACATTGTGATGATACGGTACAGGAAACGGATGGATGTAAATGGCAAATCAAGGTTGGCAATGTTTATGCTGAATAGTTTGAGATGGTACCAATTATATGTAGGTACTCATGTATATCCCAGGTTCTCCGTTGTTGCGGAGATGTTGATGAGAAATCATCATCTACACAAAACAAGCTTGGCAAGGCCAAGTCTTAGCTTCCCACACAGCTTCAGAGTACAGAATCGCCCACTCCAAGACGTGGTTGCTCCGAAAACTCGGAAAGTCCCAAAGACGATGAGACATCGGAGAGGAAGCATCCAATCGCAGAAAACTTGTGCCAATTTTACAGCATCATACTTGGCTGCATGGTGGAGCAGAAACGCAAGGGTTCGGTCCACTTGCAGCAGTATTTTGGAGCTTTATTGACCAATCAGGTAAAGCTATTTTGAACTTTACGCACGATCCAAGTTCCCATGTAAATGATCTGATTGCCCTTGCAAATAGAAGCATTTTGTCGAAAAGCTCTACATCGCCTACGTTGTGTATACCATGCTCCATCGCGGGAGTAAACAAGAGCCGCAAAGATTGGAAAATGAAAGATGGTGCTAAGGTACGTAACCATCACAAAACACGAGCACTTGACATGTCTTTTGCTCGCATGAGACTCGTAAAACCAAGCTCGTTTATCCTGAAAGGAGGGCTAAGGGGGGTAAACACATACCTAATCCCTGCGCTCTTTGAGAATTATCCCAAAAGTTACAGAGAGACAACATCTCAACCAAGATTCAAGAATCTGCTCCTGACGATACTGTCAAGTCCAGCAAGAGGTAAGAAGAGACTAGCAAAATGTATCCCAATTGCCTTTCAACTTTTATCCCAAAAGCCAACTCGAAAAACCCCTTCCAGCTTAGCAGCAGGAATGAAGAGCATCCGGGTGCAGAGGCAGTCACCAGTTCCCACCACAATCGCACCTGCCCAAACGAAAAGACCTGGAGAACTAGTTGGAAGCAAGATAAATTCCGGTCCTTCTACGATTCATTCCGAGATTCTTCTTGCAACAAACATGACATTTTCCATTTTCCAATAACACCACAGGATACAATTGCACCTTTTGGATTCTTGCCGTGTGGACTGATTAACTCGAGATTTCTGTCTGGCTCTGCTCTGCTCTTTGTCTGTCTTGTCTCCGTACCAACCCCACCCAGCCTAGCCAGCCACCACGATGTTGTCCTCTCGCTTGCAGAAGCACCCGAGATTTGCTTCGAAGAGCCACCACGAGATCGGAGCTACCGCCAAAACATCATCGCAAGTCAACCTCTTACACGTCCATACCACTTCATTGCAACCACAAACAGAACCCATCCAAACAGATAGTGCTCTATCAGTCATCGAAATGAAGAAGCTTTTGAGCGTGTTCGTCCCCAAGCCTGCTAGTTATGCTAGTACACCACCACCTGGTCGTGACGATTCAGGTTCAAGATACGGCCCAGGCAGCACCCCAACTAACAGACCCCAGAGCCTCCGAAGCGATCAGGTTCCCCTACTTGCTGATGGCCAAGGAGACAATGATAGCATTAGCTCCTTGAACATTGGTGATCCGCAATTTGGCGTCAGAGGTGGAGCCAGCCTTGACGAACCCGTCCCCAGAGAGAACGTCGCTGACAATGGAGGCATCGATGGCACCATTGATTCGTCGGACGCGAGTAAGTCATCATTCAAAGAGCTTCCACTTGACAGCTGTGATGCTAACTATAGAAAAGGCAAGTCACCAAAAACAGCGGAGATTAAGGAGCGTGTTGATACCCTGCGAGCTGCAATCCAAGGAAACGGCGTCGACGAGAAGACAAGAAAATCCATCGACGCAGAATTGCACGCTTTTATGATGGTAATCAACGAACTCAACTGGGAGGAAGTTGTTATCACGCACAGAGATAAGTTTCTCGAAGACTTGTTGAAGACGTACTCTGAAGACTTCTTGGGCAGCTTTAGAAAGTGCGAATTCGCAATTGTTTTTGACAGCAAAGTAGCCCTTTGCAAGAAGTGGTACGATGAGATGGTCGCTCGCGTAATCAAGTTGCAGAGCTCGTTCCAACAAGTTGATGCAGCCAAGAAGATTGAAGACAGAGTCGAGCATTACCGTGCCGCTCAAATGTACAAAGTTGGAGGAGCATTGCATTGTATCCAGCTAATTCCGAAATCAAATGATGGAACGTGGTTGACTGCATTGCCCCACCCATGCCAAATAACCTATGCGACGGGTGATTGGCAGAAGGCTGCAGCATATGGTGCCCAGGGATTTGTCCCAGGAGAGTATGAGAACCTAATCCACCCAAGAAATTTGTGCAATGCTGACACAGACTTAGTTGGTGGCTGAACTTGTCTTGCGCTGCCCGTGATGGAATGCTCAGAGATCCATACGAGGAAGTTAACTTGTCCAGTGATGGCGGAATGTGTGTGTTGGTGATGAATGGGGGTATTGTGAAAGACGATACATTCGACAGAGTGACCTATGTTCGGGAAACTCATGAAGCTGATACAATCTCGCGTTTGCTCAACAACCATGGTCATCCCATCCGCATCATTCGCGGCTATCAATTGCAAGGTTCTCATCTGGCTCCAAATGGAGGTTTTCGCTATGACGGCCTGTAGGAACCATTCCCAGCATACTCGATAGCACTTGCTTGATCAGATACTGACGATATACAGGTACAACTTCCATAGCCGGAAGCAGATGCCCAGACTCATGGGGTTCCGCGTCGAGGTAACTTTGACCAGACTGCCCGGCCAAACACCAATCAATGAAGTGACTCGGACTCCGAGACCCTCACAGATGGACGAGTGGGAGATATATAACAAGTTGCATTTTACCAACGATGGAAACACGTTGGATAAAATTGCCCCTCACACCCCGTTCAGCTCGCCCGCGAAGAACTAAGGCTGCTCGAGTAGTATATACACGACAGAAAACTGTGGAGGATCGCTGGGAAGAGTTCTTTTGTTTGGTGGAAACTTCCAGTATGATTGATACTGCTCAATCTGAGGATCGCCTTG
This sequence comes from Hymenoscyphus fraxineus, assembly GCA_900184765.1. Taxonomy (NCBI): domain Eukaryota; kingdom Fungi; phylum Ascomycota; class Leotiomycetes; order Helotiales; family Helotiaceae; genus Hymenoscyphus; species Hymenoscyphus fraxineus. The sequence continues at coordinate 431,796 of LT855419.1, forward strand.
AATCATTCTGGAATACGGCGGCATATTTGATTTGTTTTGAGGTTATTTGGTCTCTGAGGAGTGACAGGAATTTTATGGAGAGTTATGAGCAGGCAGGTTGCTAGGATATGGTATGGGAGGTTTGTAGTAGTAGTATGGGGGTGAATTGCGCGGAGGAGAGATGGTGCAGGCCGATCTGGATGTGACAACCGACGTTGTTTTGAGGTTGTTCAATGAGAAATACCAAATGCACGTCACGTATCAAATGCGTTCAATTGAGACTTTTGATTGGTGGATTGGAAAGGACTAAGCTCTAAAGGCCCTAGCTCCAGATCGGATCGGAATAACTAGAGTGCCGGTGACTGTGCCGATTATTTCCCAGCTTTGATTTGGTGAGAGGCGAGTATCAAAAGATTCCGCCGACACAACAAATCGCAACCACAATCGCAACTTGCACAACATTGGCAATTTCAAGCTTGACCATAGAGACGCTGCCCTGGGCAAAGTGAGAACTGTACTCAGACGGGAACGTCAGGCAGCAATTAGAGCTCAGGCCGCCGCGCCTTTGCGCAATTTTTCCTGTTGGTGGTGGCAGTCCCAATTGCCCCTCCTAAAATGACGGACCCTCAACCACCCCCCGTTCCTGCCATCTCTGCGCACCACCACACGGCAGTCGCAGCAGGCGCAAGTGAAAGTGAGCCACCCGCCAAACGTCAACGTCTTCTCTCCACATCTTCTCCCTCTCAACAGGTACAACCCTCCTCCTCTAGCATGTCAGATACCTCCATCGCGATGGCGATCTCTGACCCAAATTCTACCTCTACTCCTCAATTGAAGGGTGAGGACACCACTGGTACGATGGTGACGGCACTTGATGTCAATCGCGCTGAACCCAACAATCGTGAGGCGGCGATGGGTATCATTCATTTCATAACCACCTCCAATTCTGGATTCTGTGGCACTTTGAAGCAAAGGTCTGTGACTTCCTCTCTCTTTCTTTACTTCTGCGACTTCTTATTCACTCTTGTATTCAATCTCTCAGCGCGCTTTTGAGGAGTGATGGTGCGGTGGTTTGCCAGCTCAAATTCACCTTTGATGATGGTCAGATATGCACACCTTGCGATTTATTGCTGGTATTTCTTTGCGCTTCAGTTTCTTTTCTATCGTGACTCTTCAATCATCTTATGGTTACTCCATTCGCAGCGTTCAGAGCAGATGTTTTGCCTTGTCGTCTTGTCTTGTTGCTATCACCTTCACCTTCACCCAGGAAGTACAAAGCTAATACAGACCACCACCTAGATACACTGACTTTATTGTCAATGAAATCACACCTGACGGATGTGTTGTTCACCTTACTGATACTAGGGCATTGGGCTATGTTAAATCTGAAGAGGTGGGTCACCCGTGTCCTGTGTTGACTCGCAGCACCATTTTTAGAAATTGCAAGATGAGTTTCTGACAGTTTAAAAGGCCAAATCCCAAGAGCAATCTCGACCCAAGGAAAAGACTCCAGAGCAAGCTGCTGCTACAGCTGATAGCGGTGCAGTTGTCACTGATACCACTGCTCCTGATGTCACTACCGCCAAAGCAGAGATCGCTGAAGGTGAATCTCTGCCAGCAGCCAATGTCATCGCAGAGGCACCAAAGGTGGAGTCTGCGGCCCCTCCAGCAACAATCGAAGCTCAGGACTCGCCCGACACCCCCGAGAATCGTGAGAAATTATCCGCCCTCATCGGACCCGAAAAGACTCAAAAGGTGTTTGATATGTTTGCGGCAATTCTCGAGAATCCCAACGCCAAAACCTCCTTTTATGGAAAAGTCTTACTTGAACCCATGACCGATCGCACCAAGCGTGGCAATATCCACACTCTCGTCCGTCACCTATTCCTGGGAAAATTGCAATCAACGACCGACAATTTCGATGTAATCAGCATCATTGCTGGCCCTCCAGCCTCCCGACGACCAAAATCCGAGCCCAAGCCCAATGCTCGTAACACCCGAGTCAAAGGCCATGGCCGAAACCAAGTACCACAGGGCAAGGCTGGCTGGAATGAGCTAGGTGGAGAATATTTACACTTTACATTGTATAAGGAAAACAAGGACACAATGGAGTGTATCTATTTCCTGTCCAGACTCATGAAGGTCAATACAAAAGACTTCGCCTTCTCTGGTACCAAGGATCGACGGGCAGTGACCTCGCAGAGAGTTAGTGTGTTCCGACAAATATCTCCGACCATGGCAAACCTCAATCGCCCGCACGTCCTTCGACAGGTTCGTGTTGGCAACTTTAAGCACGAGAAGTTCGGCCTCGAATTAGGTGAACTTTATGGTAACCAATTTACAATCACTCTTAGAGATTGTCACTTCACTGGTGAAGATGGCCTTGATCACCCAGCAAGAATTTTACTGGCAAAACAAATCGTTGGTGATTCGGTTGCTCATCTCCAAGCCGATGGTTTCATCAACTATTATGGTCTTCAGCGCTTTGGTACACATGCCATAGGCACAGATGAAATTGGCAAGTTGATTCTACAAGGAAATTTCACCAAAGCAGTTTTTGCGATCTTGCAGTGTAGCAAAGAGTCCGAGGATTGTGTTTTGAGAGGTGTATCAACCGCTGGTGTTAACCAAGACGATATTGCTAGGACTCAAGCTATTCTCCAATGGCAGAACGATCGAAAGAGTCCAGCTGCATTGAGTCAAATCCCTAGGAGATACCACGCGGAGACTACGGTGATCAGAAGCTTGGCATCCAAACACAACCCATCAGAACATGATTGTTTGAATGCACTCCTTCTGATTCCGAGAAACCTCCGCACAATGTACGTTCATGCTTATCAATCAAAGGTATGGAACTTGGCTGCCAGTGAGCGTTGGTCTCGATATGGCATGAAGGTTATTGAAGGAGATCTTGTTTTGGTCAATACTCCTGCGGCTATTGCAAATGCCAACCGCGATGAGATTGACGAGAATGGTGAGGTTGTCGTACATCCTGCAAACGGCGATGCGGCATACACACAAAACGATCTCTTTCAACGTGCACGAGCTCTTTCCGCAGAAGAGGCGGCCAGTGGAGATTATACCGTATATGATGTCGTCCTCCCGACTCCAGGTTTCGATATCGAGTACCCTCTCAATGACATTGGAGATTTCTATAAGGAGTGGATGGGAAGTGAGGAGGGAGGAAAGTTAGATCCCGGTAACATGCGTCGTAAGAACAGAGACTTTAGTCTCAGCGGAAGCTATCGCAAGTTCTTGGCTCATATTGGAAAAGATATGACATTCGAGGTCAAGTCTTACCATGAGGCAACTGAGCAATTTGTACAAACTGATGGAGAATTGCTGGACAAAGCTAAGCCCGCCCGCCCACAACAACCCAAAACTGATGGCCAGCAACGCAACAATGGTAGAAATGATGCTAGAGGTGTTGCCAGCAATGGTTCTCGCGGCGATGTCAGGGGTGGAGTTGTACAGCAACTCATCAACCAAAGAAACTCTGCTAATGTCGACTCGTCACGATCCAAGAATGAATATCTTGGCACTCCCGCCCATAATGCTTGGCTCAACGCAGCAGCAATCATTAAGGAGCAAGACAAAGCTGCTATTGCTGCTAGCAAAGCTGCACACCAAGCCGCTTTGGCTGAAGGTAGCTACAAGTTGCCTGTAATGAAGGAGACGTTTATCGAAGCATCTACCGATGGCTCGCTCATCAGAACGAAGGGTGCCGCAAGAGTTACTACTATTCCCAGTACACCAGCACGTCAGCCTGCAACAGAAGCAAATGGAGTAGCTTCACCCGCGCTTCCACCTCCACCCCCTCCTACTCCTGCAACCAATGCTCCTACCCCAGCTATCAGTGCCTTGAATACTCCAATCAATATTGAAGAAGCAAACAATGTTTTGACCACTCTTGTTGAGAAACCTGAAGTAGAGCCGGTTGAGATCAACAAGCCTATCCAGAATGGTCTCAAGCCAAAGACTTCGAGTACTTCTCTCGTCTCCTCTATCGACCCAGACGATGGTGGTGCAAACTTGCATGATACCGCTGCCGGAAGTTCCAACAGCGTCAAGGAAGATGCTGATAAGTCGGGGGTCAAGGAAAAGAAAGATGTCGAAGAGTCTGGTTCCCTCAAACGAAACCACGAAGAGATTTCTAAGGGTGATTCTGGTGGTCAATCGAATTCTGGTGCTTCTCCAGCAAATATTGCCGTCGTTGTCAAGTTCTCACTTGGCTCCAGCCAATATGCGACCATCGCTCTACGCGAGTTGATGAAGCAAGGAGGTGTCAAGACGTACAAGCCTGAATTTACTAACGCTTCTTGAAGTGATGGTTTCATGTTTCGCAGAATCAACAATTATGTTTCTTCCTGGGCAACGAAAGAATGGATTTCTGCATAGAAATGGCATAGTTTGATTTGTGCTCTGCACGTTTATGTTGTTTTTTCATAACCGGCAATGGCGTTTACTGATCTGCATGATGGAGAAAAAACTTGGGTCGGTGACTTTTATGTGTGTCTATTTGGGCATTTGTACAAATGGTACATGATGGGAAAAATGAGTGTTCATCAAAGATAAACGCGATTTAAGGATTGATACTGTTTGTCGATTGGTTTGGCTTTGTTCTATTGCCTTTTCTTCCTGCTGGGAGGGAGGGTTTAGATTGAGATTGATTCCATAGATATTCAATACATTCAATCTATCGATGTGTGGGGTTTAAACTGTGGCAGATTGAAGTGTAATGAAGTTCCATTAATTGAAATGAATTGGAAAGATAAGCGCCTTCATAAAATCCCGACATATTCTTCAAGACTAACCCCATCTCACAGAAACCACCACCTCCAACTCAACTAACCTACTCACACCTACTCAACCTCTAACTCCTCCCCCTAATCAACCCCAAAATCCTCCTCATACCCCCTCTCTTCTCCTTCCTCCCCTGCATCTCCCTCCCACCACCCCTACCACCCCCAGCAACATCAAAACACCCACCACCATTCCTCTCCATCTCGCTCATTCCCCGGCGAAATTCCGTGACTAACCGGATGTACTCCTCATCTCTTACACTGAGTGCCTTCCCCGATGGCTGCGCGGTGTCGTAGCGTTGGGCCCAGGCGCGGGCTTCGGCTGCGGCTAAGGCTTTGGTTTCTTCTTCGGGGGTGGGGGTGGGGGTG
>LT855419.1:437071-449084 GCA_900184765.1 Hymenoscyphus fraxineus
CTTTTTTGAATTTGCTCCCCGGTTTGAGTGAGTCCTCGAATGTGGATAAGGACTAGGCGATCGTGGGGATCCCGAGCGTGAGGAGGGGGCGCTGGATGGGGGGGAGGGAGAGGTGTCGTCTAGACTTGTGCTTGCTCTTGTGGAGCTGGTGTTGAAGAGGGAGGTGCGGGCTGTGGAGGGGAGTGTGGAGTGGGAGGTTGAGTTTCGTTGGCTTTGGGGGGGTGTGGCTGTTTGTGTTGTGTGGGATCTTCCGTTGGTGAAGCCGGTGCCGTTGATACTTCCGTATCCGCTGCATGTTATTCCATTCCCGCTTCCGCTTCCAGTCGAGGAAGAAGATCGCGGCGATGGTGTGGTGGGGTGGCTGGATGGGATGTAGGTGTATCGATGGCCTGGTGTTGTTAAGGCGTTGAGGCCGCTGAGGAGCCCGTGGTGTTCTTCGGGTATGGTGCTGAGGAGGATGGAAGAGGCTCTGTTAGAGGGGGGGGTGTGCGGGCTGCGGGGGCCGCTGCTGTCGGGGTGCCCGTTGAGGTTGTAGGTTGGGGAGTCGAGGGCTTGAGGCGTGATGGCGCGGTCTTCTTCGAGGTATTTTCCGCCGAGGGGGTTGGAGGTGGTTTCTCTTGTTGAGGTGGGATGAGAGGGGNGCAAGGATGCGGAAGGGGGGTGTGGAGGTTGAGGGGATGGAGTGGATGTTTGCGCTGTATGTTGACATTGTTTTTTGAGTTGCGGGTTGTTTGGGTATATCGTATATCTCTTGAGGAATTGGAAGTTTGGAAAGGGAAGAGATGGAAGGAAAAGATTCAAGGGTCATACACTGTATAAATATTCTTTTTGGGGGGCCTTAGAGGGAGTTGGTAAGTATAGTTCTGGTCTAGATTAGCTAGTTTGTGGGGAAGAAAAAAACGCTGCTGAAGGAATCGTTTATATCATCATTTTCCCCCTGATAGGAACTCGCTTAGTCGCTCTAGTTTCGGCAGTTGCAGACTTACTTTAGTAGCGTTCCTTGCACACAAATTGTACTAAGAATTCTCTGCGTTGGCGTAACGGTGTCGGCTAGCGAACATGATATTATGCGAGGTTTCAGCCTCACTTCTCCATTGCAACATAACTTCAACCCCAGCTTGACTTCAGAGTAACTTATCGACTTTCCAAAGCGATGATATTTCTTCGGGGTCTCTGAAGTAGGAAAACTTTCTGGGGTTTCGGCAATTCACGATGCGTAAACTAATTCGTGTTAGCTTGCGAGATCCCTTTTATCAATGACCTCACAATCACCTCATCGAGACGTTGGTTATGGAAGGGGACTAACGGTTTTTTTTCTTATTCTTTCTCGGTAGTTGCCCTGTCATCTGACTTTGGGAGGGGAACTTATTTTTGAAAGGTGTGGGGTGTGAAGTGTGGAGAAATTTTCTTCTTGCTGGAATTATGAGTGTAGCGTGTCTTTGTTGGTTCGCATTCATACATCATTATGAAAGATTGGATCTTGCTGATTTCAAATGATACAAGACATTGCACCGGATGTACTGTACTATGATGACTGGGATCTTATTGTAAGTTCTTGCAGTTAGTGGAGAGTAGCGAGACTCGAATTTCTAAGTCTTTCGCATATATGATGTATTTTCTCGAGGGTCTTGAGATAGTTTCCGATATACAAAACCTCACAATTCCCTTATGAAATTGTATGTAGAATCAGCACATTGGATGGACATACCTGGGATCCTCTTCTTCCAAGGCACTCTCTCCTTTCACTTAGATGAATATTTTAGCTGATGGCTCAACATAGAGTTGGAAATGCAGGTGGTTACTCTCCCATCCGTAAGTGCGTGGCGGCGCACCAAGTCCTTGTAAATGGCCTGCAGGACAGATGGATTATGAGAATCTGAGCTACCATTTTTCATAGAAAGCTCCTAAGGTACTGTGATAAGATACGAGGCAATAAAGGAGATTCCTGCGCTGCGGTCGTGCAATGCCTCATTCCACAGTTTCTCAGCTCAAAGACAATATGCTGATGACCTCACGCACACCAAATGCCCCCCCAAACGAAAAGCAATTCCAAGGCAGTAAACTCACAGAAATCGATCCAAAACATTCGACGTCCCCAATACGCATCAATCATTCACGAGATCTCCAATCTCACATCAAAACACGTCGTCGTCAAAGCATTGAACCTCACTCCCCAAGCGAGCCCACCCAGCATGGACCAACCAAGCGCAAGGAAATCCCGCCTGCAGCTCGGATTTTCTACATAGTGGGGCTGGGCTGGCCATAGCTGCCCTCGACCCCTCCATCGCAGCACAACCAACCCTTGGAACTCGACAGTACAAAGCAATCGCACATCAAATTAAAGCTTTTCCAATATCTACTTCGCATCATGGCACCGAAAAATAAAGGCAGCGACAAGGGAGCAGCCAAGGACAAGGGGAAGGGGAAGGGGAAAGCGGAGACGGAGGAGAAGAGTACGAAGGTGAAGGGTGCGCAGCAGATTAATGTGCGGCATATTTTGGTATGTCCCTTTTTTTGGATAGATTGTATGATGGGGGGGTATATGTGAGGGTTGGGGTTGGGGGTTGGAGATACTGATGCGTTTTACGTGGTAGTGCGAGAAACATGGGAAGAAGGAGGAGGCTTTGGAGAAGTTGAAGGGAGGTGCGAAGTTTGATGACGTTGCTAGGGAGTTTTCAGAGGACAAGGCACGGGTTGGTTCGTGGTATTCTTGCTTGCTTTGGCAATTGACTACTAATATAATTGATTGTAGGTGGAGCTTTGGGATGGAAGAAGAGAGGGGAATTGGAATTGCCATTTGAAGAAGCTGCCTTTGCGCTGGAAGCTTCAACTACAGCAAGTCCTAAATACGCAGAGGCCAAGACAAGCTTTGGATATCACATTTTAATGGTTGAGGGAAGGAAATGATTGAGGAATAACGGTCGTATTGGAAACTTTGGAGTTTTGGCGCCACATCACAAATCGATATGGTCTTGAACCATCTGAAAAATTGCTTTGTATGATACCCCATATGCCAAGTTCATTCCACCCCTTCATAATGTGCATCTTGTGTAAGAATACATCAGAAAGAGAAGCTCAGCAAAGGCCAATGTCTATTCGCCGCAAGAAAAAACTCCATAGATCCATCCGTCCAATTTTTATTTTGACATTTATTGCTCGGTTTGGAAGTAGTTGAGGAGGATCGATCGCTCTTGAGATTCCTCACCCCAATCCTTGACGACAACGCAGGAGCAGTTGACAACCTTGCGCGCATTTCCTTCACGGTCCAAGACGCCTAGATTGAATCAGTAAATACGCAGACCTGGGGATTCGGTGATACCTACACAAACCAGCCCACTCGCCCAATTGCTTTCCATCAGGAACCTTGATCAGAGGGATCTTGTGCTCTGAGCACAGAGCAACGACCAACTTCTTGTATGCCTCCTCCTCACAAGCCTCGTTCAAAACGCACATGTGTGCTTGACGTCTATCCAGAGCCTTGGAAGCTTCGCGCAGACCGCGGGCGAGACCGTCGTGCATGAGAGCGAGCTTGAGAACACCCTTCAGGGCGTCGAGAACTGACATTTGTCCCTTGGATGTGGCATCTCCAGAAACCTCGACTTCTTCGGCTTCCGCGACATCGGGGGCATTGGAGGCGTTGTCTTCTGCGTCAGACTGTTGATTCCCCCCACATTGATTAGCATATTGTGGAATTGAAAGAGAAGTTGGAATTCGGATTCGTCAATTTCGACAATTCGAGGGTGAGAGCTGGCGGAGAGGGCGCCTTACCATCTTGACTGTATTTGATGACTTCCGGTCCTCGAAGAACAAGTTGTTGTTGTAAGAGGTGTTGGTGGAAATTCGCGTGGATTGTACGGGAGTAATTTCTGGAGATTCTGCGATTTCAGTGTGTCTTGCTCAGAGATAGTGGTCGCTTAAGCCCGCGCTAGGCGAGGCAGGGCTCGCATATGGGTCCGTGCGGCACAACCAGATACGCCAGAATATTTTTCGATTTTGCATCGTGAAAAACTTCACACATTCCATCCACCATCCACGAACCCCACGACCATCACGAACTTCTACGAGGTATGTATGTCTCAACCATGGAACCGATTCTCGAGAGTCCTTCATGACCGGCAGAGGGAGTAAATCGGCATCTTCTCGATTTGCGACGATGGCGCCGAGGGATTGAAAGGAACATTGGCGGCAACTGCAACCGCATCCTCTGATCGAAGCTTCAATCGCATCGCGCGACGACGTCAATGCAATCGAAAGTTGTGCGACACTACTCATCTCTATTCGACAGAGCTGAAGAACCCTCCTGTCAATCATGAGGGCACTCTCCATGCTCCAGAGCCCATGAAGGCTAACGTCCGACTCTGCGCAGATACCTCACTTCCAATTTTCGATTTGAGAATCTCCTACCGCAAATATGGTCAAGACCTCCGTCCTCAACGATGCGCTTAACGCCATCAACAACGCCGAGAAGTCTGGAAAGCGACAAGTCCTCATCCACCCATCTTCAAAGGTCATCGTCAAGTTCCTCAGTGTCATGCAAAAGCACGGTATGTCGACACCGCCATTTCCCCATTTCTTTTTTCCCCACCCCCAATTCGGCATGATAACTAGATGACGGTCTCATTTTCCCTACGACCATAGTCCTTTAAGTTGCCGATATATCCAAACGCGAGGATCTTACACGTTCTCTGATTTTTCTTCCTGATGATGATCATTTAATCTTTCGCAACATACTGACAATTAAATTTGTAGGCTACATTGGTGAATTCGAGGAGGTTGACGACCACCGATCTGGAAAGATTGTCATCCAATTGAACGGCCGGTAAGCATTATCATCCCATCTCCCATCGAGTCCCCACTGACATTTTGCACAGTCTCAACAAGACCGGTGTCATCTCCCCAAGATACAACGTCCGCCTCGGTGAGCTCGAGAAGTGGGTTGTCAAGCTACTCCCATCCCGTCAATTCGGTTACATCGTTCTCACCACCTCTGCTGGTATCATGGACCACGAGGAGGCCAGACGCAAGCACGTCGCCGGAAAGATCATTGGGTTCTTCTACTAGATTTGGCAAAAACACACAAAAGTTGCGGCGTATCTGGAGTATCATGAGGCAATGTACCTATCTAGGACGCGAACAGAGCTTGGGAGTAAAATCCAGCGGATTTGTTTGTACTGTTGATACCCCACTTCATAATTTTGCTTAATGCATATTTGGAGTACCTCTTAGGAGGTTTTAGATAGCTCTACATCAAAAAGTCAATTCCAACCCCATGTTGCTCAGAAAATTGTCAAATGCCCAATCATCTCATTCTTTTCTAAGTGGAGAAGAAATTCTCAGCTATTGCGTAGGTGTGAATTGAATTGGTTGATCCAAATGTTTCCCCTCATTTGAGCTTGTATGAGCTGAATTGGGCTGTTGGACTAAACATGATTCTTTTTTCCCTCACCTCAGCTGCAATGCACCCGCGGCCTAGGGCACAGGCAAATAACCCAAGATCTGCCTGGCATATATCACTAAAGAAGAGAGCCAGGGAGAATACTGGGAAACCTGTACAGGCACAATGATGAATATTTTCGCTTTCAAGTTGGAGTTTAACGAGGCGACAGCTACTATACCATACCGTACCTATGTGCTAGCACCATACTAGCTACTCCACAATCAAAACAAGCGACCGATGGATCATTTACCTTGTGCAACGGCCATAGCAGCTGAGGGGTCAATAAATGCAATCTACTTGTTTTAGTAGCGCATCAGCATGGCTTGGCGAGGTGCAGGTGTATCTTGTTATTCTCGGTTCGAGGACGTCATATCGTGCTAGTTGGATGGATTGTAAGATCCTCCGGCTGTTTTTTTTGGTCTTTGGGGGTCTTGTACGAGAGGTTGGGGAGGGGGATGTTTAGTGCGAGTTGTTTCGTTGTCTGTTCTGTTATAGGTAGGCGGGAGGGGGAAATTCTGAGCTATGAAGCAGCCACGAAATCGGAATATATGAGGAGCAGATAATAGCTACAGTGAAACTATGCTAACCAGTGTAAGAAAGGGCCTCGAAGATTTGTTTCAAGGCTTTGATGCCTAATCCGTAGAGCTGGAGAGCCATCTCGGTCAAATAGACGTGTTGGTGTGAAGAGGGTCTTCTCGCCCGCCCGCCTGCGTCAAGGTTGGCTCTCAGCTGGAATCTAGGTTTAAAATGGTATCAAGTATACTTCTTACTCCCATCTAGCACTTCTCGGCAGTTTTGGGAGGACGCTGGGTCTGAAGAACTAGAGTCATTATATAATGAATGATCCCCTTCTTTGCTTGGGGTTAGGTGTATTTACATACCTGAATTTCTCACTGTCTCTTGCAATATCATTTCTCTTTTCATGAAAACATGTCTACAACCTGGAATCCAACCTACCCCTGGGAAAACCAAAGTCAAGATGTCACGAGCAACGGTGCAGCACGTTTCAATTTGCAGAGAGGCGACTCGGACGCTATAACCCTCGTCGACGAGCAGGAGAAAAACAACAATCTAGGCGAGAGGAAAAGTTCCGTCAATACAGAGGTCCGAGAAGGGAGTCCACAAGACACTGTCGACGCTCGTCGTACAAGAAATAGTCGCAATGGATGGGGACTAGATGACGAGAAGGAGAATCTGAGTAAAGAAGAACGAAAAGCACGCTTTGAAGAGGCGGAAAGGGAGTTGAAACGTATTGTTCCGGTTCCGACGAAGTACCCTAGGGTCATGGCTTTGATTCCTATGATGGGACTTGCGGTTGCTGCGATGCTTTTTGTTGTCTCGGGGGGTTTGGTATGTATCACCCTTTTCATCTACGACACACACATACTCATATACTAATCCTCCCCCTCAACAGTACATCAAAACCTCCCAACTCTCCCGCCAAAAACACGAAGCCGCCGCCAAATCCCTCCAAACCATCTCCTACGCCCTCTGCTGGGGTGCCTTGATGGTCACCCTCCTCACGCAAATCACGTTCCAGTACGTGCTCTTGAAGCCGCTGCAGAAACGCATCTTGAAGTTGTATGAGGAGAGGTATCTTCTTGATCCTGCGCAGTTGGCTGCCCTTGGATGTTGGGACTTGGAGGGCAGAGAGCAGAGGAGGGATGATGGGGAGGGGGTTGATGGGTGGGTGAGAGCGGCGGCTGTGAAGAGGGCTTTTGAGATTGTGCTTCCGTGGCCTAGGGTCCAGCTTGCGATTTGGGTTTTGGCGCCGATTTTGGCGGTTGTTATGTTTTTGGCTTCTTAGAGTGGTTGGTCGGGGTTGAGCTGGATGTGTATTTGCTGAGTGATGGAGTGCATGGAGTTGGGCGAGGACAGCTGAAATAAATTCTATGTTTGAAGCACATCATTAGTTCATAAAGATCAAAAGTATTGCTGAAGGTCACTAGCGCGATATTTGTTTAGATACAAGGAGGAGCCACCTTGATGGCAACTTAGCGAGTGCTTCAAGCTGAAAAGTGTGGATGACCAGTAGATGTCAGCGGCCCAAAAGCCAAATTCAACGCATTCTTATCTCCATATGATCTAGTGCTTCATGAAAAACTAGTCCGTCACCTTCAACAAAGCTTAACCCACATTCCCATATCTTTCCTCAGCCTCACACACTCATATTCCCTCCAACCACACAGGAGCAACTTCACAGCTCTTCAATGATTATATCATTTCAGTTCAAAGATCTTCCCTCTCATTTTACCTTAGTCCCCTCTGCTATTATACACACGCAACTTCAGTTCTGTCAATATGAGTTTGCGACAGTGGTACTTTCACCGAATACTAGAGCCACAGTTATTGTGGTTTACAGACTCTCGCTACCACCAAGCAAGAACTCATCTCGTCAAAACCCCTTTGATTTGTCGATAAAATAAGCTATGGTTGTATTCATGAAAAAGAAATTAGCTGCGATCCCTAAATATGTGAAGGGTATCGGATAGTGTGCAAGTATTTCACAACTTTATCCTACCGTCGAATCATTCTCTACTGCCGAAAGTAAGAACGAGTTCAGCACGAGTACTAATAACCATCAATCAGCACTAAAGTAATTAGGAACTGTAAACCTCTTAAAAATGAATGTAGAAAGCAAGTCGCTCTTGACATTCTGATGTAGACAGCACTTTGTTGTTCATCCCTCGTATTTCCAATTTGCTGGTGTGCAGCTCCTCTCCTACTCCATTTTCATACTTCACTGTTCGATCGAGGTCGCGTTGTTTCCGTTCTACTTCGTCTTTTCAAATTGTAGCTTGGAAATAGCCATATCTTTCTCTCTCAAGATCGTGAGTCAACTCCAACATTGGGAGTACTCCAGCATTTGATTGGAGCTACTCAAGTATTGAAATGATATTGTTCCCAATATGATCCATCCTTCTTATATATCCCTTTCAAACAGCAGAAAATCTCTAGAGTATACTACGTGCACGAAGGCATCTGTGTTATGTTAACCCTCAAATCGACTATTTGGTCTCGAAAGCAGTCTGATGCGGATTCTGGAGGGAATTCTAATAATACGCACGTGAACAACCTGGGGAATGCTCCTGCATCCGAGTTTTGGGAATAAAAGTAACACTTACTGTATCTGCCTTGCCGACCCTGAAATTTGAAAAGAATTAGGACTTATGAAACTACCGCTACCGGTAGATTGGACGTAGAATGAGTCGCTGATGGTTTCCTGTTTGACAAAACCTCTCTAGTTTACGAATATCCCAAGATTTCGAGACCTCCCATATCAGTCTTCGGAAATGACAATCTGTATAGAAATGTTGAAGCACTATCAGCTGAAAGGTTTAAATGTCCATTAGTGATGGTTTGGCAGTGAAACTGAACTAGACTGCGACTGAAGTGTCAGCAATACTAAAGTAAAGAGAATGCTTTGTAAGTATAGCTGAAATATTCAAGACTCAGGATTTAGTAGAGAAGTTCCTTTATTACAGGTCTTCTTGTGACTGAGGTATGAGGGGGCTTGGTTTCTTGACTTGATGCTCCGCAAAGTTATTTTTACCTCTCGAATACCACGTTCGTAATGTAGCCTAAGTAGCGGTACAATTACTGTCGAATGCCCTAATTCTTTGACAATCCATTAATGAAATTTATACCACGTCGTAGCAACCTCTTTGACGACAGCACATGTTCGACAAAATAAATAGCTAGACTCGCAAAAACCGAGAGAGTGTTTCTAATTACCGCGCCGCCGTTGCAACACAAGCTGGCGCTAAGGATTTATGCGAAAAATAGGTAGATAGCTTGTTATAGAGGGCCCAAGAAGGGGGGAGTATGATCGAGGTATTTTGCAAGTCGCGCTATTTGTTACAAAGCAATGCGCCGAAGTCTAGTTCTCCAAGTTCCCTTTCTTACAGCGTGAGAAATGATTAGAATAGATTAACTAATAGCCTCTTAATCTTAGTTATTCTAATCAACTGGACCTCCTAATCTTAATTAATCACTTGATTAACTATATAATCTAANAGCCCCTGTACTCCACGTACCTTGTACTTGTCTTTACTAGGAACGTTCCTATAGAGTAGGAATGAGTCCCGCATATTTCTATACTAAAAAATGTACTATAATATAATTTATTTACATTTCTTGTCTATAGGAACGTTCTTCGATAAGAAAAGTAACGAAAGCATTCCTATTAATATAGGAACATTCCTATACCTTTAGGAACGTTCCCTATGCCTTAAGAGCTGGGGTCGCTTTATAGAGAGCGAGGAAGAGGAACTAAGCGAGACCCCTAAATTTAACTTTAGTCTTTAAAGACTAAGTAAAACCCTAATATATTATATCTTCTCTTTTTATCTACCTTTTAAAAGGTTCTCTAATTGTACTTTAAAATATATACTATTATTATAATTAATATGATTAAATCAACGCCACTTAATCTATTTAATCACCCGAAGGTCCTAATCTAAGTTAATCTATTTAATCATGATTTAATTAAAAAACCATTGATTAAGTGATTAGTTTGTTCTCACGCTGCTTTCTTACCATAAGATAATTGTAGCCGCAACAAAAAGAATGCGCTCTTGAAAGATAAGAAGAAAGCTCGAAGGCAAAAAAAAAAAAAAAGAGAGGCACTAGGAAAAAAGACAAAACCTTCATTACCCCCGATGCTCCCTCTCCACTCAGTCGCGAATTCTTGAACCTCCGCATACCTCCAGCAAAAACGTAAAAGACCATGAGAAAAGCTCACGAGTATGCGCTACTCACCCATGATAGCGACATCATCGTTAGCAGCGACATCTCGCGTCCATGCCACGAGTGAATAACCCAGAGTTCACCCACCATCCCCACCACCGACCAATCAAACCCCCTCGCTTAGCACTCGCCCCACACAAAACAGCAAAACAATATTGATATCCTGAATTAAGACGGCCACTGTCACGAAAACTGGGATCTCTGCCCGCCTGGCCCAGTCAGTTAGTGTGTGCTCCCATATGCGCCAATTCCCACAAGCACCAACACCACGAAGCTGTTTCCTCCTCCGTTAATTTGGACGCGCCCTGGTCAAGCGTCAGACCGCTCGGTCGTGTAGTAAAGTAAGTTCTCCTAAAATCCTCAAAAAAAATGTACGTGCTAACCTTATCTAGAAGAAAAGATAATAGTAAATCTTTTTTTGGTTTTTTGGGGGGTTTTTGGAAGAATCCACTACGATACTTGGGATTTCCTAGGGCCTCTCGCGGTACGCGGCCGATTACGGCACCTCTATTTCTCTCCTTTAATTGTTCCGCACATGCATGAAGAATGGCTTCGATCGTGTCAAGAGACGCGGAAATCATCTCGATGCGTTTCCAATCCTTTTCGAAGCAAAGGGACGATTGCGAAAGGTAGATTATCTCTAGCCTACAAGAGCGTATCTTTGATCAATGACAGAGTGCAAAATACGTGATCAAGTTCTAGAGAGTCCATAACATGACAATTGTCGTCATCCTTGTCAGAACTTGAAATATGTTATTCCCATACTGAGGAGATATCCGTACTCCAGTCTTTCGAAGGTCTGCTAAAGACTAATGGCCGATACTGCTCTACACTTCTTGTGTTAGGCTTTAAAAATGAAAAACTTCATCGAACCCACTGTTTGTTATCTTTGGTTATATCTCATTTCTAACGCCTTATTCTTTAGGCCATATTCTGTTTTTTTGGCTTAGATTACCGTGACCTTTCGCCGATACTACGATAGAAAGACCTCCTCCACCTTGCAAAGTTCCCATTGATATATGTAGTGCCCAAAATGAGCTCAGGGTATGGGCGGGTATTTCGGTATCAAGTCATGAGGAAAGACCCAGAAAGAGTTTTGAGAATGGTGGAGTCGCTATTACGAAGTCATTGATAGTAATTGCAAAATGATGAAAAGTCTCGAGAGCAACATCGCTCCGAGGTTCTCAAAAGGTATCTATATACCCAGTCTTCTTTTTGCTTTGAAACTATAATTATATTATTCCGATTCTACTTAGACCTACTAATTTTACTATAGCTATAAATATTAGTCTTATATTCGGACATGACGGTGGACTTGTGGAAGTCTTTCTGTACGTTTAAAGCTAAGTAGCCTAGGCCTAAGGTAGCGTTCGAAATAAGTTAAGTTAAGTTAAGTGGTAATACCTACTTAACTTAAACCCCTAAGTCCTCGAGTTAAGTTAACTACTTAACTACTACTACTACTACGTAGTATATAGTATATCGAGCTGAGTACTAAGCGATTAGTCCGACCATTTAATTCGGATTTAGCCCGCCCCTTAAATACTATATTTATAAGGTAATAATAGACTTAAGCCCCTATAAGTTAGTATACTATTTGAGTACTTGAGTACTATATACTCGAGTAGTTAAATCTACTACTTAACTTAAGTAACTTAACTTAACTCGAGTGACTCCGAGTAGTTCTTTGAACGCTAGCTCTAGGGAAAATACCACATACTAAAACCCTACCCTTAATCCAGTATTCACGTTCTACCCACTCAACTATACCCACTCGGTTCTCAACCCGTAGCAAACAAACAAACAAAAAAAATACCTTACTAACCA
>LT855419.1:450355-578751 GCA_900184765.1 Hymenoscyphus fraxineus
TTCTCTCCTTCTCCAGCACACCCCTCAATCCCTGATCAACCCCCACCCTCCCATGGTCCACCCTCCCATGGTCCACCCTCCTGTGGTCGGGTACCCTACACCCCTCACACTCCTCACACTCCACCTTCTGCCAAACATCTCGTTTCTTACAGGGCGTCTGGATCATAGCACCAAGGGAGCAGTGTTTAGCCAGGGCGTAGGTTTCGTGCGTGCAGGCGTGGAGGTTGAGGTAGTATTTGCACATTTTGGTTGAGTAGAGGGGAGAAGAGGGGGGTGGTTGTTGTGAGGATGGGGTGGGGAGGTGGAGGGAAGGAAAGGGATTGGAGGTTGTGAGGGGATTGTATGGTTGATTTGAGGTAGTAAGTAGATATGTATGATCAAATAGACAGGCAGATAAAGATGTGACTTCCGTACTACGCGTTGTATCGTATCGTACAGTACAACGAAAAAAGTCATGTCATCAAGTCAGTCTAGACAAGCTCTCCACTCCACTTTAGAAAACCATCAAGGGAGCAACGGTTATATATATGAATTCCAAAAAGCTCAAAAAGAAAAAGAGTCCAAGGTTCAGGAGGTGGTGACACAGCATTGTGTATGTATGTATGTACACCTCGTACAAAACGCATGCAAATTCTACATGTGCTGGAGGCAACATTCCCTCTCCAACGTTTCAATGAGAGAGGATGGTGATGTGACACCCCGGCTTGGCTTCATTTTCTTTTGACCTGTGATCGTGATGAATGGTTTGAATGTTGGGGGTAAAAGTGGGAGGAGATGATTCTCGTTTTTGTGTTGCCTTGATGGGTTATTGGAGTTGTTGATGAATTATATTCCTGTGAGACAGTTGGTATAGCTGTTTTCGAACATCGAATTCTGTTTTGTCGTCATCCTAAACTATTAGGATGATTATCGAACATCAGAGAAAGATAGAAACAACTTCATCTATTGACTGCCGCTTTTATCAACCCAATATTCGGATCGCTTGTTTGCTTTCTCTCCTAGCCGTTGCCTAACGGGAATGACGGAAGTTGGCCTGAATAAGGCTCTGTGTAACGACGACGTCGAAAAATGGTTTGCTCCACGTTTCAACACCAGAAGGGAAGGCAAATGATATAAATCTAACATCGAAGATGAGGGAGCTCTGAACCAACCGTGTATTGGGGACTTGCGGGCCACGACGGATCTATCCGCTACGTTCCCATTCTAGGGCTGAAACTTGGTGATCAATGACAGCTTTGGACTCGACTGAATGGACGTGTAGGAAAGGAGCATGTGGTAAGTGAGGAAGCGGTCTGTGATGCAGGCTCCTTGCTTTGGATGGTACGTCAAGGGCCTCAAGGGAGACTTTACATATAGTCCACTTGAACGGAGGTACAAGAGGTATCCGAGACCAAATCAAGCTTTCTTGACAGAACGTTTGCAAGACCCTCGCCACATGGCGTCCTCGACCTGGATATATCTTGATTGATAGCACCAGGCTGATGGATTCTGGACTCGGCTGATGATGTCTTTGATTTCCACCACCATCCCACATCTTCACCCCTCACTCCTGCAGATGACAGCCACTGCTATGCGTCTCGAGTTCATTTCCTAGTCGATGCAGGGGCGTCGCTTAGTGTTTGTGATTTTGCTTCACCGCCAATTCAGAGACTCGTTTGCCGATGGACCGATCGCAATGGTTCTTTTGCTTTCATCCCGTATCATTAGACGGATGAGGGAGAGGTGGGAAGGCCGCATATATGAAGGCCCAGTGCGATAGAATGGCGCCCGGCTTTGGTGTGTTGGTGTGCTGGCACCATGATCTGGCTTTCAAAATGAAGGAGGTTGGACCAGTCTGAGGAGAAGACGTTGACATAGCCGCACACCAACACCCCAGGCTAGACCCTCTTTCTGCCATGACGAGCTAGCTATGGTTCTTCCATCATTCTTTGCGTGGGCGTGTAGAGTACTCTACTCGAGTACGGTACATGTGGCGCCAGACCAGGGA
The DNA here is from genome assembly GCA_900184765.1 of Hymenoscyphus fraxineus. Lineage (NCBI taxonomy): Eukaryota > Fungi > Ascomycota > Leotiomycetes > Helotiales > Helotiaceae > Hymenoscyphus > Hymenoscyphus fraxineus. The sequence goes on from LT855419.1 coordinate 452,343, forward strand.
AGGGAATGCTGCTAGGAGGCGACTGGGCGGGAGTGTCCATACAAGCCAGTAAGAAGACGGATGACGGATTTAGCCCTACCAGCTCCTCCACTCTTCTACTCTTCTACCTGCATGTAGCTGCAGCGCACAGCAACTCTCCTACACCAAATGGAGACATCCTGTATCAAAGTATCGAAATAGCCCACCGAGGTCTCCTCGCTGCCGGCGGCAATCCCAAGAAGCGCGGAAGAGCGACACGCCCAGATGGAGATGGAGACGAGAGGAAAAAGAATGACCGGAGATTGGAAGGCATTGAGGTCGAGATGCAGCCCGAGGCATCCACCAGCAATTTCCAGGCACGGCTAACCCACTGAAGGTAGGTAGGTACCTGTACGAGTGCAGCGCAGGGCATGCCACGTATCATGCATCAACACCACCGCTGCAGCTACAGCGGTAGTACATCTATTAACAGGATCATCCACTGTCAATACGACGCCAGAACCAAGAGGGCGGAAAGGGCAGCCAAAGCGGTTGGATGCTGCGTATTGGGTGCTGGGCTGGGTGCTGCTAATGCAAGAAATATCAACTAGCCGGCTCCCCTTTTGTATATCGTCTGCTTTGCTTGCTTGCTCTCCATACTGCTGCTGCTACTACTGTACTCTACTCTACTCTCTCCTTGTACTTTGTTCTGCTACCCAGTACGACTCTCGGTCTGCTGCACTCCATCTTCGAATCTTGCATTTCTTGAATCCCCTTTGCTGCACTGCGATTGCTTGTCTCCTGCTGTCTCCTGCTGTGCTGGTACTGGGTACTGTTTTGGTGTTGGTGCTGGTGTACCTCGGAAACTCCAATCTGCTCAAGCTCCTTCCGGGTTTTTGACGCGCCGCCCTCACCAACACTCCTTTCTCGTGCCATCCACAAACCCTCAAATCCCTCGTCACTCTGGATTTCGCCTCGGACTACGTGAACGGTGTCGGGTTATCCCAATTGGCGTGTTAGAGAATCAATTGAGGGTGCTGGTATTGTTGCTGGTGCTGCCCGTCATCGGGTCCCTTGCGCCTGGTTCAACTGGTTTCCGGATTTTCCTGACCGCCTCGAGCAATCCACCACGTTTTAGGTGCCGGCGCGCCTGGAAAAGAAAGTCGAAATGCTTTGTGCGCATTCCAGTCCATCGTTCGAAGGATTTAAGGGTTCGCGGTTGTGTTGAAGTCGAGAAGTTGGCGTTGCGCGGTCGAGCTCAGAACGAGGAATTTCCCTGCCATTGCGGATCAGGGCCCCTTAACTGCGCGCCTGCGACTGTCGCGTGTATTATAGTGGTCAGTCATAACGGAGCAAAGAAGCCATCGATCCTCCCCAATGCGACAAGAAAGAATATATATCTGACCATGCCTAGTTTTTCTGGAACCGGACGTCGATCCACCCATAGGCTCAGTCTAGCCTCCGATATATTGTTCCAACTTTCCGTATATATTTCGGCCCTCCATTCGTTTAGATATTTCGAATTTTTGTTTGAGGATTGTCTGATTTAGGAAGTTTATATTGGAGTAGTTGTGTGGAATCAAAAGCTAGTTGTAATTGGGTTGGTGGGTTGCGTTGAAAGGGTAGAAGCGCTTCCAGACATTAGAAGTGGAAAAGCTGCAATCAACCAAGCGGAACAATTAATTGGTAGAAAGGACTAGCAGGAAGTGAGAGAAAGGGCGTAGGATATCAGAGGCGCAAAACTGGTTACCTGGCAACAAGATCTCGAAAGAGTGAATCGTGGATAAAGGGCCAAAGAGGAATCTGTTTACATCTCAAGGCCCTTCTCCAAACACACACGCATCAACATCATTCAGGCTACTACTACAGCAGCAGTCTCAGCTGCTCGCGACTTGTGTTCAGGACCTGCATTGAACGATCAGCCAATACAGCCCTCGATTCTTTTGGTGGTGCTTTTTCTGGTAAGCAGCACCATCCCGGAATTGGAATAACGGAATTGCTTCTCTTGAGATTCTCAAACAAGATCCCCCAACTAACTTGCTTTGTAGCATCACAATTGAAGTAGGCGCGTAGTGTTTCCACTCAAAGACCGGGTGTTTACACACTCTAGGCTTCTCCAATGGCGCAAGGTGAGGTGGATCTCAAGTTTTTGTCGCAATTCGCAGAAAACGTCAAATATGACCACCCTTCATTATCAAAGAACCTTTCGACCATACTCGGCAACTTGACTATGATGTCTGAACTGGTTATCCGTGCGCGCAAATCTCGAAGACTCGATACGACCCGCGATACCAAGTCGGTTGATCTCTACTGTCGCATCATCTGGTACGCAAGAGAAGGCTTGCAGATTGTGGAACATATCATCTTGCCCATGGTTGCGAATTCTGGCCCACTCAAGGTCTTGTCATATAAAATTCGTGCCTCTTACTACCACCTTTACGTTCTATTCAACAACAATCCTCAAATTACGTTAAAGGCCGCGCAAAAGGAGGTTCACACTCCACCAGGACTCAAATCATCTCGAGATAAAGGAAAGGCCCCAGAACGATCAATGGAATACGATAGCCAGTTTGCTGGTGATGACGTCTTCCGACCTAGTTCAGTTCAACCCACACATCCTCTTGAGGGCGGACCGGTTGGTGGCGTTGGTCCTCGTCCACCAGGTATTACTACAAACTTCTTAGTTCCCAGCATCGATTACCGCCCCATCGCCCTACAATGTTTCCAAGAAGCAAACATCCTCGCCGAGAAACTCCTCTGGGGCAGCCATCCCCTCCGCGTTTCCGTCCGGCTCGAATACACGGCTTTCCTCTACGATTGTCTCCACGAAAAGGAAAGCTCCCGCCAGCTAGCAAAAGCCACTGTCAGCGAGGTCTATAATGCACCGCAAGGAATGGACGATGACATGTTTCAAGATACCGCGCTATTGGTTGGGATTCTGGGTAAGATGATGAAGCGAGGTTTGGGATCTGCTACATCTGGGAGTACGGCTGGAAATAGTGTGGGGACGAGACCCTCGCCTCCGCGGACTACGGGCGCGCTTGATGTAGATATCCTGAGTACGGGCATGGATAATGCTATTTAGAAGCTTTGGATGTATGGCTTACATAATTCCCCCTTATCAAAATTTGAATCGTGGGCTTTTTCGAAACTTAATTTCTCTAGCCTTGTTTGGACTCGTAGGTGCTGGTATAGCATGGATCTGAGGAAAGAGCTTAAAGGGGTATGTGTTATAATAGGTGGGCGGTATCGTTTGGCATTTTAATAGGGCGTTTTAGCATTTTTAATGTATGAAATGATGAGGAAGTGCTGTGATTTGGTTGTGTGGTGTAGCTCTTGAGAGGATTGAGGATCGAGAGGATTAAGGATTGAGTTCTTTTGTGTTGTATGTGCGTGGAGATGAGGTTTGGCTACTCGAGTATATATACCCTGATTTCAACGAGTATAAGTATGATTCGTGAAAGTAAGAGAAGAGATGAGAAGAGCGTTTTTAAGTATGATGGATTTCTTTCTTTGTCTTGTATTGAGCTGTAGAGCTGTAGAGCTGTAGAGGCTAGGAGGCTGAGAGGCTGAGAGGCTGAGAGGCTTGTTTTGGGATTTTGATTGGATTTGATTTGTAGATGTGTTGAGGTTAGGTTGGGTTGGGTTAGTTGGGTGGTGGGTTGGTGGGTTAGTGTTGTGAATGCGTGAGGTGATTGATTGATTGACTATCTTGACGGGTCTTAGGACTCTGCTTTCCGCTTTTTTACTTCCTACTTACAGTACTACTTACTACATTTATTTTCAACGACTACTTGTATGATTTTATGAAAAGAGAAGAGCATCTGCGCTGAATTCCTCGCCTCGGATTCGCTGTAGAGCTACGATATTGCTATGCTTTGGTGGCCTGATCCGTGAACGCCGAATGTAAAATCAGATCCTCCTCCCTTCCTTTCTTTCTTCAAAGTGTCGATGATTTGAATTATCAACACCAGCATACCCCATATTCACACTCTTCCCAACTACTTTAAACGCCTACTGATCCTCTCGATCCCGTTCAGACTCCATTCAAAACGATTCCCCCTCCCTATCCTTCTCCAATCTCCCATCCATCCCTAACCTCCCTCCTTCCCTCAAAGTTCCCATCTATCATACATACGAATTCCTCCAACTACCCACTCACTCACTCACCCCTCATACCCATCCTGCCTGAACTTATTCTCAATAATCCTCGCATCCACCATCCGTCCCGTCCAATTAAAAAACGCAGCCTGAACACGCAACCACTTCTCCTCCGCATATCTTCTTCGTAACTCATCCAGCACCGCGCAGTCTTCTTCCGACCAAACGCCTTTAACGGGTTTGAGGCCTGTGAAGGGTTCTTTCTCTTCCTCTTGTTCTCTTCCCTCTCCTCCTCTCTTGTCTTTTTCTCGAACCTTGGATTGATCTTGGTGGAAATTGTGGAAATTTTGTTGTTGAGTGGTGGATGATGATGAACCATGAACTCGCGACGCCTCAAGATACTCCCGTGATGCTTCGTAGTACTCCGCCGCGGCTTTCGCGAGCTCTCTTGCGCGGGTTTTCTCGCGGGTGCAGAAGGGACAGGGACAGTCGTCGTCTTCGTCGTCGTCTTCGATGATTGTTGGGCGTGGTGGTGGCGGGGATTTAGGTGTTGGACGCGGGACTGGGGGTGTGGGTTTGGGGTGTTTGGTGCTTGAGGGGGTTGTTTGTTTAGTGTGTTTTTTATGATGGTGGTCGTGGGATTTTCCCTTGCTGTTGTCTTTCTCTTTGGAATTTTCTTTCTCTTTCTCTTTTTCCTTGGTGTTCGCTCTCTCCTTCTCGACTTCCTCAAACGGCTTGTCGCCCTCGCCTAAGCCACCGAACATCTCGAGTACCACTTCTACCTCCCCATCCGCATCTCCGTTATTCTTCTCTTTCTCTTTCTCACTCTTTCCATTTCCTTGTTCCTCATCCTTCTTCTCCGCAGCCTCGGCACCCTTCACCGATGGCGTCGTAGTCGTGGTTACACCCGCGTCACCACCTTTCTCAGTACTTAGTTCTTTGAACCGGTTTATCAACTCCTTCTTCGCAATATTACCACCTAGCTCGGCGAGGATCTCTTTCCATGATTTATTGTCTTTTTTCATGGATAGGATTTTGGCGTCTTGTTCGGGGGTGAACTTGGAGGATGGGGGTGGGGGTGTGGATTTTGTGGGTGTTGGGGAGGCGGTTTTTGCTTCAACGGGTGGATTGGTGGCGGCTGGTGCTGGTGGGGATGGAGCTGTCGGGACCTATGAGAAAATGAGTTAGCTGTTTTCTTATTGAAGGAATAGGAAGAGGTGGGAAGTAGTAGTTCTTTGAGCTGATAGGCTCAAGATCGATCGATTAAGTCAAAGTCCAAGCTCCGATCCAAGGAATCCAGAATCCGGAAATATCCAAGAAAGGCTTTCAAAATCTCGAGAAAAGGAAAAAAAGGAAAAAAGGAAAATCTCCTTTATATATTCTCACCTCCTCATCTTTCTTCGGTTCTTCCACGGGTGCTGCAACCTCCGTCTTCTTCTCCTCAGCTGCTTTGGTTTCTTCATTGGGCTTTTGAGGCTCCGAGACGGCTTTCACTACTTCCTCTACGGGCTTCACCACTTCTTCGACTTTCTTCTCTTCCTCTGTGGGTTGTGCGGTGACGGGGGGTGGAGGTACAGGTTCTACCGCCGGTTCATCAATCTTCTTCTCGGCCACAGCTTCGATCGGTACCTCTGGGGCAGGAGCAGGAGTTGGAGCGGGAGTAACCACAGGGACAGGATCAGGAGTTACCGCAGCAGCAATAACCTCCTCTTTCTTCTCATCTTTCTTCTCATTTTTCTCAGAGCTTGACTCTTTCTCCTTGGACTTAGACTTGGACTTCGCCTGTGCAGAACCACGTCGGGACTCAGTAATAATCACCTTCTTCCCCCGCACCGTCTTCCCATCGCTACTGGTGACGCTGAGCAGGGAGCCGCCAACCAGCCAGTTGGAGAAATGGAATTCGACGCGGTCTCTCTTCTCTTTCTCTTTGGGTTTCGGTTTCGGCATGGTGAGGATTAGGGGGAGCGTTTTGGGAGACGTTGTGGCGGTTTGGTGTGTGTTGTGGTGTGTGGTTGAAGGTGATGGTGATGGTGTTTAGATCGTGTTTGTTGATTGAGAGATTGTACGCGATTGCGAGGGTGAGGACGAAGGGGAGTGAATGGAATGCTTTGAGACGCGATAGGTGCAACTTGACGTATTGGGTTGGCGAATTGTGTTGCGACTGGTATTGCGCTTTCTCGAGTGAGAGTTGAGGGTGTGTGATGTGCGATGCGATGGGGGTTGATGAGATCGAAAGGAGGGAAAGGTGAATCACTCGGCTAATGAGCTGCCGATTCCCGTAGCGAGATTCGCTCGCGGAAGAAAGTCACGGCCACGAGATCATGAGTTCACATGGGAGTTTCCTTCTGAATCCTCTTATGACGTAATTCTTTTGCTTGAGGATTCTTAGTGAGATTTGGGAATTGGGCTTTACAGTGGTGTTGTGGGGGAAATGGGGTGCTTGGTTGGTGGTGGTGGTGGTGTTCTGCTCGCTTAGGTAGGTTGGGAGGTGTGCTCTTTTTCTTTTTTCTTTCTTTCCCCCCCCTTTCTTTGCGCTATATGAGTGAAACTCCGATCTATAATAAATACTTACACTTTGGCATATCTCCAAAACGCCAGCTTCTCATTGCAACAACCCACAAACTCCAATGTGACTTCCACGGCTCATCTCTTGAACTACCACCCTTCAACTCAGACCACTATCTTGCCAATAACCACCCACCTCTTCGCCCACCTACCTATATAAATACCTACCAAGCGCCGAAACACCCCCCTCAATCTCATAAAATATATCTACCCCAACAACCGAGAATCGGAGATAGCTCATTCCAAGACCTTTGAGATGTGCGAAAGTTGTGATTCACAAAAGAATTTCATCTCCGCTTATCGGGATGCTATGAAGTCATCACCAACGAGATGTCCTTCAGTACACCCCACACGATCTCCCTCATATAACCTCAAGATTTGGAGGCAGAATTGCGGGAAGAAGATGATAGCTAGGATGGTATTTCGGTTGATACATAGGTCGTGCGGAACTATGACCATCCTTACTGTAAAGTACTTGCCAAAGCACCGTACGGATTAACTCCGAGCTCGAGCTTTAGATTGCGGATAAAAGCGGAATACTTTCTTCTGGGAGGAGATGAGGTGAGGAAGTATGCTGAGGGGATTCAGGGGAATTTGTACCATGAATTGAATCGGAGCAGAACTTCTGAAGTACAGTACGTTCAAGAGACTGAGCGTGTGCATGCTGAAGTACATAATGAACGAGGCGGCGACTTACTCAATGGTCAAGAACTGTTGTGTAAGTTGTTCCGTCCCATTAAAAAAAGGGGGCATTTCATTGGCCGTGAGTTTGTTATCAGGTTATGCGGATTTCAACAGTCATCTGATTGCAGTGGGTTTTACAACATGCAATCCTCGGCTCGGATTACGCTTTTTTCGTCCTACTTTTTATATGTGAGAGCTTTATTTTCAGATTCTTGAATACTAGGTGTCCTCATTTTGTACTTCGGCGGCTTGCTCAAAGGTATATACCACATGAAGCGATTTAATTTACTAGCCGAAGACGCCTTTGTAGGAAAACTCATACAATCACTAACTCGTCAGTGATTGCGAGATGTGGAATGGACGAATCTGGACTTACGGATGACAGGTGTTGATTTGACCAGATGGTCTTTCCGGGCTTTGTGTGGTATGGGCGTGTTTTGAGGCGAAAAGCCCAAAGGAGCGGAGATGAAGGGGAATCCTATTTTCGCAGCAAGATTGTAAGTTACCCCTGGGTAGAATGACATACTAGAATACCCTGTTTTGTACTTTTCAATGGCCCTAAGAATGCTACTTTCACCTAAAATATGTTTCTTGCGTAACTATGCTCTTGCATTTGTCACTGTCATTGTTCATTCCCTCTACCTGTGTCCATAAGAACTTGCCTGTATATATATCGCTCGGCTTAGCCTTCTTCTACAAAGTTTGTCGTGTATTGAATGCTAGCTTTCTGCAACGAAGGCATCTTGTTCAGATTTGTCTTGATTATCTGGAAGTAGATATCCATATCCCTCTTGAATTCTCGCGACTGGACTATCCCTTTGACTTGTGACTTCGATTTTTGAAACTCATCAGCCCCATTAGAGTTCGCATCGTTAACTCCGTTTGCTCCCGCAAGTTCAAAAACCTTCAGGGCATCCTCCAAGGAAGCCATTGTCGGAGCTGGAGCGCTCCTGCTTTCGAAGATGTTTCGAGAGATCACAGTAAGTCTACATTTATCAGCACGCTGGCAAACCGAAGGAAAATCGAAAAAAGGGACTGTATATCCCAAGTTCTTTCACCCAGTTCGCTACGACCGGCTACATGATTGAGAATTTATGTCTCATCTTTGACCGTCTTTGTAAGAGTTCCGATAATATATTATCGTCTTAAGATTGGATACTCCCATGGGTACCAACGAGGCCGCTGGTATATTTAAATCGGACAATATTAGCAAGTCCCGCTGGGTCAACAATACGGTCAATCGTCTAGATGTTGTAGTCAGTGCTTCATCTAGACGGAATATAGGACGACAACAAGACTTTTAACATCTGTTACTAGCTAATATGGGCCCACAAAAGCCTAAAGCTACTGTGACCGCTGATCCTGAGCTATACTCATCAAACATAGTATTTGGATAATAAACACCAAGAACCTGACCACCCCGAGGACTCCAGCCTATACTGATATTCACACCTCTAAACTTCGCCCATCCTGAGAGATTGGGCTTGCTCAAGATAATACCGCCGCTTTCTCGAAGGTTGCTGGTCACTGAAGACTCTCGCCGCTGGTTTTGCCAGAAGCAATGTAAAAGATCGGGCGGAAGGGTCTGGCTGGTAATATATCACGCTTTTGTCCCTGACAGAAATTGGGTTTCTATGTAGAGATCTGCTACCATGAGTATTGAACCGGAAGACGGGGAGACATCATCTTTACTTTGCTGCTTCAACATACTCGCGCTTCATCGGTTTGTTTGGTAGCAATCTCTGCTTCAGGAATAACTTGGAGAACTGCCTTGACATTAGATACCTCGTCAATCATAGCAATGTACGCTCTCACGAGGTTTTCAGGAGTAGTGTGTCGAGCATTCTGACCTTTGGATGTTCTCTCGATCGTCAAAGTGAAGAGCGGAAAGAGTTTGACAGGAATAACTGGTGAACACCCTACGATTAGCCTAGCTTGGTATCTTGAAAAGAAATCACAGAACATGGACAACCTACTTAGTCTTACGGTGGCCATGGCTCTTTGCAGAATCTGAGGAATAGAGGAAGGAGGAATCTAGAAAAAACCTACTATATAAGCAGGTCCCTAGATTAGAAACAATATAGTATTTTATTAAAGTCTTTTATTAAGAACCAGCATACCTCAGTGTCAAATCAGGGATTCCATTGGTGAATCGTATCTAATCTATAAATCAACCTCACTTTCCTAGGTCAGTAACCATCCAAGAAAGCTCCCACAGGTGATGCTCTATTTGTTAAGCTTACCTCCAACATTCTGGTTCAGCCTATATCCGTATAATATATCGAAACAAACAGAAGTAATTTGGTGTAGTTAATGGGTGTTATAAGCAAGTTTGTTAGTTAGGACGACTAACTACGAACATGAAGGTGAAGTTTCATTACCGCAATTTCAGTGTCTTTTAGTTATACGTTCATGTGAACTTGCTTGCTACTCCTCCTGGATTTTGCTTCTCTACTTCTAAGAAGATAATACTATACCCGGGAACAAAGAAGACCTGGATTAGCCAAAATATTAAAGGAAAATAGAATGTTATGGGGTATGTCACGTGGGCCAAGATCATAGAGATCCTCGCAAGCGAAAACCCAGATTTTCGTAGATAGTTTTATCAGTCCAACGACCATCTTATTAATCTACTTGTAGTGGTCTAATATTGATGTTTGTTTTGGCTGAAGCCTCCCTTTCTTTCTAAACTTGAAAAGGAGTAATGCATTTAAAACTGATCCAGAAATCACCAAAAAGGATTTCTCGAAGCTTGAAAGCTTCTTCTTTGATGCCCTCGGACGGAATCGAACCGGCAACCTCGTCATATCGGTTGAGATACTAGTGACGCGCTCTACCATTGAGCTACGAGGGCTGTTTGTGTTTGTGGTTTGAGATATCGATTTTTTGCTTATTCTAATTTACTCATGCATTTGTGGGACTTCGCGGGGATTTTGCGGGGCTTGTGACTCCGTACTTAGTAGAGTTACGAGCCAATCAGAATAATTGGCTTAATGACCCTAGAGTTTAGTAGATCGACGGCTTTTCTCGCTAGGTACACACACACGTACTCTTTTATGTGAGAAATGCCTAGGGATATATTTAATAAGTTATTTCCGGGCTTTTTAACGTAAAGTTTATCTAACAAGATCTTACTAACCTAGAACTAAAGGACCATCGAGTTACTTCCCTTAATAACATTCTTATATACTTGATATAGTAATAAAGTTATTTGTATAACAAGTATTACCTATTAGCTAAGCGAAAGTATTTACCTAACTCCCGATTACAGCTAGTTAGAGAGTTTGTAAATAGTTAAAACAAGTAACAAGACTAACCGAAGATCCTTTGGTATCCATTATAATTCATTTTAATTTCAGGTGACTCACCTACTAGGAGTTTCCATTCATTCCCGAGTCGTACCCCCCATTCATTACTCCACACTTTACGCACGTGATATTTGTCAGTGCTATAGCTATGGCTATGGCATAAATGGCGCCCAGCCTAGTAATTGGGTTAATTTTAGTTCTCTACCGTGGGAAACATTCTTTTCAGCAATCACGTCACTCTTTTCTATTCACAGACTGGGAAATACATTCTTACTAGAGTTGGGGTATCCAATGGACCAATCAGAATCAACCTCGAAAAGAAGAACAGGGTTACATACTGCGATTCGTTTTCTCCTCTGTCAGCCCAGGTACCCCACTATCATTGACCCGACGGTGCGTAGGCTACCATCGACTCATATTCCACATCAAAGTCGATTGATTATTCGTTGCTACAGTATCATTGTTTCCCCGATCTAAAATCTTCTTGTACTCAAGATGCCAACTCCAACTTTGTCAGGCATGCCTCCCGAAATCCTCACCCAAATTGTTTCAAATTTCGTGGTCGTGTGTGCCCGGGGCGCTCTCAAACCGCATGTTCCGTTTCTATGCCGCCTATCGTTGTTATCCCGCCAATTTTCGTTGATTGTACGCCCGTTTATCTTCAAGCAGATTACTGTCTTCCTTGAAAATGAGGGCGACAGGACAAGGAGTCTGTTATGCGCACGCAGCATTCTTGAAAATCCAAGCCTCGTTGAACTGGTACAATCTACATCCCTTGTTGGCCTGATCACCAGCAATCAGATCAATGTAGGCATCGCACGATTCCCAAATCTAAAGAGATTGATCTTGTATGGTGACTTTTGCCTCGGGTGGTCAGAAGGCCTTGAATTTGGTTCTTCAGAAAATTTGAAAACCATTGAGATAAAAGGTTACAATATCAATTTGGGAGATGTACAGAGACTTATGGTGGTTAGCGGTGTGAAGAGCATGGTCATTGCGCCTATTGATGGCTTCAAGAACGATGATATAGAGACACACGGAGAAACAGCTCAGTTGTTGAATCTCGATATCGGACGGAGAGAGGATCATGAGCTTGCTGCAGATTTGCATAAATTTCTCAAAACATGTACACAAATCGAAACCCTTAAGGCGTTTCTTCCTGGGGATGAAGCAGCTGATGATGAAGGTGAGCCCACTGGAGAAATGCTTTCCACCTTATCGCCAATAAACCTATCCAGAACTTTGGCTATCTGCAAAAACTCTTTGAAAAGGCTCGAGCTATTGGATTGCGACTGCCGTTGGCCATCATACGACATGTCAAAAATGGATTTGAGCCTGATGAAAGCACTCACGTATCTGGATTGTCCAGCAAAGTTGTTTTTCATTCGTAATGCACCAACCAAAACCAGATCCGGCTTTTACCAACTGCTTCCTCCAAACTTGGAGATATTGGTTGTTAGTAAACCACAAATTTTGGAATTTGACATCTGCTGACCGCATTTCAGATTCGTTTCACAATCAATTATCGCTTAGCTGTACTCGGTGATGACTCAGAGGACTGTTCAATTTACGAGGAAACAGCTTGGCTTCTCCAGCTTGCTGAGAAGAAGAAAGAATATCTACCTCGGCTGAGAAGAGTTCGTTTGGAAACAAACGAAACCGAAGGTGTTCTGGGCCATGACCCGCCAGGACTTCTGTCAAAAGAACAGCTTCGGATAGTACTGGAGGCCTATGATCGGGTGGGGATAACCCTTTCTGGATTGATTGGCATCCCAGATATTGTGGAAGAACTCGCGCGCGGATGTCGGAATGTGCAAGCATCTTATCAGGAAATATTGTAGATCGATTCATTTCAGTACTTCATCCTATCATTACACGTATTTATATCATATGAATCACATCCATGTAAAGATAATCAAGTGATTGAAAGCATCCTCGTAGACTATAATATATGTTAGCACTTAGTATGCCAAAGGTTTGGACCATTGGATTAGCTAGATTGCTTACGCATATTCACAAATGAAGAAGACGAGTTCATCAAGAACGATACGGACTGCGTTAACATATCATATCAGTGCTGCTTTAATGGTCTCATCTATCTTCCAGAAAACCTGTAGAAAGCGAGTACTTCCACTCAAAGTGAATCTTATCACAGGCTTACGAAATGGTGCGTTGAGCTCTTGTGGTACAGAAGACGGGCTTTCGGCTGGGATGTGCAATTTACTTTCACCGCGAGAAGTAACATCTGTGAAAGAACAACTCTCACTTATTTCTTCTTGTAGACCTCGGACAGCGGCTTACTGGCCAGAAAGCCTTATCGCTTATATTATACATCTCGTTAGAGCGATATATTGCCACGAAGACCAAAAATAAATGATTTCCGAGAGTTGCGCCGAGTGTAACAATCTCGGGCTGTTGTACATGTATCGGAACACATGTTGTAGGCGATCTAACTTTCGAGTTTTTTGAGATTAAAGAAGTCGGATTCTTCAGCAGAATCCCTGAGGTCTCTGAATAAACTCTTTTCGACTGTTCTCAAAGAATTTCTACGGTGGACAGAAGAGGTAGTATCAATTAAATCTCGTATTATCGTAGCATTCTTCATTAGATATAATTCTGATTGTTCAAGAGCCACTCGAGATTCCGCTGAAATTTGACTTAATCGTCCCCGGGCCTAGAATGTTTATGTTAATCACGTGAATTGGTCTGTAAAGGGGGGAGTGGTTTACAGTGGTATTACTCGCCGACGGCAGTCGAAATTTTCTTCTTCAAATTTCATTGTCAAGCTTGCCACAATCCCAACACTTCAATCGACAGTTCAATCGCAACCCCCCTATCAAAATGTAGCCCATCTTCGAGACCGACCACTCTACCCGATATCTTGTTTGCACAAGTATACCTTCGGGTCACAGCACTACATCCTCTGATTAGTCAAAGATATAACTGCCAACCTAGAGAGGATAGGTTCTTACCTCAAAGCAGTTTTTAGGGGACCCAAGACCCACACAGACATGCGATGCTTTGGCGCATCGATTGTCAGCTAGGCCGAGCGTGAAGAAAGCCGCGGTAGCAATGAAAATAGCGAAGAATTTCATCTCGAAGAACTTGTTCGTGTTTGTAATTGGAGCACCAGCCTACAGATCAGACTGGGCATATGAACTTGGTAAGAAGTGATGTTGTGTTGGATCGTGCAAGTGCAGTGAAGATAAGGTTAAATACCTCCGTACTGCAGCAATCTCCCCTACCACACGTTCCCCGGAGCGTGACCCGATTTCATGCTGGTGTGCCCATGCCAAGAACCATGTTTTTCTGGCCAATAAAACACTGCATTGGTTTTACAGATAAACCTGGCTATAAGGATACTGGATATAAGGATAACCTCGGTTATATCCTTAAATTTTGGGTCCCGATTTTTTTAGGTGAATATACTAAGGATACCTCCCTATAAGGATAATCCTTAGTTTTTGAGGTCCTAAAATCTTTTTGCTACCTAAAATACCCTTACTTATATCCTTCGAAGTTTTGTTCCTCGGAAATTTAGCAATTTTATATGAATTCTCTATATTTTTAAGTATAAAACTAGCACCTAGCAATAAGAATTAGTAAGTATTATATTACATATTTTTAATACTTACATAAATAATCATGTCGTTGCCTATGCCAAGAACCTCGTTATAAGGATAACCTCGGTTATATCCTTAAAAATCCTGCCCCCGCGAATATCCTTATATCCAGGTTTATCTGTAGTTCCTTAGGATGGCCCAGGATCTACAGCAGGTCGTTGGTGGTGAGTTCCTTGGCATAAGACACATGTACAAGTAACTATCGTGCCAGTCTTCTTTCTGCTTGATTATACGGAGAATAACAACCTTGTTTATACTCTTAGACAGTCCCAGTACTATGTACTGAGCATTATTGATGTTCTCACAACAAGCTTTTACTATGGTCGTGAAACTTTCGTCCGAACGATTTCATCCGAAACGATGAAACAGGTACTGTACAATACTGTACAACCTTACTGTAGTGTAAGATGCCCCTGGATGCTTACTTCTGAAGTCCATGCTACAGTACACTGTTGCTCGGACGAAAAGACTTTCGAGGTAATAATATCTGTTCATCTGAAAATTTGCGACAGTCTCACTCCGAGACGGGTTGTTTACTTTTTAGTGAGCTGGTTGAGCTACTGGGTTCTAGGCTAATTTATACAATACTCCTGACTTACAAAATTTTTGTGCTTTAGATTTCATGTGGCAGTATAGATGCTGGGGTACAAGGGCTTGTGCTAACAGAAAATGGTTCTTGAGCCTACGGACTGAAGGGAAACAAAACTTCGCTATCTTTTCGCCTGTAGAATCCGATCTATCCTCCAAATTCGTCCGGAATTGTGTAAACGACCTTTCAATTACTCTGCTAACACCTTGCTTGCATTGACTATATCCTAGAGTTCTTCGCAGAACATTAATTTCTACTTTTTATTGATCTTCGTTTACTACGACAATCAATTACTTGTGCTAGACGTTTAGTATAATAACTTTTTTTATACTATATAGTGTACACAGAGGAATGACCAGGCTCTCTAGTTATACGTAATATCTGATTAAAAACAACATGGAGAAATTTCTTATATATAACCCTGAATAATGATGCGAACTCTTCTCTAAGGTATATGGGATCTTAACTCAACGAGAAGGTCTAGCTTAAGTAGAACTAATGGATTGATACTACTAACAATGACGTAAAGCCCTAGAAACATTTCCACTTCCCAAACAAACGCCTTACGTTTTAACCCTTTACTTTATTACGATATATAACACAAACAAAATTTACCTACTAGAAATAATATCCCTTACCAATATAGCCCTTCGGAGTTTGATTATACAATAAAACGAAATCGACAAGAGATAAGAGATAAGGCAGAGATAGGACATAAGTGCCAGGAGAGAAGATTATTAAGAATTTGATTATAGCGTTTTTCTTTTAGCGTGAAAGTCCGTTTAGTCTTAGTAAACCTTTATTTGAAATCTAGTTAATTAGTTATAGCTAGTGAGTTAGTATAATGTGGACATGAATTATCTCCCTTTCTGTTTCTTTCGAGGTAAATAGTACTATCTCGCTTACTGAAACCCAAAACCTCACTATACTCTATACTATTACACGAACCTAATACTACCATATCTAGAGGTTCTATAATGCCACAGATCCCGTGAGGTTAAGTGGGTCAAATATCCCACTTCCTCACTGACTCGCAGCATATGCCAAGCTGAAGCAAACCCCACCCTTTTCGCACAAATTCAAAAACGCAAATAAGCCATCCGACAACAACAAGAACAAAACGTCTTTGATGGTCTAGTGGTTATGATTTCCGCTTGTCAAGTTCCTTTATCAGGAATTTACAAGCCGCGGGAGACCGGGGTTCGATTCCCCGTCAGAGAGTCTAAACTCTGAAGGTTATTGTTCAAATTATCTTTTTGCTTTTCTTTTGCTCTTTCTGTTTAATGTGGTGGTTAGGAGTACTTTTTTTTCTAGATGTTAATAAAGGATGGTAATATGAAGTAGATCTAGAATTCTAGTTATTCTGTATTCTTGAAAATGAATATCGCTCTCTTTGTCTATTGATAGACTTAGTACATATAAGCTACTTAATTCTAACAAGTTATATATAAAATAAATCTCCAAGTGCCGTAGTTAGAATAAACATTTTGAGCCGCAAAAGTGAAGCTGTTTCTGTAAAGAAAGGTTTACAGGACTTTTGCGTTTTTCGCTTTGCGAGTCAGTGATAGACTGAAATGGTCAACCCACTTAGACCTATAGAATATCTGTGGCAAGTTGCCAAGTCATTGGTGGATAGCTATGAAATATGGTTATTTGTAAAGTAGTTATTACAGCAGAGAGGCATTCACTTTTAAATTTATAAGCGAGTTCTCCAGTTCTCGAGATCCATATACTTGTAGTATCGAAACAAAGCTTCTCACCGGCATTTATGACTTAAATTAGGAGGAATATATTTAATGCTTACTGCATTATCACTTCGCAGTGCTTTTTTACCCATCACGAAATTTCGACCTATATGAATAGGGCGATAAATGTGTGCCCCGGAAAGTCACTGAGGAAATCTTTGTATTTCGAAAGATCGTAATGACTTCTTGTATGTGTGGAGATACCTTGGGGTTCTAAGAGTCGTTTTAATTCTTCTCTAAATAACTAATGAAATATTGTTTTCAACGATATCCCACACCAGAGCATGGTCTATGAACCATCTACACATCCAAAAATTAAATTATATCCATGGGAACCGGATAACAACCTTCTGTTCCTCATGTCTCGAAAACTTCGCATAACCCTCTGGCGCATCCTCAATCCCAACAACACTCGAAACAACGAACCCAGGCTTCGCTTTGCCAGATGCCACCATCTCTACAAGCACTGCCAAATAAGGAACAACATCAATACCACCAGCCTTCAAAGACAACCCCTTTCCCCAAAATTCACCATAGTTGAAGTCCATAGTCGCGCTCATGGTATCGGCAAGAGGAGCAGCATCATTCTTCTCAGCCGAGGAGGGCCAAACACCAATACCACCCATTCCACCTAGCCGAGTAGTCAAAGCAACCATGCTATTCATCACAATATTCTGGGTAGTCTTCATCTCAGCATTGACTGCTTCGAAGCCAACACAATCGATTGTGCGCTTGACCCCATTAGGTTCAAGTGCCATGATTTGCGCCACAGGGTCCGACTGGTTGAAGCTAATAGGGACTGCTCCTATGGAAGCCGCAAGCGAGAGACGAGAAGGTACAGAGTCAACGACATAGACCCTAGTGGCACCGCGTAGGAATGCGGAGTATGCGGTCAATATACCAACGGGTCCGGCGCCAAAAATCGCAACCGAGTCTCCGGATTGGAATCCAGCATAATCGAGTCCTCCCCAGGCGGTGGCGAAGATGTCTGAGATCATGAGCCAGTCCAGGTCATTGTTTGCGGATGAATTGCCCACAGAGGGAGATTGAGGAATGGGTAAGAGATTTGCATCGGCAAAAGGTACTCTAACGTATTCAGCTGTGTATTTTCATCAGTTCCATTGTTCATAGTATCATGGGTGTATCAATTGCCATCACAAACCTTGAGTACCACCCAAAACCTGCCCATTCCCAAAAAACAATCCATTCGGAGGTGAGAGTCCTCCATGAACATGTCCATCATCCGCGGTATCAGGAATTATCACCCGATCCCCGACCTTTACCCCACCCACGGCACTTCCAGTCTCAACCACGATTCCCACACCTTCATGGCCCATCGTCCATGGGATCTGAGAACCAGGTACGCTGAATAAACCGTGATAGAAATGGAGATCGGAACCGCAGATACCGGCGGTTGTAAGACGGACGATGGCATCGGTTTGGTTTATGATCACTGGGACAGGTACATCTTTGACTACCATGTTAAAGGGATTACCTTCCCAGACGACACCGCGCATTGTTGCGTTGACAGTAGCATTGAGGGCCAGGAGGCCTGCATTGAAAAGAGCTGCCATGTTTGAGGATATTAAAGAAGATGAGGATCAGAACAGAAAGACCTTGAGCTGTAGCTGTAGAAGATCTTTGGAGCTGTCCTGATACTCATATTTATATACCAAAACTTGTTCTATTTAAAGAATGGAATACCCGTGAACGAGATCCATTAAACAACGTAGTACTTGACCTACTGAAGCCATACCTAGTTTGTGCTGAGGAGCGATCGGTAGTTGGATCTGGTACTTGGGCATTTAAAGCCCTAATCCTGATATGTGAATGTAAGAGGGGTGATGGATACCTACTTATGTCAAATGCCTGTTTTTTGGCATCATCACCGTCGCTCTCTAGTGCAATAATCAGCAATATGCAGATCTCCCATGTTGATAATATTAAGGTTTTTATATTGAGGTGATGAGATCACGGCAGCTCGCCAATGTAACGTACAAGGTTAAGCGACGCATCTCCACCTACCTTATCTTGTCTAGCATGTACCTGCTTCGCGGGGCAACTTTACATGTCTCTTCGGTATCAATGAATTGTGCCTACTCGCATGAAAGATTTCATAAGTGGGTCAAAAGGGGTCCAAATGATATAAGATCTTATCAACGGTCCGAGCCGGCGTTAGCGGACAGGTATAATTATATCCGCCGACTGTCCAGTTCCCAGTACTACAGGTATCGTTTCCTGGATATTATTAGCTTAAAAAACCAGTACAGAACCGCATATCTGCGCATACCTACTCAAGTATAAATCGCAGTGCGCCGCGCGAAAAGTTGCGAAAGAGCAGGATTTCTTTACTATCCCACTTTCAAAAACCCTGATGCATTCCATGGAGCAGATGAACCACAGCCTCTATTGTACCCTAGCATTGGGAAGAGGAGACCATCGCGCCATCGTACCATATGCATCGTCGTCTTTCTTCCCATCCCCACTTACCAAATCCCCGTAACCTACCCCACGGCTCGGGTCCACGCTTGATCATTGCCTCACCCAGCCAGGATATTGTCCTAGGACCAGATCTTCCCCCAATGTATTGATGTAGCATGGTCGTGTGACCAGCTTATGTCATCGCAGTCAGGTAAGTGATCAGAAGCCTAGAACACGGTTCGAGCATGACCAGAAGTAGTAAACATGACCACGCAACACGTAAGTGAGTCCCTACAACGCAGAGAATTCTGTTTACTTAGTATCATATTATGTAAAAGATTTAATATTGCAACGACCAGCGCCTACACCAAAGCGTTGTATAACCCGCAGCGCAGAAAAGAAAAGCTCACTGCATACAAGCACAATCCCCTTATTGATCAAGATGAAGTCTCCTTACTTGATCGATATTTCATTCGACTGAGTTCAAGTTCCCGCGCCCCCCAGGTTAATGCCTTGCTCTCGAACAGTCTTCTTGTAACTATGACAATACGGCAACCCATCTATCGTCAAGTGAGCAGCCCGAAGAGCAGGCTTTTTGAACCCGGGAGTCTTCTTCTCTTGGCCCTCGAGAATACCCGACAGCATAGGCATGAATGAGGAAACGTATTCGAAATTCTCATAACTCTCCCTAGCACGGGCGAACGCTTCGTTTCCTTCGATACCAGCATTGTGGCGTTCAAGGTCTTCGAGCGAGAGGACGTGGTCGAGTTGCAGATGACCGTTTCTTCTAAACCCCTGGGTCGTGTGAAACCAACAAGCTCTATCCATCCTGAACGGATGGGACCTGGGGAATCCTTCGAGTCCAGGTCTCCGGTCGTACCAAATATGGCAGAAGGTCTCCAAATGAGGAAACCTAGCTAGACATTCGAGTCTCGTACCAATGTCGCTAGAGTATGGAGCATGTTGCCAATGTTCGTAAGATCGGCAAGCATAAGCAATATGCCTGACATGCTCATGGCCTTCAATCATACTGAACCAATTAAGTTCAACAGCATAAGACCTCAAGTAGCCAAATAGTATGGTATCAATGGCCGGATTGTAGCGAATGAAAATGTCTCTTCGTCCATAGAAAGAAGTTATGTAATAGCGAAGTGCAACCTCTCTGGACTCGTGGCATATGGAGAGTATTGAGGGCAAGGGTGTTCGTGAGAAAATATAACCAATGCAAGCCGGTTCATCGTCTGGGGTTATGAGTTGGGAGCTAAATTCCACGACGCGGGGTTCAACGAAGGCTGCGAAGTCCCAGATTGCAAGTCTGAGCTCGGATGGAAGTTTGGGAAAGAATGTGAATGTTGAAGTATCCAGTCCGTTGCTTGGTAGTAATTGGCTATCTAGTCCGTTGCTTGATGGTAGTTGGCATACCTTCAAACCTAGCTTCATAAGAATGGGACGAGCCTTTCGCAATAAAGCCGCGGTCCACGATTTTGGCAATTTCATGGCTCTCGACACTTGACGACTGTTATTGGAAAGGGGTTGGTTTTGATGCATTGCGCGTCGCTTTGTTGTACTGCCAGGGAGCTGATGACGGTTGTTAAAGGCGAGACTGAAGAAGTGGTGTAATACTAAAGCAGCTTGGCCAGAAAGCATAAATCGCAGAACACATTCGTCGATCGTGAATCACAGTCACATACAAACTCAGTATAGTTCTGAATGAGCTTTTGCTTCGAGACCCTGTGGATAGGAAGTTCAGACGAAGTTTGGTCATGTTGGGTTAATGGATGGGTCTGCGGCATGTCACTGTGAGTCAAGCAAAATCGCACTGTTAGTAGATTCGGAGACGATATGAAAAGTCACTTACTCTGCTCTCTTGACGCAATTTCACAGGATACGTTCTCATCCACAAAAGCTTCCAGCAAGGACTTACTGGTAACTGAGAGCTGTTGTCAGAAGCCGGGAAGTAAGATGTTAGGAGTGAGAAAAGACATCAAAAAGAGAAATCTTATTCGATGGCAAATTTGAAATTTCTATGTAGAACTCTGTGAAGTATTATTTTTGGTATACACGCTTTCGTTTCTTCATTAATATTCCGTACAAATAACTTTTGGCCAAGGCAACAAACCAGGAATTTCTAGAATTAAGTGCGGTAGTCTCCATTAATCGTCACGTACTCGTGGCTACTGATTGTTAGCCACCATAAGAGTTTATAGCGGAAAAACTTACCTGAAGTCGCAAGTCCAGTAGACGGCCTCCTCCTTACCTGCGCCCAATCTGATCAAAATCTCAAGATCCTCATGCTCTAGAATTTCTGCTGCACGAGCCTCATCTACACTCTCTGGCTCTCCATTCACGAGCAATTTCAGCTCGGGAGACCCATCTGTTGGAAGAAAGGAAACACTGGTCTTTTCCGGAATAATCTCAGAAACCTCATGATCAGGCATCCCTGGTTCCGAAATTTGGGAATAGCCAGTAGCACAAAGAATTCGACCCCAGTTTGCGTCTTTTCCGTAAAGTGCTGTCTTAACCAATGGTGACTTTGCTATGGTGCTAGCAATTTTTCTAGCTCCGCTCTCTGAAGCAGATTCAGTGACACGGATCGTCACAAATTTGGTAGCTCCTTCCCCATCTCTCACTACAAGTTTGGCAAGCTCCCTAGAAAATTCCGTTAATGTGCTTTGAAAGCTTTTATAGTCTTCTGAAGATGCCGAAGAGATTTCATTTCCTCCAGCGGCACCATTTGCCAGGACTGCTACTGTATCGTTCGTGGATGTATCGCCATCAATGGAAATGCTGTTGTAAGATTTGTTGACAGCGTCTGTAAGGAGTGTTGGTAAAAGCTTTGGGGAAATCGGGGCATCCGTAGCAATTACTCCAAGTAAAGTTGCCATGTTTGGATGTATCATTCCAGCTCCTTTTGTTATACCAGCTATTTTGTATTCGATCGAAGGAGAAGAGGGTAGAGTGAAAGTTCGAGAGATGAGTTTTGGGAAAGTATCAGTGGTACAAATAGCTTGAGCAGTAGCTAGCCAATGTTCGTGAGAGGACCCCAGAGAATCATAGCCGGAAGGGATTTTACGCAATATCTTTTGTATAGGTAGTCTGCAGTCCGGTTAGCCAGGGCTGCATTGAGAGCTCAGATAACATGCCTTTGACCAATGACTCCAGTACTCATAACGATAGTACTCCCACCTTTCCCATCGTCAGACTGACCAAAACACCTATCGGCCTCAGCACCCATCTTTTCAGCATCTTCCAGTCCACCTTTCCCGGTCACGGCATTAGCACATCCGGAGTTGATGATGACAGCTCGAACCCCATCATTGCCCCTCCTCTTGAGCATTTCTCTGCTGAGAGTCACTGGAGCAGCCTGGAATTTGTTCTTTGTGAAAACGGCTGCCGCGGCACATGGTGTTTCTGAAGCCAGGAAAGCGAGATCTGGGGTGCTTTTGTTGGTGGGCTTGACTCCGACATGCGTCCCAGAGACAAGAAATCCCTGAGGATAGGTGCCGCTCGAGGGCACATATTTCAATTTTGCTGCTGGAATCGAGCCATCGATTGGTGCACTATAATAGCGAGCACCGAAGGTTGAGGTTTGAAATACGGTTGGTCGTATGGTTAGGCGTGCCAAAGCAGACGTGGGGGGGATTCGAAGAGCCATTGCTGGTCGTAGACTGGCTCAATGGCCCTGCAATTCGTTCGAGCTGATGTCTGGAGCTGGAGGCTTCGAAGGACTAAGCAATTGATGTGTCTGCTTCCATCTGGGTGATTTCTGAGATTTTTGGGAGTCATAAGAATGGAAAAGCCTTGTGCAGGGAAATACCCCCTTTCGGCCTAGCACGAATGCGGGGCAAGCAACGCATCATTCTCAGCCTTCAACTCCACTACAGCCTCGTCTCGCGTCGTTGACTCTTCTTTCTCTCCATCAAAACAACGATTCCAGCTCACTCATTCACTCACAGCATTATGTCCAACTCCAGCACGTAGCGGTCTCGCAGCTTCGGCTGCGTGTAACCATTCGGAATCTTCACCCAGATCTGAAAGTCCCTCCCTTTGCTGAGATCTTATCATCATCAGGATGCCGCCGTCTAGTCCTTGGGGAAAGAAACCACCACAAAATATAGCACCATCTCCTGCCCTTCCTCGCGTACAGCCCGATGGAAAGGGGAAGCCCCCACCAAGAACTCAGTATGATGAGATTCAAGATGAGGAGCTTTTCGCGTTGGCTGCAATATATGGCGACGATTTCCGCAGGATAGAAACCAATCACGGAGCGTGGAAGGTTGGTAGACCCAAATAACCTGATAAGATCTCCTAGCTGAGTCTTTGTAGAAAGCCGAACCACACTTTGAGATTCTCATAAAATCATCTAATGATGACATTTCGGCCATTCTTTGTGTTGTCTTCACCGCTACATATCCAAAAACTCCCCCCTTGTTGACACTCAAAGGAGAGGCTCATCTTCGTGAGGCAACTCGTTTTAAGCTTCAAAAGATTATTGAGACCAAACCTAAAGAGCTAGTTGCTGAGGAGCAAGCAATGATTATGGAAATTGTGAATGCATGTCAAGATGTCCTTGAGGATGCTGCTCAAGCCAAGGCTGCTGGTATGGAATTACCAAGCTTAGAAGAAGAACGCGCTGCCCACGAACTTGCAGCTGCACAGCTTGCCGAGCGTCAAAAGGAAGAGGATATGCGCAAAAAGCAAAAGGAAAACTTAGAAGAGGAGCGTATGCTGGGCTCTTTGGTAGAAGATGAACTTAAACGACAGAAAGCCAAAGCAAGAGACACCAAAAGAAAGACTCGGTAAGTTAGCTTCTTGAGGCACTTTTGTTGTATCGAAATCCCTGGAAGAGTACACACGATCGCTCTAGATCTTATAGTCTTTTCTTTATCCTTGCTACAGCGATAGAGCCAACAAACTGCTTCGTAAATATTGAGGAGGTAAACTAACTGTTGTATTTTGTTACAGTCCACCTGGAATGTTGGTATTACATGGATCTAGTGGCAACGGAATCAACAGAATTCAGAGCGAGCTTAAATTTCAGCAACCCATCACTTTCGCAGATATTAATGGCGACCCTTTCGTGTTTCAAGCAGTGACAAGCAAAGTCTTTCTTCGTCAGGGATCAGTATCAAAATGCTTTACGGTAAGACCTGTTGCCCATCAAGTTGATGCTCCAACGTTGGCTTTAAAGCAGGCAGATTTAGACGCTGGCTCCAGAGACCAGAATGTCTTCAAAAAACAGCTGCAGATACTTGAAACAGAATTGAAGTCGCTCAAGGAGATTAGACATCAAGGTGTTCTTGATTTACTTGATTTCAAGGTGCAAAAGTCCACCGAGTCGGCTGACGAAGAATTGAGTTCAGATTCTACCTGGACGGTGAGCATCTTGACCGAGTTTGCCGAGAAAGGATCTTTGGAGGAGCTTCTGGACATTACTGGCAGTCTGGGCATCAGCAAAGTTCGTTCCTGGACAATTGAATTACTCGATGCTTTACGATTTCTTCATGAAAAAGGTATTATCCACCAAGATATCCACACCGCAAACATACTCTTGGTCCGGGAACAAAATGGAGAGGTTAAGCCAAAATTGTCGGATGCGGGGTTCCAGAGAAAACTGCACAATCTGAGTAACCATAAATCAGCAAAGGGTACTCTTGCGGTTGCAAAGTCCGCCTACTGGCTGCCTCCAGAAATAGCAAATACTACACATCCTGAATATACACAGAAAACCGATATCTGGGACTTTGGTATCATGTTTCTTCAGGTAAGCTCTGCCCACTTTAAATAATCCTCTGCCAATTCTTCAAATGACTCTAGTATATTGTCTTGCGAGAGCATGAGAAATTTGCGCTTTGTTCCCCCAGAAGCTTAAAATGATGTCTCACCTAACACCCTGGAACCTGTTCTATCAACTCTGTACGAGTATAGGAATTAGACTGACTCGAATTTCACGTCTTTTAGATGGCCTTTGGTCCAACGATTATCCAAAAATACACGTCACCTAACTCGCTTGCTAACACCCTCGCTCTTTCCGACTCTTTCGCTGAATTCATTGGCAAAATCTTCAAGTCCGATCCGAAAAGAAGACCTCGCGCATTTGAACTCGGCTCTTCCGAATTTCTTGCAACCGATGCTGAACTATTGGACTCGGAAGCTAGCCCAATTGCATCCAGGCTAGGTTCAATAACATCTCTTCAAGTGTTCACGCCACGCCGACCAAGACATGACTCCATGAACGCATATACAGGTCCTGTATCAAGATATAAGGAGGATTTCGTAGAAGAGCGTCGACTTGGGAAGGGTGGATTCGGTGAAGTTGTTAAAGCTCGAAAAAAGCTCGACGGTCAAATTTACGCTGTGAAAAAGATTACACAAAAATCGTCTGAATCCTTGACAGAAGTTATTAAAGAAGTTCGCCTATTGTCTCAATTGAGTCATCCATCAGTTGTCCGTAAGTCAAATTTTCAATCTTGGTTTCTCAGTTGTCGGACCTTAGTCAAAATGTTTGGTGTATGTCCGAATCATGTTTCATGGGCATCTAAATTTCGTACATAGGCTGTGAGAACACCCCTCTCGTCCTGATTACTCTAGCTTCGATGCCACTCCATGCGGGAGAAAAACAAATTATCTCATTCCTGATAACTGCGTAACGTCTTGGAATCTGTGCTCATTACTATTGTTTTAGGTTATTACAATACTTGGACTGAAGAAACCTTTGAGATGTCCAACGAAACAGACGATGACCAGACAAGCACCGATGTAGGAACAATCGATCCTTCTAGCGAAGAATTATCTCCAAGAACAGCACTGAATGTTGCGTTTGAAGCTAGTACTGGTGGTCTTGATTTCATGTCATCAAACGGTGGTTATGCAGATATCGAATTTGGTTATGACTCCGATGCCATCGAGGATGATGAAGATGACGAAGATGACGATTCGACGAGTGCTGATGAACAGGACAGCACTGGAAATTCTAAAAGCAGAAATGAGCTTTCTGTAAGACGACGCAGGTCGACCTCACGGTATGGACGCCCTTTTAAGACCATTCTTTATATCTCCATGGAATACTGCGAAAAGCATACCCTACGAGATCTCATCAAGCAAGGCCTCCACAGGGAAGACGATGAAATATGGCGTCTTCTACGGCAAATATTGGAGGGACTTGTACACATTCATGGCTTGAATATTGTGCATCGAGATCTTAAACCTGAAAATATTTTCATCGACAGCACTTCTAGCGTCAAGATTGGTGATTTCGGCCTAGCCACGAGTGGTCAGTACTCGATGGCAGACAGATCAATGTCTTCTGCGACAATGAGTGGGGAGATGACAAGAAGTGTTGGGACAGCATTTTACGTCGCCCCTGAAGTATCATCTAGTGCTGGAGCAGGCTCATATACCAGCAAAGTGGATATGTATTCGCTTGGAGTCATCTTTTTTGAGATGTGCTACCGACCACTAGTACCTGGAATGGATAGAGCTGCGGTCGGTCAAAACTTGAGAATGAAAACGCCTCTTCTGCCGGAGGACTTTGATAAGACTGGCAAAGCCGTTCAGTATGAAATCATCCTCTCTCTTCTCAGCGCCAGTCCAAAAATACGACCATCTAGTTCCGAGTTACTACAGGGTGGCAAACTTCCAGTACAGATGGAAAGCGAGACAGTAAGTCGTGCATTGGCGGGTCTTGCAGATTCCGAAAATCCATATCATCAAAAGATGATGTCCACATTGTTTTCAACACCAAACAAACAGGCGAAAGACTTTGCTTGGGATATGGATACCATAAATCAAAGCTCCGGTGATTTGTTACTCTCGGGTCTGGTTAAAGAAAAACTAACATCCATCTTTCGCCATCACGGAGCTGTGGAAACTCCTCGTAGCATGTTGTTCCCACGCTCTCGTCATTATGGATCAAATGCTGTTCAGTTACTGGACGGAAATGGCACATTGTTACAATTACCTTTCGACCTTACTCTGCCACATGCTCGCTCACTGGCGAAACATGAACCTGGGGTCCTACGATCATTTGCTTTTGGTTCGGTCTTCCGGGATCGTCAATCAGGCGCCCAACCACAAACCGTTGACGAGGTGGACTTTGATATTGTTTCACTCGACGCATTGGATTTAGCTCTGAAAGAAGCAGAGTTGATCAAGGTTCTCGATGAGATTGTCTCAAATATACCAACCCTTGATTCTACACACATGTGTTTCCATATCAACCACTCTGATCTTCTTGGTCTTATCTTTGACCATTGTAGGATAGAACCGACGATACGTGAGAAAGTCGCCGAGACTCTTAGCAAACTCAATGTAGGTTCATGGAGTTGGCAGAAGATCAAAAATGAGCTTAGGTCGCCGCTTATTGGAGCGTCTTCCACTAGTGTTGATGACTTGCAGAATTTTGACTTTCGAGGTAAGATCATGTAATCGATGAATACACTTGTAATGCACTATACTAAAACCTACCAGATACCCCCAACAAGGCTTTCCAGAAGATCAAAGCACTTTTCGAAGGGACGAATACATTTGATAAAGCCTCGTCGGTAATAGCTCATCTCAGGGAAGTCGTCGAGTATACAAAGCGCTTTCAAGTAAGGAGCAAGATCTATATCAGCCCACTTTGCAGCATCAAGGAACGTTTTTGCAAAGGTGGCTTGGTATTTTCGTGCCTTTATGGTAAGAAAGCTAAGGACGTTTTTGCTGCTGGCGGCAGATATGATTCTTTGATCAAAGAGCATCGCCATCGAATCGGTACGAGTTTTCAACAACGACATGCGGTAGGTTTCAATTTGGGGTTGGAAAGACTCGTGAAGCATCCCAAGTCTGGACATAAAACCACCATTAAAAAGCAAGAAGATGGCATTTGGAGCACTAAACGGGTACGAGAACTCCATCCTTTGCATCCGTACCAACTAATTCCAGTGACAGTGTGATGTCCTTGTTGCCAGTCACGATCCCGCCATCCTCCGAAGTACAGGCATTGAAGTCGTCCAGAGTCTATGGGCAGAAGACATCAGCGCTGAACTAGCACAAGACTGTCGCTCACCCGAAGACCTGCTTTCTCAATACCGAGACGAGAAACATTCCTGGATCATAACCATCAAACAAGATTCCATATTCAAAGTCAAAAGCATGGACCGCAAAGAAGCAGGAGACACCGACATCCCCTCCCCCTCACTAATCCCCTGGCTCAAAGCCGAAATCCGCGACCGAGACACCAAAGAAACCACAACAAACAACCCACGCAACAAGCTCCTCCGGCATACCTCTCAAGCCGAAACCTCAAGTCCTACCGACCACGAACAAGACGTCCGTCTCCTCGTCGCCGGCACGAAGAGCAAGAAATCCAACCGCCGAAACATCGTCGAGCAAGCACAAGCCAAAGCTTCAAGTCTGGTCCACACATTCCTCGATGGCCCGATTGCTGCGATCGAAACGACGGATCAGGTGATGGAGATGGTGAGGGAAACGCGGTTGAGTGATCCGGATAGTTGGAGGAAGGTGATGCATGCTGTTCCCACGGCGGACCGGAAGTATATTGGTGAGTTGCATGATTTGATGGGGGAGCTGAAGAGGAGTTATGTGGATAATGGCGGTGCGGGGGCGGGTGGGAAGGGAGTGTGTAGGAGNAATGGGTTATGGACGAGCATCGAGGATGGCTCTGAGTTTCTTTTCTTACGGAGACGCTGAATTCTTGGAGAGAGCTCCATGTCTGCATGTTTGCTGCCAGATGGTAAATCGTCCTTATTTTCTAGATTGTGTTTTGCTGGAAGGAGATCATGAGAGATAACACAGGGAATGGAAGATCACCTGTCGTTAGTCGTTACTATTAGGAGAACCCATTTTCTTCTCTTATATCAACTGACTCTTTTACGTTTAG
The DNA here is from genome assembly GCA_900184765.1 of Hymenoscyphus fraxineus. NCBI lineage: Eukaryota > Fungi > Ascomycota > Leotiomycetes > Helotiales > Helotiaceae > Hymenoscyphus > Hymenoscyphus fraxineus. Next base: position 481,217 of record LT855419.1, read on the forward strand.
CGAGATCGCCCCTGAGAGTGACGTCTCAGCGTAGAGTTAAGGAGTATGAGTTCAGGCCAGGCTTGTAACCCTAACCCTAACCCTAACCCTAAGAGATATTAACCAGAATAGAGATAGCGATGTAAATACGCTCCGACTGACATGGAAGGCCTTGTAGCTATAGTACCATATATTACGAGTGCTGTAAGCCACCTACCTATCTATAAGTCTTTACACACCTAATAGGCCGTGATAGGTTAGAAGAACACTATCCTAAAAGTCTCGTTTGATGAAAAGAGTTATGCGAGGGAGTTGGGATGATTGAAATAGTATAGCTTTATTAATCGAAGTGGCTTAGGACATGTACTATTAGTTGATTGTATTGTATATAGGATTCGAGTATGATGGGTCTTAAAGGGGTATTAAGGGTAATAGATTGGTCGATTAGTTGTGGAGAGCACATTGTATTTGGGAATTACTCTGATGCTTTTGGATTATCGAGATATAATGAGTGTTTAGTACTCAGGTCTTTTGGGATAATAGTATCTTATTTACATTAGGTTAAGTGATAGGAGTCGAGATGATGTATTTGTACTCGTCCGAGTAGCTATTCATTGTTTGCTCGCCTTGGTGGGGGCGGGGTCAATTACCCCGCATCCCGATATCGCCAATCAGAACTTGAAGCCAGGTACTCGAGTAGAAAAAAATATTCCAATTAGGCTTCACCTGCTTCACTGCCACCGTGGAACAAGCACCTCATAGCCATCGTGCTCGGCGAACACCCCAGGGCAGTCACAAGCGCGGTCATCGGCACGGATACCCTGTGATCCCAGATGGATTTATAGAGTCTCTCCAAGAGGACTCTTTTACCGATTTGGGATTTTGGTTTATGTACCCTCCATCATCGACGGACGACGCGACGCTTCTACGAACGGAACGGAACGCCATGCGCATCCATCAACATGCAGCCACCACTCCCGGAAGCATTTGAGGATGATGCCTTGCGCATCCCCGTCGTCTCGTTCCTGGGTCCCATTTCTTCATACACTCATCAGGTAGTCTACACTCTTAGTCATTTTATGCGTCCCCCTTGGTCCTGTGGACTGACCGATTTCGATCTTGCGCAGGCGGCGCTCTCGAGCTTTGAAGCCGATCGATATAATTACGAGCCCGCGGATAGTATCACAGGTAATACATGTCTTGACATGTTGTGTATTTTCATATTTTCATCTGCGGGAATATCGGGTCTGACACGAGGTTACGGCAGATGTGTTCACGGCTGTGCAATCTGGCGAGGCGGAATTAGGAGTTGTACCTTTTGAGAATTCCACGAATGGGGCGGTTATCTTTACTTTCGAATTACTCGCAGATCGTCATGGACGGTTTCCCGATATCACGGTAACGGCAGAGGCCTATCTCGATGTCAGTCATTATCTACTTGGTCGCAAGGGTGCTCGAGGTGTCGCTAGTTCGCAATACGATTCTGCGCCTGGTACACCAACTCCTGCGAATGCGAAGCCCATTCCACCGCGGACGATGCCTTTATATGATCTCAAGCATATCAAGAGACTCTACACACACCCCCAGGCTTGGGGACAATGCGATATCTTCCTAGGTGCCTACCTGAAGGGAATTGAACGTATCGATGTTAGTTCCACGAGTCGCGCGGCCGAAATGGTGAGTGAGGATACGACGGGTACCAGCGCAGCAATCGCCAGCAGCTTAGCAGCGGAGATGCATGGCCTCGATGTCCTAGCGAGGGGAATTGAGGATCGAGCGGATAATACGACGCGCTTTCTGATTATTCGAAAGGGGGTGGATGAGGAGGCGAAGAAGTCGAAGAATAAGACCAAATCCCTGATCTCTTTTACCATTGATCATCGATCTCCTGGCTCGTTGGCCAAGGTCCTGGACAGCTTTAGGTATTATGATTTGAATTTGACGAGTATTAATAGCCGGCCGACCAAGGTGGTTCCGTTTCAGTATATCTTCTTTGTCGAGTTTGAGGGGAGTAGGTTGAATGATCCGCTGGGAAAGGTCAATGGGGCTCTGGAGGGAGTTGCGAGACATGCGGAGGATTGGAGATGGCTGGGTAGTTGGGATGATAAACTTGTTGGGCATAGAGAAAAGTGAGTTTTTGTGTCTCTGGATGGGTCATGATCTTGGTGCAGTAAGTTGGGACGGGGGATTTTGAAGGATGTGGATGAAGATTGGAGAAGAGATATTTGAGAAAGTTGAAGTTCAGGTCTTATCGATAAGAGCTGTAGCTCCGAGTATCAACCGAACCCGAAGCTCGTATTCAGGTACCTATTCCAGGTTCAGGCTGATCTCATGAATTCAATTCAAGTACTCACGTACATAAAACACAACTCCTTGACAGCACATTTTGTGTCAATGATTGACCATTGTTCTTTGGTCTAAATGAATCGTTTCTTATTAATTCGAGGTGCGCAACGATGTACTCGCATCTTCAACGTCCCCTCGAGAAGATCCAAACATGAGGATATGCTTCAACGTGACCCCGTCTACATATTCGACGATCTGTCGCCAACCCATTCTCACCTTCTCAACATTACTCTAGCTGATTTTCTGCCACCCAAATATCATGCTCCTGGGTTCCAAGCATCAAATTTGCCCCTTAGCCGCCATGCCACACCATTACCACCAGGACATCATTTGGTATACTTCCCACCTCAAGTCCTGAGTCGAGATCTCCTCCCGGATGGAACCGATCCTCTCCAGTCTCCAGGCCCGCCATATGTACGGCGAATGTGGGCTGGTGGTTCTTTGCAATTCAAGCTCAGTGGCTTCTACCCCCAAAACTCACTGGTTCTTGATGGCCGGAGAGCGTTCTGTATAGAAAAGATCCAAGATGTGACAACCAAGGGAGAAGGAGAAAATGAGAAGGTCTTTGTAACCATTGAGAGGACTTTTAGCACGTCTGATGCCTTTGAGGTTCCATGCACGAATTCCCCATCCTCGGGGGCGGAGTGCGGATTGTTGGAAATGCGGAATCTGGTTTTTATGAAGGAGAAGAACCCTGAGGATGCGAAGAGGGATGCGGAGAAACCGGACCGAGTGGTTAAACGTATGTCCCTACCTTTTGGGGAATCGTTTGAGAGGAGAGTGATCGTTTACTAACTTGTGCGGCGACAGCGGCTCATCAAGCTGATGTCAGGGTCCCAATAACGCCAACTCAAGCTCTTCTCTTCCGATTTTCAGCGCTGACATTTAATGCTCATGGCATTCATCTTGACCGTCAATACTGCCGTGAGGTTGAAGGCCGAAGGAATCTATTAGTTCATGGGCCTCTATCCGTCGTCTTCATGTTGTCCGTTCTGAGAGGGCAGCTTGTGGGCAGCGAAGAGATTTTGAGGTTTGATTATCGGAACTTAGCACCTTTGTATGCTGATGAGGAAATGGTTGTCTGTGTAAGGGAAGATAAAAATAAGGATCTTTCTGAGTATCCCGTCTCGCGGAAATTCGAGGTTTGGATTGAAGGGGTGGGAGGGGGGTATGCTGTGAAGGGATCGGCTATTGTTAGAGGGACGATGAAAGGAGAGAAAGCACCCGGAGAGGCTGATATGAAAATTGCTCCTAAGGAGAAAATGCTTTATTAGTGGGTTGTTCTTCTTGTCTGTTTTCTTGTGCCTTTTACTGCTTCTGACTTCAACTCTAGATTAGAATAAGCTATTATAACCATATGTAGCGCACCGTCGTGGTGGGATCTTGTAAAAGAACCATGGCCTGGTTTATACGGCCTGGAACCTGGTTAGGGGGGAGATTATATATAACCTGGCCCCTGGGTTGGTTCTCCACCCACAGGGTAGGTCAGCCGTGCTCTACCCACCAGTGTACGGAGTACTTCGTACCTAGGTAGTTTGGGGACCTGGCTTCTAGTACTTCTAGGTATTATTTCTCGGGAACAGAGATGTACACCCGTAGTAGCAAACCATTCTCTTATTATTCCTCGGGTCTAAGTTTATTATGGGGTTGACTAAGATCTTCTAGAATAAACATATAGATTTCGGTTAATTGCTCGTACTTTACTTATAAGTATAGAAACAATTGAACAACATTAGACTGAATTGCGATTGTATACAATAATAAGCGGCCTACGGAGTGTTTACTATCGCTTTTTTGGACCACAGGGCCGCGTACGTCAGTTGTCAGAGGTACAGACTCAGGTCAGATATTGAGATCATCGAAAGGGATCTAAGCGAAATAAAGTCTCGGGATGAAACGAAGGACCCTCGCCGCTCGAGCCATTATTCAAAGAAATCCCCGGGGTTTTTCTACCGATCAAGAGTTTTTGGAGCCTTCTATTTTTCCAGGGCGCGTGATGCTTGCCGGCTTAATAATAGACAGATCTAGCATGGCGCCGGAAGGGTTCGTATTCTGCTTCTATTCCTACACCTCGCATGGTTTGTCGCTCCATTCTTTTCCCTCACCAACCAATCCTGTCCGCGGTTTTCCTCGACAGGGATACAATGATGTTTTCCCAATCAGCGGGGCGGCATGCACAACTTCCAGGTTGGCGGAGTGGGCGTCGCTCCCCACTCCATCAACCCACCGGGCCACCAGCACCTGCAAGCGCCTGGGGAGCCCAGTACCAAGTACAGTCTCCATAATCAGATCTTGGTGAATGTCCGTAAACCTAAGCCAAACCCAACATCTCACAAGCTTCATCTGATGATTGTGAATGTTGTTTTTTTGACCGTACTATTGTTTCTTTCGCCACGCTTCATCACGCCAGCTGAAATGGAGTGAGTCCTGCTTCGTCGCCATTACTTTCGTCAGCGCGAATTGCTTGAAGTCCCCCACCACGCAGTCTGTCGCTACTGTACGGAGTACTCGAGTACCTAGGTACGGAGGAACCTTGAACACTACGCCAACATCATCGTCGGCACTGCTAGATCTGGGTATTATGCGGTCGGGTGGTCATATCCATTGTCGCTAAATCCGAGTTGCAACCATTGCCATTGTTCCCTTCAATTGACGGTTGTTCGTGGGACGCTCCTTCCCATCTCTCACGATACGGTAGAGAACCAACCGACTCCTCTGCGTCTGCGAACCGAATTCCTCTCCGAGCGAGCGACCAACCACCAGGCCGCCCACGACCTTTGATGTGCGGCCCTTTTTGTTTACTTGTCGCAATTAGATATACTCCTTCTCCCAGCCCAAGTTTTGGTGTGGGATTTCCAGTCTCTGGTCAACGAGACTTCTGCGAGAGAAAATACCCGGATGTCTCTGTAATCGCGGTTGCCGAATCATAGATCTAGAGCTTCTACAGAGCCAACTCCTCTGCACAACACCAACCCCACGAAAGATCAATCGATCCAAATGGCGCCATCCGTCAGAGAGGAGGCCAAGAAACTTCGGCGGAAAAGCATCAACCTCTTTTCCAGGAACTCGCTGCAGATCAACACCGACGTTTACGATGACAGCAATGCGGAAGTTGAGAAGAAGGAAAGAAAGAAACTGAACAAGAGGGCTTCGATCTTCAGCATAGGCCCATTACTGAACCTCGATGTTGACCATGGCCAGGATACCGCGCATAGTCCTTCCCTAAGCCCTGGAGACACCCCTAAAGTGCGAAATCGAACATTACAAAAACCTAGACCAACTTCAATCTTTGGGTCTTTGGGGCGAAAGTCGATGACATATGTGGACGAAGACGAGGTAGAAGACTTTATCAATTATCGGCCGGAATCGTCGGGAGAAGGATCTACTCTGGAACCGACAAGTGCGAACCACAAGATGGTTCTGTTTCATGGCGAGGTTCAAACAGAAAGTGGGATGTTTAGGAAGAAGAAGGAATATTTGGTTCTGACTGACACTCATCTGATCCGCTTCAAAAGCCAGCAACGCGCCTCGGATACATTCCCAACGATCCCTCCCTTTCCCGGCCACCGCCAGTCCATACGACACCCTTCAAACAACTCGGTCGGGTCTTTACATGAGGTTCAATCAAATCACTCATACGTTTCTGCGGAGGGGGAAAGTCGGATATCTCTATCACAAATAGTTACAGCCTACAGAGTAGAAGACGGCCGGCCATTTTTTACAACTGAGGTGGTGTATTTAGATGAGGAATATCATGGCGTGGGTTCCGTTCAACTCATGCTTTACGATCCTAAGGATGCAGATTTATGGCTTTCCTCAATCAAAGGTGCTGCCCAGAAAGCAAGACTTCTCCAAACCGAGCCTTATCCGCAACGCATCATTCGTTACATTATCCGGTTACTAGAGGGCTTACATGATTATGACCCAAACCACTTTCAAGTTTTTCGAGTGGTCAGGAGATCGCCAGCAGCCAAAGGTGGACGAAGCTCTACTTCTGATGACATGCAAAAAATGGGAGGCACTGTGTTCTATATGGTCATTGGAATTAATAGCCTGCATCTCGTTCCTGTACCGGATTTTACGGATGCTTCGGGGAGGCTTATGGTGCCAAAAAACAGTCGGCATACACATGGTATTGTTTCACTCTTTCAGATCAATATGTTGAGTGGGGATGATAGATTCGAATTAGCCTTCAGGTAGGATTTCCCGCCCGTCCATATTTGCTGGGAACCTTTCAGTCAAGTTTATGGACATACGCTAATTCTTAAAAGAATGCCCATGCAGCCCGTCAAAGTTCTCGAGCTCGCTGCTTTTGCCAGCTACGACATTGTTGCAGTTGTCAGTAGAGTGTGGCAATACCTTAGACCTCTTTGGATTGATCGTAGTTTCTTGCTCAAAGGTCTTGGAGATCAGACTCCCCTTAATGAAGGAATTGTCATCCCGGAGGAAGAAGAATACGGCGGATTTGAAAGAACCTTGGTGGCTCATTGTTCAGCATACAACGTGAGTAAAGTTTTCAGGTGTTATATTTGAGTATCAGCTGACTAGGATTACAGTGCAACCCAGCTAACATTCAATATTCTGTTGATTGGGATGTGGAGGATGCTCCTGAATTTCGGCTATATCCACCAGCACTTACCAAGAACTATTCTGTCTTTGAGTTATTGTCGGTCATGCGAGCACTAAGGTATAATAACGCCTTCCACTCGATCTCTTTTAAGGATGTCGATTTGCATAGCATGCATGGAGTTACAGATGAACACGGAACAGACCATGTGGCTTACACAAGTCGTAACAACAGTAAGAACAATTCCTCGGACATAAGTATTTAGCTGACTTTATAAAGTTCATATCATGAAATATCCCAACATCAATCCACAAATTCGATCTGTGTTATATCGAGAAGTTCAGGCTCTCGCTCTTAAATCATCGTCACTTCGACGGTTAGATTTTACCAATACCCTACCTAGACGAAGACCTACAGATGCTTTTGATATGGAGGGTCGAGAGATTGACAAAGATCCCGGATGCGAGATCGTAGCAGCATTACTTCCGCTCTGCGGCAAGAAAATGACTAATGTCAGTTGGATTGTGTTGAGCGGAGTAGAGCTTGGAGAAACCGATTTGGAGGAGATGAGTAAGTCGTTCAACCATCAGATCCAAGGAAGCCCACTGACTGAGTTCTATCTAGTTCCTGCTCTTAATGAGAGAGCTTCTCGCATCAGAGCAATCGAATGTTCGCGATGTGGTCTGACCGATCGAGGCATAATTCAACTTCTGGGCAATTTAGAGAAGCAGAATGCCACTTTGGAGTGTATCAACATCTCGGATAATTCTGGTCGCATTGAGCTTGGTAGATTTTCCTCATCAATGAGCCGCTTCTCTCGCATTCGGAAACTTGATTTATCGAGGATAACTACAACCTCTGGTGGTCTGCCTCTCTTTGCGCCCGAAGTCTTGTTGTCTTGGTCTTTGGAGGAGCTGATCATGAATGGTATTCCTGTGAGTATTCTAAAACATTTTCTCGGTATTTATGCTGATGATACTAGATCAACGACAAATCCTTAGATGCAATTGCCGCTTATCTTTCAAGTGAAAAGTCAAACTCTCTTCGGGTACTGCAAATGGAACAGTGTAATTTGAACGGAGATCAAGTTGCTAAGCTTATGAGAGCTATGGCTAGATCTGCAGGTAAACCACGTGAATTGCAACTCCACGTCAGCGCCAACAATTTGCAACGGGAAGTCGGGGAGATTGCCAAGGCTATAGAGGAAAACCACACTCCATCACATCTTGTTATGCGCATGATAGAGTTTGAGAAGGAAGACCATTTTAGACAAATCCTTGAATCTTTGCGGACAAATACGACAATTCGAGTACTGGATATCTCAAAAGCCTCTCTTCCTTACGATGCAAATCAAGAAACGTGCGATACCCTACGATCAGTTTTTGCTGAAAATACGACATTGGAAGACCTTGATATCTCTGGAGAACAGGCTCATTTGGAAGTCACTCGCTTCGGAATCGGGCTGAATCACGCCCTCACCGGCCTCAAAGCGAATACCACGCTAAAGGTTTTGCGGATTGAACACCAAAACCTTGGGATGGAGGGTGCAAACACTCTTTCATCTGTACTTGAAGAAAACATGGGCCTCACCCATATACATTGCGAGCATAATGATATCAACCTCCAGGGCTTCACCATCATCGTCAATGCTTTGGCTACGAATTATTCGATTCTGGAGTTCCCTTTCATGTACACTGAACAAGATGCATCCATGAGACGTCTAAGTGTTACCATGAACGATACTCGTCTTGATGCCTCCAAGTCGAAACGCGATCATCGACCTTCGATTCGACGTACATTGTCAGCTCTTGGTGCCAAATCATCACAATCCACTCGCGATTTAACACCACAAGATGTCGATGCTGTAGTAATGGTTCTTCAACAGCGCTGGGAGACCGAATTTAATAGAATGGCTAGATTTCTGGATCGAAATCGCAAGATCGCAGACGGGCTAGATGGTTACGGCCCAGGTGGGGAGTTCCACATCGGTGAGGATGTATTGAGACCGACAACGGCTCTGAGCGATCGGGGTATCTTGGAAAGTGTCTTGAATAGCACGACACCACGAGCGGATCTTCCGAATCCGGTGGTTCAGCATATGAGTGAGAAGGTGGAGGAGTTTGGTCTGCAAAATATAGTTGAGGGCGATGAGAGGACGCCGTCTATCTATCTTAGTGATACGAGCAAGATGGAGGACGAGAGTGGGAAACCTTCGCCGATTGAGTATAAGCCGGTTGATTATCTTGGGGAGGGAGGCACGCAATTACCGGTTTTCGAACACTCGACTAGCTTCTTTGATCTGGATGATCCTAGTGGGGACTTTTTTAAGATGGATTCTTGAATGCTTCGAGGTGTGGAACGGGAGGGTGACAGGGGTTGGGTTGGGGTGGTATGTGATCTGAGCATTTGAATGGAGCGTGGGAAATTTCCTCTTTTTTTCCTTCTTTGTGTTGTGGGTTGGTTCTCTCCTGTTTGGATGAGTGAAATGGGATGGAAGGAAGAATGGAAATCCAAGAGTATTTCATCATTTTCTTCGCCTCTCTTTCCTCGTTTCTGGGATTTGGGTTGGATGAATGAAGGACTTTGGCATTTTATGGGCCTTTTTTTTGATTGGTTGGTTGGTGATGCTTTCAGGGCTCGCTTTCCTTCTTTCTACAGATGCGTGGGTGGGTGCCTTTTGTTGGAGTAGATATTCTTTGTGTGTTGCTCTGTTTTGTTTTGTTTTGTACTTGGATTGGCTTGGTTTGCGTCGTTGCATTTTCGGGGGGTTTTTCTTCATTTTGGGTGGGGGCGTTTTTGCTTTGTTTTGTTTTGCTTTTTTAGATGGATTGGGTTGGTGGTGGGGGTTTTTACTCGAAAAGATTTTTGATGGAGAGGCAGAGAGGGAGAGCTTGAGAGGATGGGAGAGAGGGTGGGGAGGAATGTTTAATGTGTTATGTATAGGATTGGGATTGGGGTGGATGGGGAATGGACTGGGGTGGTTTTTTTTTTACTTACTTACTGGCTTGAATTGTCTTTGGGAAGGGGGTATATCGTGGAAGGGGGTTGGGGGTTTGAATGGACTGAATTGGTATTTGGGGCTGGGGAGGGTTAGATGGATGGGGTGGATTGTGAATATTTGTAGATATAGAAGAGGAGAAGTGAGAAGTGAAGAGAAGAGAGAGAAAGAAGAGAGATGAGAAAGAAGAGAGNTCGCGTTCACCTTGCCTTCCTTCGCGTTTACCTTGCCTTCCTTCACGTTTACCTTGCCTAGATTCTATATGACTACATGACCACCATACGATTACTAGCGTATTCCACATCTTAATACTTATTATAGGAGTAGCGTGTAGTATGTAGGAGTAGTATATAGTATATAATCTCTTCTGCCCCTTTACGCTTTGGAAGTTTGGCGCGATGGGGGATGATGATATGATAATAACGACGTGTATTATTGTATATAAGTCTCTTGTTTCTTGGTCTGTAGGGGGTAGGGGTGGGATGGGGATAGGGATAAGATGGAGGGAGTAGGGATAGGGAGGNGGTTGTGTAACTTGTGCCTTTGGGATGGTGGAAGGCTTGAAGAGGGTTTACTAGTTTAGAAAGGTATGGATAGTACTACTTAGCTAACGCTCGGTAAATGGAAGTATATTCTATGGAATTCTAGGTGGAATACTTCTTATAGGATACGTATAGAGTACCTAGAAAGTGGAATGGAATATCCGAATACTTCTAAAAGCGGGCACGGGGGTTTAGAATGGAATAGTTGTAGTTGTTACGAGTGTACTGTACCTTTTTAAATCTAAATTATAATGATGTGATTGAAGGACATATACGTAGTAGGGAAATAGAAATAGAAGCAATTTGTAAATTGAAATAGAGTATTACCTACTAAGATTTTTTATACATCTTTTGAAGTTTTATTTAATGGGTTTTTTTGAGGAAATTTGTTATTTGAATAGTGTCTCCTCGATTCGAAAGAATTTTAAGGTTCTTTAGGACATAAAGAAAATTTTAAGTATAGTATTATTCGACTTAAATCTGGTTGTAACTTTGGGGATGCTGGAGGGTTTAGATGGGGTTAGAAAGATGTATGTTGTGGTTAGTTGGCTTGTTCTTTTAGGGTTATTAGTTTGTGGAAGTGAGATGGGCTTTAGGGTGGAAATAATATACTTGTACCATTTGATTGGTTAAGGGGAAAGAGCCGTTTTACTATATTAGTAATAGATATACTATTTTGCTCATACTCGGGTTCACGTGGGAGTTGTAGGATATATTATTTGGGTCAAACAGCCCCTAGGGCACTTGTAAGGCTATTTTTACCCTAGCAAGTAGAGCCCAGGCTACTAAGCGCTCTATTCAGGCCTATCTTACTACCTAATTCTAGTAGCTAGCTTAGGGATAGTAGAGGGTAAATAAGAAACTACTTCGTAAGCGTATAATAACAATCAGTAGATTTATTATTATTATTATAGACAAGTGATCGAATAGATTAAACGGTATATATATATATACAAGCTTACTTAGTTACCCTCGATATATAAAACACCTCCTTTACTTATACTCGGGTTTATATAGGAGTTATAAGATATATTATTTAGGTTAAACAGCCCCTGGGGTACTTATAAGGCTATTTTTACCCTAGTAAGTAGAGCCTAGGCTACTAGACGAAGGCTATACCTAAATAATATATATGTTTTATATATAGAGATTAGGTTGTAGCTTATAGTAGTAGAAGTTATATTTATATATAAGTTTATAGTACAAGTTTATAGTAGTAGAAGTTATATTTGTATATAAGTTTATAGTACAAGTTTAAAGTACGAGTTTATAGTAATTAAAAGTTTATATTAATTAAAAGTTTATATTAAGTGATTTATACTTATATTTAAAGATTAAATTATACTTGTTATTATAGAATTATTAGTACTAATTTATATTATTATTAACTACTTATTATAGAATTAATAGTATTATACTAGTAAGGAACCTCCTACTTAATATAAATTTGTCCTCGATTAATATGTTAATATATCCTAAATAAGTATCCGAAGTCTACCTTCTAAGACGTTATATTTACTTATATAGTATCCTATTCCTATTTACTTGTGTTACGGCTCCTCGATAATAACTATAACTACTAAATTTATACTAATTCGAGTATCTAAGTACTTTTAGCCTCCTCCTTAATTCGTCTACTATCGTAGGTTTTATAAAAGGCGTATTTAAACCTTGGCTCGATCTTTAGAATAGTAGTATATTATAGGCTTATTTATCGAGTATAAATAGTTATCTTAAGGCTTTTATAACGTAAGTTAAATTGTCTTCTACTACTACTATAATATCTACTCTACTATTCGAATAGTCTGTTTTACTTGTCTTTAGCCGTATTAATATAAAGGAGTTATCTTCTATAAAAGTAACGTTAGATTTTATTACCCTCTCTCTTTCGAACTTCTCCTTATCCTTAAAATCCTCCGCCGTATATATAAGCTCTCCTAAATAAAAGAATCCTTTATATACTAGCTTCGAAAACACTATAAAATTAAGATTGTTTTATATTACCTCCTTACTACTTCTTTAAGCCTCCTTGTTCTATCGTTCTACTATAATTACTTTAAGAATATTATAGGTTATTAGTTCTACTTAGCGCTTCTTGTCTTCGATATTTATACGTTTTGCTCCTACTACTATACGCTTAATTATCTTATTCTTAAATACCTTTAGATCTAGTATCCTATTAATATAAACCGAATAAATATATAATATCTGTTATTATAGACTATTGCCTTTTAACTTACCCTCGAACCTACCTAAACCTCCTACTATATAAAGTACTAGATAATTTACTAGTAGAATAACTTATACTAGGTATAGCTATACTCTATTACTTTTATAGAAGAATTTGTACGCCCTTTAACCCGATTTGTAAACCTTTCGAGTCCCTAGTACTAATCTATACTATATATATTTTACTATAAAATTTAAGAGAGCTAAAGGGATTATACTTTACTATTATAAGGGTAGTTCCGCGTAATTATACTTAATAACTAAGGGTAAACGTTAGTAATTAAGACTTTATTAAATCTTAAAAGTACGTTAACTAATATATTTTCTACTCTTAGGAGCTAGTATACTATAATCTTAATATTATACTTTACTACTATAAGAAGTATTCGACGTAATAACGTATTTACTAGGCTTTTTAGTAATTATTTATTAAAACCTATAAATACTATAGTATTATCTATATAAATATAGACTCTTTTAGTTAACTAGGATTAAGCCTACTATTCGAACGCTTCTTTAATTACTTCTATTTTAGTAATATTTATATCGAATATATTATTACTCCCTTCGCGATTTATTAACTTTATAAATACTATATATTATTAGATCTCTAAAGTTTAATCTCTTTAATCTACTAGTCTATTTAAATAGAAACCTCCTACTCCTTAAATTAAAGTATCTATAAATAATTAAACCTCTACCCTGTCTTTTATAAAGAAAGTAATACTATTAAAGTCTTATACTACCTTATACTACTACTTAATATCTTAACAAGCTTCGGATAGTATTTGCTTAGCCTAGTACTTTATTACTATTAGTGGAAAAGAAGCTACGTAGCTCTAAAGGTTTCTATAAAATACCTAGCTAAGCTAAATTGCTTTTATAGTTAATCGTAGGGCCTTTACTACTTTGTCTTATAGGATACTTAGCGTGAATTCTATAGTATTAACTATATAACCTAGGACCTTAACTCGAGTGTCTTTTGCGTTCTTTTGCTTTTTTTAAGGTATACTAAGTACTATTATAAATCTATTATAATTGTCTTTAAATTTAAGTATTTGCTTTTATATTAGTCCTAGTTAAAGGATTACTATAAAGTCGTCTAGATAATAGATTATATCCTTTTACTTTAAATACGATTATAACATCTAATAAATTGCTTCTATAAATAGATTAAAGATAAAAGGAGAAGTATAAAGTCTAAATATTAGATAGTTTTCTTAGTAGAATTAGTTATTCTATTTAAATCTAAATATCTATTAAACCTTATATATAAGTAATATATTCTTAAAAGCGTCTACTATATTACGCTTTATAATTAGAGCTCCCTAGCCTTTATATAGAATTATTATAATAATTTAATATATTAATAAGTACTTTAGGTATACTACTTCTATATTAATCCTATTGTTTACTAATTCTATTACAAGGAATAATAGATCGTAGATTCTTCGAAGCGTACTATCTCCTTTTAGTACTAGACCTAGTAGTAAGGATATAAACCTTTTAGGTAGTAGAAGTTAAACTTTCGAAATTTGTTATAATTAGAGATCCTTTTAAATACCTTCTTCTATTACTCCTTAATTAAGTTATACTAATTTATAATTTATAGATATTAGTTATCTTTCCTGTCCTTTGTATTCTATAAGAGTACTAAATTAAAGTATTAATAAAATATAAAACCTTAGTAGCCCTAGATATTAAGCTAATAACTCCTTTTACGTATTAATCTTAAATAGTAATAGCGAGTTAGATAATAGTTCGGCTAATCTATTATAATATTAAAATAAAGGAATAGTATTAGGTTATATAGGTGTAGGATAGTAAGAGTAACTTTATATAAATATTTTAAGTAATTTGTCTAATTATATATTAGTTACCCCCTCTCCTATATTAAACCTTTATTTAGTTTTAGGCTTATCTATTACCTTTTCCTTTCTTTCGAAGTTTAAGGACCTACTACTAGTATTCGAATTATTAACCTTATATTCCTTTATACTATAATTCCTACTATATAATATATATATATAATAGCGTTTATATTAGGCCGCGGTATAAGTAAAATTATTAAAGTTTTAATAAATTTATATAATATTATTTAGTTCCTTATAATATCCTTACTTCTTAACTCTTCTACTTTATCTACTTATACCTATTCTACTACTATATTAACTTATTAACTTTAGGAAAGGATAATAGTATTATATAATCTATCTTTTTAGAAGAACCTACTTATTATAGTTATATAGGTTGTTTTAAAACTTTTGTTCCTTATAGAATTAGATTACTATTAGTAGGATTCCTTTCGGCTAATTATATATCTTTACTAGCCTTAAAACCTTGTTATAGAATATCGTATATACTCGGTTTAATAGTAGATATTTATTTTTAAAAAAGATATTAATAATTAATATATATTACTTAAAACCTTCGCTCTAAATCGCGGATATACTTCTATAATCCTTTAATTTACTCTTAACCTTAATACTCTTTATCTTTCTATTATCGAATACTATATTATAATCTCTCTTATTATTATTAAAATCCGCTGTAAAGGTTAATTTGTATATGTTAATTAGGTTGAACTTCTCTAGTACGATATCGACTATATACTTCTAGTTAACACCTTAGAATTATAGTAGAAGTAGCCTTTACTTATCTAATAGCTTACCTTTGTTATTATTATCTACTACTTAAGTTTCGCCTAGTCCTTATACTTAGACCGGTCCTACCCTAGTACTACTTACTCTACCCTAGCTACTTACTAACGCTGTAATCTTTGCCTAAGACTCTTGTCTTAATAGATCTATCCTAAGGTTATATTCCTCTACTTGTAATCGATCCTCTAGTAATAATTAACCCTAAACCACCTGTCCGATTAGTAGTAATTATACGCTATATTGTAGATTTACCGCTTATTAAGGGTTTACCGCACCCGAGCTCGTTTATAGTAGTAGAAGTAACATTTTACTAGATTATTATATTAAATCTTTTAATAAGAGTGATTATTTTTAATAAAAGGACTAGCCTTTAAATAAGAAACTACTTTACAAGCGTATAACAATAATTAGTAGATTTGTTATTATTATTATAGATAAGTGATCGAATAGATCAAACGGTATATGTATATACGCAAGCTTGCTTAGTCACCCTCGATACGCAAAACACCTCCTTTATTATATTCACGTTCGCTATACTTATGGGTAAAGGGTAAAGGGGGCAGTGAATACTAGGATTCTTACATGTGATTTTAGATCACCCTGGTATCCACATATCCACATATACTGTAGATACTTCAGATCCTATAATACAACCTCCTATTCTTAACCCACATTTTGACTCCATCATTATTTACTAGTGACCTACGCAGGGAATCCTCGAATTGCACAATAGATCCTTCGATATTTGTACCGACTTTACGACGTATAGAATCGCATACAATTTGAGTCTCATTCGACCGAATTCACAGTATAATACCACCCCTTCTCACGACCTTATATTCGACCCCTTTCGACTTCCGTATTTCGACTTTAACGATTCAGACTATTGGCATGAAAAATTGAACCTTTAATACCTTGATAATTGATTATTTGGCACTGGTAGTGCATATTGATATTGTTGATCCTGGTATACCTAGTTATTTTGACTGTCCTGGCCCTGACTTCATCACCCGAAAATACACATACGAACCACCATATTCCACCATCAATTTAAGCCTCTAGAATACCCCTCTGGAGCATCCACACATAATCCACCTTCAATTTAACCCTTTAAGCACTCCCCTAGAGCATCCAACACCTCTACGAATACAAGACACCTTTACGAACAAAAGTCCTCAATTTCAGACTCATCTACTGAGTATCGCGACCAGGCAGTAAATACTATTGACCCCGCCTATTAATACCCCGCCTATTGTTAATACCCCGCTTTCGACTCCTCCTTCGATTCCTGGTATCTCTATACAATCAAGTAGCCTGGCCAGCCAATAAGCGGCGACAATAGACTACGACGACGACGGTAACATATATTATATAAGCTGTGGTACCTTCAAGGGTAGGAATGGAGCACGATTCCTTATTAATTTACAACGAGGATTTCGATACTCAGGCCGGGAACCTACGAATACGGATCTCTTATTTAGTATCAACCTATTAATTAGCGACAAGGTACGCGAGGTTCTACATAGCGATCCGGAAATGGAGCGTATTCTAGACAATAACGACGATGCCCTAGAGGTATCTGCCACCGACTTTAGCTTGTTCAAGAGGAGGTTCTTTACGTACTATCCTAAGTTGATAGGCAAATTCGAGTCGTACGAGTCTTTGATAAACATGGATCACAACTCTGTCGAATCCACTAAATCGCTTGTCGAACCTGCTGAATTGCCAGCTTGCGAATCTGTTAAATCCACTACCGAGCTTCCTAGTCAACAGACTGATCAGCTATACCCTATAGAATCTACACCCATTTGTACTGATTCTACTAAATCGCCTATTTCTGTTGAAGTACCTGAATCACCTGTCGAATCACCTCAATTGCCAGCTTGCGAGCCTACCGAGCTTCCTATTCAACAGACTGATCAGCCATGCCCTATAGAATCTACACCTATTTGCACTGTTTCTGCTGAATCGCCTATTTCTATTAAAGCACCTAAAGCTACTACAGCTGACGAATCACTTCAATTAGCTTGCTTGCCAGCCGAATCACCTCAACTGTCAGCTTACGAATATGCCAAGTCTCCTGTTCCTGCCGAATCACCTCAATCACTTAGATTAGCTACCGTTGCTACTGCTCTGTTTTGTACGCTATTCTCGAATCGGCATGTGCCTGTTAGAATAGAATTGCTAGCTCTTCTTTTTAGGGGGGGAGGAGGAATAGAGACGACAATAATTCGACAACAATTTAAGGACATCTTTCGATTATTTCAAGGGATATTAAGCGATTGAGCGGATTAGGCACAAAAATGGCGTATTAGATTAATATCTTTGATATCTAGATATCAAGCGATATTGTATCCCTTTTCCTTACTTTTCCTTATTAAAATTGGTAGACTTTTACGATTCCTGAAGTGGATTAGTAGACTTCTCCTTGGCGGACAGTCTATAAGGACATCTTCAGAATGGATTCTTATAGCATAGGTTGATGGATTTCTTATTTGTATGGTATTATAGTATCCCTTAGGAATGATCTGACCCTTTGGGAGGGACGAGTGAATACTAGGATTCTCACATGTGATTTTAGATCACCCTGGTATCCACATATCCACATATACTGTAGATACTTCAGATCCTATAATACAACCTCCTATTCTTGACCCACATTTTGACTCCATCATTATTTACTGGGGCACATATATGGGACTAGCACTTGGGGCTTGGAGAGCACCAGGGTGCCAGTAAGAGCCTTACGGAGCCGCGAGCGAACGAGTGAGTATATAAGAGGTAAGTGAACGAGGGGCTCTGCAAGGCGAGTGCTAGGTCTATAGGTATATCGAGGGGTGGAAGTAACGATATCCACCGCCTACCCTACAATATCTCCTCCTCTCCCACATTTGTATAACGAGCATAGGAAAACCCTGTAGGCTAAAACTATACCCGGAGAGCCTACCTTGCCTAGCAAAGTCTTTGACATCAAAGTCGTTAAATTAGAATTCGAAATTCGCGAATTGCTTGCTCTCCTTCCCCCTCCCAGAGCAGCTAGCCACCCCCTAGACTCTTTGAATTTGTGGACAGGGTTGAATTTCCTCTAGACCTATACGAGTAAGAGTACAGAGAGCGTCACTTAGTTAGGAGGGGGATTATACCTTGAAATTGTGTTATATGAGATAATCGGATTGCCTCTAGCTATAGGTAAACGCAGGTGATAGCAGAACTAGAGCACTTAGCTAGCCAAGAGAGCAAATAGAACAACGAGAAGTAAACTAAATGCGAGAAGAGAGAGCCCTAGGGCAGGAAATATAGAGATTTTGATGATTTCTACTCCCGCCGCTAGTTCTTATATTATACTATAGGTCGGTAATCCTCACGTGATATAAAAACATCCCCTTTGAGTATCCTTGGTTTAGGAGTGCCACTAAGAATTCACTGAAGTGTTATATAAGAGGGGCAATTTTGGTATATTACTGTTACTCTTAGATATAGAAAGGGTACTGTCTACCAATGTAGCAAGAGATGGGATTCAACGTTTACCCAAAGTCTCAAAGTCGTATGACTAGACAGAAGCAAAAGCCTAAGGTGGCTTGAGGTGAATTAAATCAGACTTTACGTAATATATAACTGTCTAACATGTGATTCAGAGATGGAGGTTCCATGCTGGGCATAAATGCTAGGACCTACGGACTTGTGATGCAGCTCCACAACTTTACTTTCATCCCCAATCACTTCTCAACAGCTACACCAACACCTCACGTACCACCAATCGACAAACCATCCGACTCTTTACAACAAAAATCTACCATCGTCGAGACTCTCGACACTACCAACACTATGGATAGCAACGCTATCGAGACAAGTTCGACACATTCACAAGATGCTACCCCAACCCAAGTATCTGAGCTTGAGGGCATACCGGTTATACCCAGAAATGAGCAATCCACCAAATCAGTCACTGTCAAACCCGCTCAGACTGTAGTCGCCACGACACATCTTGTTCCTCAGCTTGACGATAGCCCAAATATCGAAAAGGAGCCACAACTACATGCCAAAAGATCAAGTCCACCTCACGATGTCCCAAAAATGCACCGTGGAGCTTCTAAACCTCGAAGATTCACTTTATTCCCTCAACTTCCCTCGGAGCTTCAACTTGCGATCTGGGACTTCGCAGCCTTTGCTGAACCGCGAATCATCAATGTTCGGATACGCCAGTTCATTGAGACGCAGTATATGCATTCCCCAGCACCTTTACCATCGGTGTTCGCCGTATGTCACGACTCTAGGAAAGCGGCACAGTCACATTACAAAGTGATATTTTTAGAAAGAAAGGATATCTACATTCTGTTTAACCCGGTCATTTATATCCTGTTCTTCAGAGACCTAGCTGATGGGGGGAGCGGCTGGGAGGACCTCTTTCAATTTATTGTATGGGTGAACTTGGAAGATGTCAAACACATCGCTCTGGCGTGTTACCAACTATCTCCTCCTATACTTGATAGACTATCGTCGATGCTCTACTGCTTTCCTAATCTCCAAACCTTCTACAAAATCATCTTAGAACTCAGACCCTTTACTGGAGAGAAACTTCCCCTGCCAACAGCCAGATGGATCCAGAATCCTTCACGAGGACCCAATTGGCCATATTATGATGCTGTGAGCGATGTCCGAGACAAGCAACGCCTCGAATTTTCTCATGTATTGAATTCTGATCAATTCGAGCCCTCCAAGCCTGGCTCCACGGATGGCGAGTCCATAATTTCCGCTAGAGCAAGTTATGAGTGTATAGAGTCTGTATCTTGCGAATTGGCGACCATCGCAAAAGCGTTTGACAATTACGAGAAGATCAATTCTAAATGGAAAAGACCCGCGTATCGGATTGGACACTTGATGATCAATGGCGTCCCATGGTGTCACAGTTACAAGGAGACGATTGAAGAAATCTTAGAGAGAGAATCATCATTTTGGAGGAGCAGGTATCGTGTTTGTGTTAATCTTTTGAGGTCCTGGCTGCACTCTTGATAATGAGGACTGCTTGTTCTGATACCGCTTTCGGGTCGACGCTGGTCGTTGAACTTTCAAAAGATATTCCATGGGATAATGGTCAAGACAATTCTATCGATCTTTCCAATTGTATGAGGAATCATGTTTATGTGTATCTGTGCCTACTATCTTGATAATGGTGAAAGTGTTCCCTTCACCTTTCCTTGCTTCACCATCACATGTTACTTGAGCTAGCCTCTGTCTTACTTAGAACACGATATCTGAAAATACTGCCTGAATTTCAAAGGTACTGTACTTATGAAACGCACTGTATCCTTATTCCTTCTGTGGCAGGAAGGTGTTAAGCTATATGTCTAGGTTACGTTGTATGAATCCACGGTATCTATAATAACAGCCCTGAACGAGCTAAACAGAACTTTACATAGAAAGCTTTGCGAAACTTTCAAATACCAAGACCAAAAAGCACGGTGAAAAGGTTTTGAATTGTTTATCGGAAGAACTTACTATCTACTATAAGCTTAATTAGGTCTAACTCTATCAAGACTTGCTCCAAGAGCTAAGCGCACTTTCCTTGTTATGCGGGTCCCCATTTAGCAAATTATACATTCATAGCTTCTCGCACTTTCCTTTCCAGAAAATACATACTATATAAATCCTAAGTGACTAAAATTAAAGCCAGTACTGTATACAAACACCAAAAAGAAAAGCAAAAAAGAAAGAATAATCATGTAGTGACCTACGCAGGGCTATTCCTTGTTAGTCTAAGCTCGTATTTGGGGAATTTTGGGAGTATTTACATCGAACCTGCAATCTCTTGATTCGTAGTCAAGCGCCTTGCCATTGGGCCAGCAGGCCTGTTCAGTGTTTAGAGTATCTTTTTTGATGGACGGGATTTTCTTATTTGCGACTTGCTTACTTTGTGGGATGGAGGGGTCTGTGGAGTGTAGGGATGGAGGGGCTGTGGGTAAAAAGCGGTTCTTATAAGTGGGGTTGAGAGTGAAAAGAATTTTCTCTCTCGTGGTTGTGGATGTTGGGTTAAGCGAGAACCTATTGTACGGGTTTGGATAAAGTGGAGCATGATTCTATTTGGGGGCTTTTCTGTAGGTTAAAACGACGGGAGATAATCTGATCTTTGTAAAACTTGGAAGAGACAGAGGTTTTTGCAGCATGCAAAATCAGGTGCAGACATCTATCACGATTAGCTGATTTGCGCTTTCTGACGAGAAGGGTATACGCATGCTCCCACGTTGATATCCGGCAGTATATGTTGAAGTGAAGTTTATCATATTATAGTCGGGTGCCACTGCTACTGCATAAAACCTTAAACCCCACCAAAATCACCCGTTTTACCTCCTTTAGAATAATATATATTTAATTCATCCTATGATCGTTTTCTCTATAACTACAGATAGTGATTAATAGTAACCCTTTCTATACTTCTATAGAATATACTATCTTAAAAACTAGAAATAGCTCTACAGGATCAATAAATATAAGGTGGTCATATTTATAGGCTATTTTCGGGTTATTTTCGGTGCAAAAAGTCCACTTTACAATTACACCTAACTTCCCTAGCTAATAACTTTATAACTACGAGTCTACTATATAAACTAATTAGATACAATTAATCGCAATTATAGAATTGTTAATTAGGCTAATTTATATATAATTTGGAGAGTGGTAGGGTAGAAATAACGTAAAGTCTTTACCCCGAGTTTTGGTGGTGTTTTAGGGTTTATGCAGTAGCAGTGGTATAGTACTGTAACAATTACCCTTCCTGTTCTGAAGCAGTAAGTGTTAATAAAACAACTTTCTCTTGGCAACAAGTCATCTCCATAGCTCTCATTCCTGCTCTGAGCATACTTTCTCTAAAGCAATTCGGTCTATAGACGCTGCAGATGTCTTTACATTACCAGGAGGGAATTAGTATAGAACTTGAAGAATACAGGAGTAGATATATAGATACGGAAGGGAACGTTGACTTGAGTCTCACTGGTACATTGCTGCCTTTATTGACCAGGCAAATGCCATCTGCAGGAGCGTCTCCGCAAATTACTTTCGAAGCAGAAATGGCGAGGAAGAGTTGCAGAACGATAACAGTGGTAAAAGTGTGTTTGAACAGCATTTAACCTTGTGTTTCGCCGTATCTGAACTTCGAAGTCTAGGAAGAAAAGAGGGCATTTGTATGCTAAAAGATGTACTGAAAGTAAGGCCTGGCTTGTACAAATGCTAGGCTGGGTCTATGGATATATACATATTTTATTTTCCCCATCTCCTCGATCCTTTGTTTGAGATACGATCAATTCTCTAGATATTTCCCCTTGTGTATGGACTTCGAGAAATGAACTTTCATGGAAAACTTCAGAACCGATTCTGGTTCTAGTTATGTCTATGAAAGCATGGGGGTAGGGCAGTTGCCGGTACGTCGAGACTGCTGATTGTTTGGAAACAAAGGCGCTTCGAACCGACCACGCGAATAACATACTTTGCGGGGACCTTAAAATGACACCAGCGGGTAAGTATTTCCCCGGATGACGATTTCGAATTCATGATCCGTCATTAAACAGATGAGATGTGGTATTTAGGACCAGAAATGGGGGTTCGGTTGAGAAGTAAATGTACTACAGCAGCGATCTTCTTCATAACCACCATTTTTCAAGGTCGTATATTGCTCACTTTACTCTCTAGACTCTAGTTCTTTGGGATTAAGGAGCAATTGATTATTACCCAATACAATAGCCGGAATCACTTTGAAGTCTGATAGTCGGGCCATACGTGATGCAGATATTGTGTACATCCGCATCAACGAATTTGACTCAACTATTTCGGAGCCAAAAGAAGGTCAGGTCAATACAACTTCACTCTTCCGGACAGAACTCTTGTAATTGTCCGGAAAGTATGGTCTCAAAGCAATTCTTGATACACCGACAGCATCGCCAACTAGTTGGACACCAGGACTAGTATGAACTACGACGTTGGTCTTGTGGATGTTACTAAGACGACTTCGAGATTCGGATCCAGTAGACGTTAGGGTTTTTCTTCATTCAATTATGGTATTCTGAACCAAAACTTCACAACCACATTAGCGCAAAGATATGGGATTCAGACAAAAGTTGTGTTGTTGCGTCGCAGTTGGGGTATGAAATCGGATGTCATACGATCACACGAAGTTACGCTCGTAATGCAGTCAAAAGATTCCGTACGTGGCTTGAGAAAAGAAACGCCACCATCAAGAACTAGAATACTCGCCAAGGCAGAGCCTTTTGGTCGGCTCCATTCGAAAGTTTCGAAGTCATTCACCCACCAATGAAATGCATGCTTTAGACTGGTATAATAGTTCTGACATAATCATGGAGTGTTCAAAACAGCCGACGAATATCTTGAGGTAGAATACCCTGAGTCAGGGATTAACTATGGCTTTTATGAGTTGGTCCTCGGAGTACGATTACTACGAAGTACTATGCCATAACATGGGTTTTAGGCATCGAATGAAAAGGTGATTCGATTCCGCCGCGCCTTTGATCGTTTCTTGGTATGTTCTGTCAAGTATGATGGTAATTGGAGTGGTCAAGTGGGACTGGATTGTCTACGGAGGTATTCACAGTATGTGATGATCTGGGGGAGGTGTGTATTCGTATTGGATATACTCGCTAAATCCTGGCCTGATCAAGCATAGCCATACAGTAGCATGGGCATATACTTTGCCACAGGCATAATGGTAACTTTCACGAGGGTTTCGTCCCAGGCATAAATGAAGTAATTGGAGCTTTAGACCTTGCGTACTCGGAATATTGGGTGTCAAAATACCCAAAAGACTATACCTATTCAAGACAAAATAAAGTTACAAAATCGCTAGATCCAGACTCTGTATATTTCGCAATATGATCGTCAACATCGTACAAATCAGGACTAGTCGAAAATAAAATATGGTGTTGTACTTCGTCCCAGGCGAAATAATTGTAGGTTTGCTAGGGTGGCTAGGGTTGGCAACAGGGTAAAACCCCCCGAAAAACCTACAATTATTTCGCCTGGGACGAAGTATAGGCTACAGGAGAGTCTTGGCACGATTTGGAGGACGATTTGTTACTCCTAAGCAACAAATCGTTCAGACCACAATGGCAATTTGGTGGGGCAAAATCGAGTGGGACAAATGCGTCAGTGGGTAGATGGAACTGGGAACAGGGGAGCGTATTTATAGTCAAAATAAGCAGCTTACAGACGTCCTTTAGGACACTTTAGGACGATGGTTATCAAATACAAGTTATAATCTATATTCTTCTGCGTTATTCCAAGGATATACTTCGAGGTAAACTTCATACTTCGTCCCGGGCATAATAATTGCAACTTTCACGGGGGTTTTTACCCTGTCCTACACTAACGTCACCCTACAGTAGCAAACCTACAATTAATAGGCCTGAGACGGAGTAAGAAGTATAGGCATAATGATTGTAACTTTTACAGGGGGGGCTATCCTGTTCTCCACTGTAGCCACCCTAGTAAACCTACAATAATTACGCCTGTCACGAGGTACTTTTACCTTTCGTACTTCGTACTGTACATCCTCAGACAAACCTAAAATGAAGCGAGAAAATTGTATGAAGTCACCAAATGTGGGATACCCCTTGGTGCCCCTGTCGAGCCTTGGCCTATCGTGCCAAAAGCATAAAAGGCACAAGATGCCCCTCCTACGCTGCGAATATACAACCAAACAATCTACCAAAAGCCTTCTCAAAACCGATCCACTACTAGTACGACAAAATCCTCCTGTGTCACTATCTCAATATGAAGTTGTTCACCCTTGTTATGTCTCTCAGCCTCGCTTCCGTCAGCGTCGCAGCAGCTGTCTCCGCACCCGACGGGCTGTTGGAGAAACGAGACACAAACTTGCCCCTCTCAGATTGTGCGGGCTTTTGTCGTGGCCAGGTCCGTAGATATTTTTACAATCACAGCCATCAACTGATTACTAATTTCGTTTAAATTTAGGTCGTTAGATCCTGCGTTTTGACGGATAGTGGTGCTACCAGATACACTTGTGGATGATGATTTGGGGGAAGAGGGATACTATAAGGGGTATTCGCGGAACCGTGACTGATATTGGTATTGCCTAAAATTGCCAAACATGATTTGGGAGCAGAGGGATACCATGAGGCGTATTGGCGGAACCGTGGGCTAGACCCGGGCAGAGTTTACCTTATATTACGATGTTAAATGAATTGAAGTCAACAGCTATAGCTGACATGCGAAAATGCTTTTGTGAAGTTGCAAATGTTTAGTACTGTCAAAGTAACATTAGTTCTTTGACTGATTGGAGTTCCTATTCTGTCTTGCAAAATACGACTCTGGGGTGGTAGAGTAGATAAAACAACCACATAACTGTTCTTCGTGGCACCCACCACGTAGCCACGTTTCAGATCCTCCTACTTCGTCCTAGACATAACAAAAGTTGAATTCACGGGGGGTGTTTAGTAGAGCACAGTGTAAAAACCCTCGTGAACTCAACTTCTGTCAATTTTAAGCCTAGGACGAAGTATAGTACTTTTTAATATCCACATTCGTCCTTGAAGGAGGAGGGAGGAGGGGGAGATGTACCCCCCTTCTACGTTCAGGTGTTCCTTGCTCCTAAGGGAGAACTACTCGGCTCACGAGGGGAAAAAGGGGGGGGGCATATAAAGGGGGTGGACAGCTAAGATTAGCACCCTGTCAGAGTAATAAGATTGACACCTTACTATAGGTCCACTCTTATACGATATATCTTAGCTAAAAACATAGGGTTTTAGCCAATAGAACGCGCAAATTGACTGCTTAGTAAGAAAAAAAAGTCTAAGAAACAGTATAAAAGCTATTAAAAAGAGCCCCTCATATAGTGGGTTTTGATATGATCTACGTGACATGGTGCACTTAATGCTGTCTACCCCCTTTATATGGGAACAGCACACCTAGGGCTTCGAGCCCTAGGCTACCTAACGCCCTTTCTATACCTTTCTTCTTAGAAATAAAAAGGCTAGCTAATAGTATAAAAAGTGGCGGAGTATAAATAGGAGATAGTAGCGGGTAAGAAAAGAGACCTAGCCCTAGCGTACGCTTCCTACTCTCGGGGTAGGAAGAAAATAAAGTCGTTAATAATTCCTACCTAACTTCTAGCTTATAATATCCGTCGTCCCCACGTGATATTAAAACATATCATTCGATTCTCTTACGGACTACTTTTTGAACCCTTGCTACCGGGCTCGGTAGTTCGGGGGTTCCACTTCAGCGGTATTTCAGGCAGCGTTCGGCACTTGGAATACGATTCTAAGGATTCCAATCTTCTATTCCAAAGGCTCTCTAATTTGGAATGGAATATTCTAAAGGATAAGGCCTTAGAACTTGGAATTCTAAAGGATATATATATATCACTATTCAACCAATAAGAGAGCTCTATTTATTATAAAGTGAGCAATAAAATTATAATTTTTACCTACGCCTAATTTACTACCTAGGTATTATCGTCTCCTACATATACTATAAGAGGTATAAAATACGAGTAGTTTTATATACGTGTGTCGTAAGAGGCGTGAAATACAGGTATTTCCTTAGTAAGTTGTTGTTATAGTATTAATAGTATAGATAATAGTACTAAGGCTAAGGTTAGGCTTCCTGTTAGTCGCTCGGACCGGAACTACTTTTTTACGAGTTACGTAAGTATTCTAATTAGAATTCTAAATATTCTACCCTTTAGAATAGCATATTCTAACACTTATACTATTTAGAACGGAATATTCCATAAGGGGGTCCTGGAATAGAATGGAATTCCAAATGCCGAACGCTGAAGGAAGGTATTTTAAGAATAAGAATAAGAAGAATAATAAATAATAAATAATAAAGAAAGATGAATAATGATGTAGGTCAAGAGAGGGAAAGAAATCTAAATACACCATACCATACAACCCACACGTGACAAGCTCAAGCGTAAATCCAAGGAATCAGGAATCAGGAATTAGGAATTAGGAATCAGGAATTAGGAATCAGGAATTAGGATGAAGATATATCTTCCCATACTTACCTACAATCATCACGATAAACACTCAAAGTCTCTATCTCAAAAAGTCAAAAAACCAGTAGTATTCACAGCAACAGCCATACCCCAGAAGAGAAGAAGAAATATGATTACCACTTCCACAGCTATCTCTATCTACAACATACACCACACAACCCCAAAGCCAACATTTCATCACTCACTCACTCACTCACTCCATCCACATCTCCCTCTCAAAAAGGGCCAAAAAGAAAAATAATCAAACAAGACCACAGAAGGTCTATCTAAGCACAAGTTCCAAAATGAAGATGTAGACTTCCTATCCACAGCCACTCACAAATCTTCTATTAGCAAGGAATGGGAGAATGGTAAGATAAGAGGTGTAGAAGCGAGATCAGATAAGACCATAAAGAGGCCTAGGAAGCTCTCCATCCACACGAGAAGAAATCGAGACCTCACGTCCAGTCTTCATCTTGACGCTTTTGGGGAGTGTCTTGATTCCCACGTATGCCTCGCGTCTAGCAGGATCGCCAACGGTGACGGAGCGAGAGGAGAGACCGTAGTACTCGGCGATGGAATGGACGAGCCAACGACTATGATGGTATTAGCAAGCCTCATCTTGGATTCGCTGGAAAGGGGTAAAGACGAATGGAAGAAAATGACATACCCGAACCCACCCCCCTGCTCATCAACACCCCCTTCCCAGATACATTTCTCCCTCTGCAAAAAGCTCTCTGCCTTCTCCCGTTCCGCACGCACAAGATCACTCATCTTCCCATTACGTCCTACAAAAACAATCTCCTCATCCTCACTATCCAACTCGGGTTCATCATCCTCGTCACGGCCACTAGCACGAAGACGCTCTTGTCTCTCATGTTCCTTGACAAAGTTCCTAACTTCCTCCTCAAGTTCTTGAAGGAGGGTTTTGGCACCTTTGCTACGCTTGAGTTTGGCCTTGAGGTCGGAGGGAATACGGCCCTTTTGCTCGTTGGACTTTTGAGAGGATTTGTTCTTGGAAGAGGAGGGTTTACGAGCGTGTTCGGTGCGGAGGTCCCAGAGAGGGGCGAGGTAGTAGGGGACGCTGTGGACGGGGTAGGTTGGGTGGATTTCCCAGTCCGAGGGGAGGGGTGGCTGAGCGTTAGGTACGTTGAGGAAACGGTCTGGGATCATCTGTTAGTTTCTTCACTTGTCCGGTAATCATTTCTCGCGATTATTATCAAGCTGTATCAACACGTCATAGTCTGAATCGTACTCCACCACTCCGTCGCAATAATCACACTCCTCCTTCCAGTATCTTCAGTCTGCGAGAAGAATAGATAAACAGGCAACATACCATTCTCCCAACGTTGCCGTCTTCTACTGCCCTCCTTTCCCTTCAACAACGCCTCACGATGCTTCATGCTATCCCTTCTCAACCGTTCCTTCCTGGCCTTGACTGCTTTAACGGCATCCAGAGGAATGGAGAGAGAAACTCCACTTCCTTGAGCCGGAGCAGAAATCGAAAGTGAAGCAAGACCTGCGGTCAAACCCGGAGCAGTGGTGGTTGGCGAGGTAGCAGTAGCTGGAACCTGCTGCTCAGGTGGAGGGACGCTGGAGTAGATGGCCATCTTGGGTAGCTTAGCTGTTTAGGTTCTGTAGACTGTTGTCTTTGCAGATGGAGAAATGCAGAAGGAAGGGATAAGAAGAAGATTCTCTATCCAGAGAGACTTCGAAGACGCTGGGAATAGGAGTTGGGGTTGGGAAAGCTGTTGGGGAGTGAGATGAGAACACAGGGTAAGTACTAGAGTGAGTCGCGATAAGCAGTCGGCTTTAGATAGCAGGCGGTGTCGTTGTAGACCCTCAACATTGGCCAATCACTACACGTTACTAAGGTCCGTGTATGACTACGATGGCCCGTGTTCTAGGTACCTCCATTAACAATGTCTCATTACAGAATAACTACCCCAGATGATCCAAATCATCGTGCATCTGCAGCTTGGTGGAGCATGTGACAGAACGTGTCATTCATATATATATTTACACAAACGTGATTCCCAAGCTCCAAAAAGATGAATGAAAAGGGGCCTTTGGACAAAAGGTTTTATTAGCATAAATCAGCACTCGCATTTTTCAATAGGAAAATGAAACAAAGATGCGTTGCTGTCGGTTTAGCTTTACTCATGCCCTGAAAGGGTGGGAATAGGCACCGTAGGCGAGGCGAGCTACCAATCATGCTGATTGAAGAAACAAACATCTCGCTTGTGCGAGCGAGGGGCTCGGAAACATTAATTTCGAATTATTCTACAGATTTGGCACAATCATCCAGTTTGTGCGTGCGCAACTAAAATCTCAAGGGGATAAATGACTTCGCAATCATAGCTCTGCAAACGCCAACTCATAGACCAAACCCAAGGTGAGTCTAGCATGCTGAAGCATATGATCAAAACTCAAGTACTTGATCAAATCATCCGAGGTGTGAATCTTCTTATCCGAGTTGGAGAATGCAGACTCGATCACGAAGGCAGAAGGATAACCAGCTTTGGATGCAGATGCGTGATCAGAGCATGCATATCCGCATTTGGTTTCGGTGTAAGGGATCGAGCAGTACTGTAGGCAACAAAGTCAGCTTGATTCGTGGGAAAATATGATGGGATGAGTTACCTCTGTAACAACGGTCTTGATAAAGGTGGTGAGAGCAGGGTCAACAAAATCGGTGATGACTCCCACTGACTCCTCCAACCCGGCATCCAAGGTACCCTGTACATATCCAGTCATATCTTGCTGTAACATGGCTTTAATATCTCGTCCAGTCTTCTCGTATTCTGTAAAGATTGCTTGACTACCAAGAAGTCCACCCTCCTCAGCAGAATACCAATGAAACTCGATGGTGTTTTCCGCTTTTCCTTCAACGACATCCTTGGAAGTAAGCAGAACTCGCAGAGCTTCTAGAATGGTAACGGTTCCTGATCCGTCATCGTCCGCGCCTGGAGCGGAGAAAATGGATGGCAGAAAGAGGTTAATGCTATCCTGATGGGCGCCTATCACCACAGTCGAGTTCTTCTTTCCGGGAATTGTAGCGATAACGCTATTCTGCCCCCAAGGATGTGGGAAATGCTTCACAAATGCACCGTGATCTTCGGCACCAGAGTCCTTGACTATATCTTGGACCTGCTTCAACAGCCACTCGGATGATTGTCTCCCATAATCCGACTTGTAGTATCGAGTGTGAAAGGAGGTGAAGTGTTCAAGGTTCTTCTCCATGTTTGCTTTGGTGAGATTCTTCATCATAGGAGATAGTTTATCTTGCAAGACGGGCTTCTTTGGGAATGATGGGGCTTTCTTGGAAGAGGAGATCTTGTATGAACCGAGATCCTGTGTTTCGGTGATATCCATGAACTGTTTGCCATTCTGTGAGGATCATTTGTTAGCATATATTCCTACATCATAGCATACAAAGAAAGTCTATAGAAGACGACATACTCTTCGCAGCTCCCACTTCTCCTCCTCGGTCACCCATTGTGTCTCACCTGGAGCAAGTTCGATTAGGTACAGCTCTTCCGAGTTGCCGCTTGCGTTGATAACGACTTGATCCTTCTCCTGTGGTTCCACAAAGCGGGCAGAAACGACGGCAGCCGAAAGCGCTAGTGCTGATAATGTTGAGAGCTTCATAATGATCAAGTGTAATAATTTGGAGCTAAGGCGATATGAATGATGTTGTTTGTTGACTCCTTATCGGTGAAGCTTCATCAACAGCTCAAGACAAGCTAGTGAAGCGGATCGACCCGGTGACGATGCCTCGGTCCCCTGATTGTGGCGTTGGATGTGGCTGTGGCTGAAATTGGCCGATCACCATCACTCAGTTCTATCCCATATTTCAGTACTCTCATACTTTCAGCAATGCAGATGATATTGCATAGAACAATCCAACAGCTTTGTCGTATGATAACTCTACTACCTTCAGTCTCTTGAAAACAGTACGACCTTGTCATTATGATTTTTCTGGAGTTGCACATCACGTAATATATAAATATATCTGAGTCGGGTACTTTTGCTTTCGCCCTCGCACAGCATGGCGGACAGTAGCTCCGGATCTGCCCAGTGTTCCTTGGAAATGCCATGTGCTACATCAAACCGAAAGTGGCGACTTCCCAAGGTACAGTACAACCAGAGATCGGGTTCAATTTCTTATGCAATTCATCGTGTCACTTTTCCACCTCTGGCTCGTGCCCTTGGGATTATTAAAAAAGGAATGGGAATGGCTCAACAATTGCGTAAGAGAATGATGGAATGCGAAGAATATCCTGACCAAAACATGAGATGGTGAAATCTATTCCCTGTGCAGGTGGTCCTGTCTTGCATGGGAAAGCAGGAAGCAGAGGCAGAAGCTGCATGAGACCACGAGCAGCCTTCTGCCCCGCGTTGATGAGATGGATGATGGACCAATATGAACGACAGGAGCTACTTACCCCTCACAGCTCTGATGCAACTGAAAATACGCCTCAGTGTTGCCTCGAGTGCTGCTGTTGAGAGGAAGGCGGCATTGAGCGAAATCTTCGTCGGTGTCTGGACTCTGGTGGGGATTGGACTTTGTAAATGACATTCGAGGTAGGATAGACCTTCATACCAGCAATTGCTTGATCTCTTCTCAACAGTGTGATGACATTCTGCATTTTGTACCTTTGCGGATCAATTGATGGGAGATTTGGTTTCACCCCTCGAAACATATTGAATGCTGCTTTTCCAAGATGCCTGTGGGGACCTGTCAAACCCACCGCTACCCAGGTAGAAAAGGGTGGCAGGAGAAAACGCAGGAGTTCGGGAAGGGAATTGATTGGCAAATGCTCTTTGTTGCCTTATGGCTTCCTCCACCTTTCCTCGCAAAGCAGCGGGTCAGACAAACGTACGTCACTGGTAAGAAGGCGTGGGCTGTGTCGTGCCTGCCCTGCTTGCCCTGCCTTGGAGCTAATCAATCCTGCAAGTGCCTCCCGTACTTCAATCAGCAGACCAGGTACAACAATGTGAACCTTCTTCCTCTTCATCTCATAACCTAACCTTTCTCACCTTTGCTTGAGGAATCCTCAACTCGACAACATTGTATTGTGGTAAGTGAATCAATCTTCTTACTCCTGCCCCCCTCATCTCATGTCCCAGGCTAGCAATAATAATAAGCATTGTCTGACTGATTACAACTCCAGCTAGCTCTATAAACTGACAGCACCTTCCCTAAGAATCTTGAATCTTCTGATTCTACACCGACTTGGATTTGTCTTTCAAAAAGACCACTTGTGCTTCTGACTTTCTCTTCCTTCAGTCAACAATACCACAAATTGTCTCTGAGTAGCCAACATGTCGTCCTTTGCTGGTATGCAACATTCCCCGATTCTCAACCACCCCATACCCCGCACTCGAGCTAACACATTTGGTAGCTGCAAATCCCTTTTCAAGACGAGAGGAGCACCCGGCACGAGCTATCTGGACCTACAGAGTCCTCACAGTCGTAACATGGCTCCTCAATGTCATCTTCTCACTCTACTACACTTTCGGACAACCATTGGATGATAAAGTCGGATGGAGAAACTCAATCTGGGGACATAACCGCACCCACCCAACTCCTTTTGCCCTCAATGCTTTGATTGCCTCCCTGTATTGGTATGACAACCCCCTCCAAGTTCGAGAACTATTGTAACTGAATCTCTAGGGCCGCACTCTTCCTTCTACAGATTGCCTACATGTGGCATCTCTTTTCCAAAGATACTGCCCACGTCCAGGTAGCAGCAGGCGTTGGATCTCATTTTATATTCAACAACCTTCTCCAGTTTGCCTTTGTCATGCTCTTCGTTCGATCGCATTTCTTTTGGGCTGAAATCATTCTCATCATCAACTTCTTCAATCTCTCGTTCCTCTATTTCCGTCATAATACGGTAACACGACTGGTACATATCCCTGTGGCATCTGGGCCACTTGCATGGACATTCGTGGCATTATATTGGAATGGAGCAATTGCTGTCAATGCCCACCACCTGGCAGCTCGTATCCTGGCTAATGTCGCCATCTGGGGAATTCTCGTTTATGGATTGTTCTTCCTCTTTGCCTATAAGGTTGGTAGATTTCCTCTTTGAATGTCGGTCTGTAACTAACTATTGTAAAGGATTATACCATGGGCTTCGCTCTTAGTATCTTGACTGCTTCCCTGGGAGTCGGACAATTCTTCACGAAAGTCATTGCATTCCAATGGATCTTTGCATTTACTATTATGGCAACTTTGTTTGTTGCTACGCTTCTTATTGCGGTCCCAGGTATCTTTGGCAAGGAATTCAGCATTAGACGAGAGGGTTCTATTGTTCCAGCAGACCAGGAGAGAGCACCATTGTTGGATGACAACTAGATGACTCGTACTACGTTGCAATGGTCATCGGAAAGCCCATGTGAGATATTGAGTGGTGGGAGCTGGGAATAAAAATTTCAGGGGGAAAAACTGCGGTGGAGAAGAAATTGTTTCCGTCTACCACGATGTAGTCCTAGGCGCTTGGGTAGGCTCCAGGTGCATGGCAATCTGACTTTCAACCTTGACCGAAGTCATCGGTGGGGTTGTTTGGCATTGGCGTTAGATCAATGATCGTTTGCTATTGTAGCTTTGGCGAACTTAGGATGATATTCTCGGGTTTCTATCTTGGTGGGAATGACTGTTTTTCATTTCAAGGAAGACTCAAGGATTAATACATGGTATTTTGAACCTCAACCTTTTTTATTTTCCCATGCCTCATCTCCGATCAAGGCCTCATTGTTATTTGTTCCACTTGAAAACAGAAGACGGTTCAGGATGTTTCCGGAGTTGTTACCTCGGGTGCCTCAAGGTTGTACTGTGTGGGAAGAGGATGTCGCTTCGTGATGTTGTTTGTGATGGGTGAATAATGAGCTTATGTGGTACTAATTGTTCTAATACCGTTGTTGCTCATCAGTCTCTGAATGAACGGACTTTAGTTGTGTAAAGGCCTTGGCGAAATATTGCTGATACATAGGTATGAGTGAGAATGTAGGATGACGATGACTCAGCAAGAACTCAGACAGTACACACCGTAGGTCCTAATTACTAATTAGATAAGTCGTCAGTTTCAGGGTTTCGGAATCTCGTTTTGAGTCTGACTTTAAATTAGATTTTTGTATTCACTAATTCCCGACGGCACTCTAAATTCTGCCGCTGTTTTTCAGAGGAAGAAGCACAAAAGCAGCCCCCTGTTCAGGGATGATGGACCAATCACCTGTCAGGTTGTATCCATGTTCACACGCAAAATATAGGCCCGACCACTGGCGACGCGGGCCGGATAAGAAGTATTGGGTTAGCGCCGGAGGGACGAGAAGCCTTGGCTGAATCTAAGCCGGCCTCTCCACCGGTCAACGGTCCGAGACTTCTACTTTACTTTCCTCTCCTCCATCTCCATCCTCCTACTCCATTCTGCCTCGCATTCAAAGAGTTCATTACGCATTAAGTGAAGAGAGAATTCGGCGACAAGATGGATCGTGACCCTAACCAAGCGCAGGCACCGTTGAGGCCGATGGCGAGTCCGGGAAATGCGAACGCAGTCCGCGATGATGCCCGAGCTGCAACGGCGCACTTACTTCAACTGTCACACCACCAACAGCAGCAGCAGCAACAGCAACACCAAAACCAGCACGCCAACCCCGAGGTCCGGAGTCCCAGTCCTGAGGATTTGCGCGAGGAGAATCATGAGAGACAAGCCGTCATGAATCTGGAGATGGGGGGAATGGGTGGTATGGGCGGTATGGGTAGTAACATGGGAATGGGTATTATGAACGTGGGCAACGGAAATAGCAGTGCGCACGAGGGCATGAAGCCGATGAAGAGAGCGTGCAATGACTGTCGTCAACAGAAGGTGAGTTCTCTCTCCCCCTTCCTTTCACTACTGGGGCCTTTCCCCGAGTGTCGTGACCTGTTTTGCTGATGCCGATGTGTCACTTGCAGCTTCGTTGTGATGTCGTGCAATCCCCGTTCGCGCCATGTTCGCGCTGCCGAAAGCTCGGAAAGACGTGTACCGTGGACACGCTCTTCAAGCGAGTCGGTCGTCGCGAGTAAGTCTCCTCATTTCTTACGCGTCTTTTTCGGACTACTGGACTAATTGTAAGTCCTAGCAAATATGCCGAGATGCAACGCGAGATCGATGAGTTGAAGTGGAAGTTGAGACGTGCGGCCGTTCAGGGTGCTGCTGGGGTTGCGCCTCCTCGTCCCGATCAGGAGAATGGTGCTAATGCCGCCGATCCGGCGAATCCCCGAACCACGATGACGAGAGAACTGGGGCATCTTGCGATGCCGGGTGATCATCTGGATGACTTGTTCAAGAAGTAAGTGAATGCATTTTCCAACAATCCAACAATAACCTCCCCGACTCCATTCTATGTTCACGATGGAGAGACAATCCTTCCTTCATTTTTCCATGTTGGATTAACTTGAAGTAATTACCCGATATGTTTGGGTTGATTGCAAATTATTAACCAACATGATTGAGTTGATTATTTTGGCTGTGTTACTCAAACACTCAAATGATTTCTTTGAATCATTGAAACGATCGGAATCACTGCAAAGTATTCCATGACATTGGAACAAGAATACTAACAAGAATACATAGGTTCTTTACATACCATCACCCACTTCTGCCATTCCTCGACCCTGAGCAATCACCAGACTACTACTTCAACCAATGTCCTCTCCTAGGATGGACTATTGTCATGATCGGTGCCAGGCGTTATGCTCGAGACACCACTCTACTCCAATCTCTCGCCCCGGAATACACTCGTTTCTTGTGGTCGACCATTTCTAACATTCCTCAATCCTATCACGTCGTAAAGGCTCTTGCTCTTATCTGCTACTGGCCATTGCCCACCGAGCGAGACTTCAAGGATTCTACCCCACAATTGAGTAACTTGATGATGCAGGTTGCTTTGCAAAATATGCTACATCTTGATCCTCGTTCTCAGATTCCATTCAGAGGAGAATTGTCAGCAGCCGAGCAAAGAGATCGATTAATGACCTGGGCTGCTTGCAACATTGTTGCCGAAAGGTATGTTCTGAATTTGGCTGTTTCAAATCGCATTGATTCGTAGCTAACATTCCCTAGCACATCGACTATCCTTGGATTGCCTCCTAACACTGTGTATGAAGGTGTTCTTGGATCTGATTTTACATTCCTCTCTACTCATCAGCTCCCTCCTGATCTCGTTGCTCAATTGAAGATTTCCCAATTTCTTAATGACGTTACCAAGACCTTTTACTGTAACAAGACTGAACCCAATGGTTTGGTTTCCGAAGCAGGACGTGCCCAATGTCTCGAGCATCTACGAGGACTTTATGGTCGATTGGAAATGGCTTTGAAGGATCACATGTCAAGTGAGTATTCTGATATCAATACCAAATGCAGTTGCTAATCTTCTACAGCTGTTACTCAACTCCACCTTCTTGCCGCCAACGTTCATCTTCATGCTTTTGCTTTCTTCCTTCCCCCTGGCGATGGCCAAACAACCTTCCTCCCTAGCACCGAAGACTCAACTGCAGTTGCTCTGTCTTATCTTTACAATGCGGCTTGCCTATTCCTCCAAGAAGTCATGAACCTCGAAACTTCTAGCGGTACTCTGTTTGACCACTGCGACAATTTTATTGCGCAAACAATTTTCTCGTCCACCTTTGCCATGGTCAAGATCATCAACAGCTCCTACGCCGAACAAGTTAGTACTCAGCAGGGTTCGGCTTTGTTCAATGGCATTATCTTGGCGATCAATAAGATGTCCCTAGGCAATAATGATCTTGCTTCAAGAGTTGCTCTCAGCGTACCACTCATGCGGCGTGCTCTTGGTGCATCTCAATCCGCTGGCAAGCCTGAATTTCTCCCCTTACGAATTCAATTCCGTATGGGGGTAAGTCACATCTATGACCTTCATTACGCCTGGAGAGAGCAATTGAAGGTCAAGATGGAAACTCCTGAGGCTGCTTTGAGTCAACTCGGAGATGGAACGATGAACAATCTAGGATATTCTGGACTGCTTTATCAGGAGAGGGTTTTCTTCGATTCAATGGATTGGATGTTTGGCGATTGGTCAGGCATGCCTTTTGGATCGTATGAGCATTCGTACTTGGGGCGTTTGGCGTAAAGGCCACGAAATCTTGCTCCTACCACTGTATCTCTTCTATGTAATTGTCCTACTGGCACTGCTTTTCATCGGCGTTTGGGCTTTGAAGGAGTTTTCTTGGATGAGAAATTGTGGTGGCTTTAGTGTTTAGCGCAGAATTCTTATCTTGGGTCTTGAGCAGATCTGGAGATTTGTAAAAGCCGAGAAGTTTAGCTCAAAGACACAGACAGACGAGTCTGTGCTTGGTTGATTAACTGAATGAATGTATAAGATTTTTGATTAAATTCTCTCGGCTTCTCTTTAATGAATGCTGGGTGATAAATTATCTATAGTTCTTTCTAAGATTTGTGAGCTGGTGATTGGATGAAAATCGGAGCCCTGTACCAGGGCCAGGTACTGTACCCCGCCGAGCTAGCATCGTCATTCGCCTACTCGTACACAACTTCAACCCCCTCCATAATTCCACTCTTTTCACCCATACATATGCATTCCCGTCCCGTCTTTCTTGCATACTCACGCGCATCTGTTGCTTACCCAAATTGAGAATTTGTCGATTTCGCTTCACGTTCTTTTCTATTGTTTCACTTGGAATGCTTGTTTGAATCTTGTCTTGTACAGTGCATGTGTGGCAGGGTTTCTAAAAAAGTGTCCTCGCAGGATCTTGAAGCCCTCATTTCAATTTCAATTTTTGAGCCGCAAGATCTACCACAGCGAGAATGACTACCGTGTCGATTGCTGATATCCAGGTCTTGCCTTTAGAGGTCAAGGTAGGGAAGCTTCTGTTCAATTTTACTATAGTGGATTTGAAGCTAATACCTCCCAGATCGCAGACCGCATCGCGGAAAGTAATGGCAGTATTCAGTTTGTGTCCCAACTCAAGTATCAATCCCCTCAACTAACATCTCCTAGACCCTTCGAAAGCCCCCCAACAAGCGACACCCTCACCATCATCCAATACAGCCCCGAACTAGGCACCCTAATCGGCCCCTCACCCACCCACTCCCTCCTCCTCTCCACGCTGACCACCAGCAAAAACCCCTTCTTCCACGAAGCCTGCGTCTACCTCCCGCGCACCGACGAGCTCTACCTTACTTCCAACCTCCTCCAATCCTCCTCCACCTCCCTCTACCCCACGATCCTCATCTCGCGCCTCAAACTCACCCGCTCCCCCTCCTCCCTCCAGCCCAACACCATCGCCAAACTCGACTGGGCCAAGCTCCGTCCGCCCCCCGGCATCGACATGCCTAACGGCGGAACCGCATATCGCGAAGGCATCCTCTTCTGTGCGCAGGGCTCTGTGGTCCCGGGCACGGGGGGGATCTACTACATGCCGCGTACCGCGCCGCCGCAGGCGCTGGTCAAGGGGTGGTATGGACGCGAGTTTAATAGTGTGAATGATGTGGTTGTCACGCGCGATGGGGGCATCTGGTTTACGGACCCGTGTTATGGGTTTGAGCAGGGCTTTCGGAGGCGGCCTGAGTTGCCGAATCAGGTTTATCGGTTTGAACCTACCACGGGGGAGTGTCGGGTTGTTGCTGGGGAGTGGGAGAGGTGTTGTGGGATTTGTTTTAGTCCGGATGAGAGGCGGTGTTATGTTACGGATACGGGGATGGTGCATGGTGATGGGACGAGGGATTTGATGAGGCCGGCGACTATTTATGTTTTTGATGTTGTGTATGAGGGGGGTCAGCCGTTCTTGAAGGGGAGGAGAACTTTCGCGTTCCCGACGAGGGGTGTGCCGGATGGGGTGAGGTGTGATGAGCATGGTAATGTGTATGCGGGGACGGGTGCGGGGTTGGAGATCTGGAATGAGGGGGGGTGTTTACTGGGGAGGATTGATGTCCCTGGTGGGAAGGGCATTGCGAATTTTGGGTTTGGGAAGGAAGGGGAGATTTTCTTGTGTGGCGAGCAGAGGTTGTGGGTTGTGCAGTTGGATGGGGGGAAGGTGGAGGAGAGGAGGAGGGTGGAAGAAGAGGAGAGACGGAGGGTGGAGAGGGAGAGGGAGGAAGAGGCGGAGCGACGGAGGGTGGTGGAGGAGAGTGAGGTTGATTGATGATTGAGGGGGAGTGTTGGATTATATCTTCTACGTGAACTAAGGTAAGATGGACAAGGGTCGTGAGAAGGGGGTTGAATGGTGATATGGAAGAAAGAATTGGGAAATGCCTTGGAAAGGTAAAATCTTGGTTGAAGTGATGGCGTTTATTGCTAGAGTGGGGTTTGAAGAAGGAATGAATGATAGGAAGTAGGGAAACATACCCCAAGACTCAAGACTCAAGACTCAAGACTCAAGACTCAAGACTCAAGTAGAAAGGAAGAAAGAAAGCATGGATAGGAGTTAGGTTAGGTTAGGTTAGGTTAGGTTAGCATTTACCCCAGGTACAGTACCCTAGAGATTCTTAGCGAACGAGTAAGTATTTCTTGATGTACTGTACAGTACATGGATAGATTATGAGGTGTGTTGTGTATATTCTACTATCTGGGTGTGTTGGTGTAATCGTGTTTCTTTTTTTTGAGGGGATGGGGATGANGAACGGAATTAGGTAGGTAGGTAGGTAGGTAGGTAAGTACTTGGAATTGGAATTGGAATAGTAAGGATACGAAGGAATTTCAGGAGTTGGGAATTGGGAATTAGGAGTTAGTAGGTAGAGTGAGGTAGGGGAGGGGATACTAGGGGGTATGTACACTACTTATTATATGTTATATATGTTATATATGTATGTAGGAGGGATGGGGGGAATGGTGGATGAGGGGATGAGGGGATTGGTGGATGAGGGGATGGGATGGTGGATGAGGGGATGAGGGGATGAGGGGATGAGGGGATGAGGGGATGAGGGGATGAGGGGATGTAAGCGAGGTTTTGATAACTTGGTAGAGCATGGATGTTTTTTCGTGGTTAGTACTGTATTGTGATTTTTATAGGAAATGAGGTCTTTGTTTTGGAATTGGAGGGAGCGAGGGAGCGAGGGAGTGAGGGATTGGGATTGGGATTGGTGGGAGGATAAGCGAGATCTGGAGTAGGTTTTGATAACTTGTAAGGTAGTTTTGATGTGGGGATTTAAGGAAGATTAATTTATTGGGGATAGGCTATGATGTTATTTATCTTATACCGCGAGAAATCGTCATGGGCTCTAATGGGATGGAATTGTTTGAGGAGGGGTTTTAGTTTGGGGTATCTTACTCGAGGATACTAAAAGGGGCTTTGCGCTGATGTTATAGGACACCGTAATAGCTTGATGAAGAGAGAGGGAGGTTGGAATAGTAGTTCTTGTATAAAGATATTCCTTTTATCTGAATCTATGAGTAGTCTGTTTGTTAGATAGACGTGGGTTTTATATATAGCACTAGAGTTATTAAGTTAAGTATAAGGGAGGTAGAATTTAATGTTCTGTTTAATATGTATAGCGTTTGAAAAAAAGTACTTAACTACTTGATTCTACAAATGGATTATAGATTATAGGTTATATAATGTATTATTTGTTTTGTTTTGTTTTGTTATTTATATACGTATACCAAGCTTATTCAGCTTATAATAGAAAGGCCTTCTTACCCCTTTATGCCTAGTACTTAGTTATCTAGAGTCTCGAGACTAGACACTTTTTAAGAACAGAGTTTATAAATACTAATCCCACGTCTTTAATAAGTTCCCCCTATAGTAGATAGTTCGTTATAGTATAGGGTCTACTAGACTAGGTAGATATCTCTTTATACCTTTACTAATTAACTACCGCCCCCTAGGTTATACCCTCTTAGGACTACCAACTAAAGTATTCTATCCTCTAATTCTCTAAAGATCCTCTTTAGATCGCCCTAGTCTAAGAGGAAGGTACTATAGGCTTGTTTCTATAAACTCGATAGGCACCCTCCCTTAAAGTATATGCCTATTCGGTAATAGCTAGGCCTAAACCTACCCTTTATACCCTTTAATCCTTAATTGTATTATTAGCCTTGTCTACAAAGAGGCCTCCTACCTCCTCCTTCCTTGTTAAAGAGAGGAGAGCGTAGGAGGGGTATATTAAGTTTATAGTTTAATATACATAGAAAGATCTATAAATAAAATTAACTAGCTAGCTAACGTCTTATTACTAAAGAGTAGGAAGGTACTTAAAGAGCTTAAATAAGGCGTATTCTCCTAGTAGCTCCCTAGGCGTAATCTAGGGTAGTTTTACGTCCCTATAAGGCAGGAGTCGGCCTACCTTGTAGTTACCCCTATTTAGAGAAAAAGGGTAGGTAAAGGGGTCGACTAATCTTAGCTCTAGAGTAGTATTATAGTCTAGGATAGGCCTATACAACTCTAGGTTCGTAGAGGGTACTACGTACAAGTGTTAGTCTTACTTGTTGCGATCCTATTCGGTGGTATGTTAAAACGTGGCCTCTTTAGATATATTAAACACTAAAGATAACCCTAATAACGGCGCTAGAAGTCGGAAAACCCTAGGACTACATTTTATACTCTATTCGGTGAAAACCCTCCTTCGATCGCGACTCCCTCCTATATGATGTATTATAGCTATATACGATTAAGTCCGTTCCGTGATCGTCGATATTTGTAAGTCATTTCTTATCTGGTATCTTTGAAAAGAGCGGTTAACTATAGCGCTTACTCTATCAATATCTGTAACGTAGTGTGGTACCGTGTGCCGAAGAGAGGCAACAATTCGGCAGATGGTTGTCATTGTATCGCTATCAAACTGTAGGATAGGCAGTAAATGCTTTCTGATCGAGCGTAGAAGATTGGGATCAGCGACACGGTCTGATTTCCGGCCACGGGGACCGTAGAAAGCTGCTCTCTGAATAGCCCAAAAAGGTGACTCGCTAACTTTTGCTACTCCACTCTGCCACCACAGCATTCTGCATAGAGACTATCTAACACGGTAGGATGGATTGTCTACAAGGAGAGAGGAGCGTCCAAGTTAGGCTCTGTTCACTCAGAATATTGTGCCTTAATATCCAGTAGAGACACGCTAATGCGTATACCGTGGGTCTTTGATCCACATCTATATCCACCACAGCCGAGGGCTTAAGCGAGGACTCTGCTTCAGGGTACGCACGCTGTAGCTACTAGGGTTGTTAAATCTAAATTTAGATAACTTATAAATAATTAAAAACGTTATAAATTAGCCTAATTCAAGAATCGGCCTCTAAATTTAGATCTTAGCATATAAGAATAAGGTGCGTAAAAGGACTAAATGTATAGTATTTTCACTAGAAAGACGAATAAAAATATATATAGATAAGTACTTATTAATTTATAGAACTACTAGTAGTATAGTAAGTCCCCCTTATTATTACTCGAGTTTAGTTAGATTTTACTTATTATTACCGTCTTTCTCTTCTACCTAAATAAGACCGAGACTATTATTAGGTAGTATAGGAATATATAGAAATAGTTTTATAGGGAGCCGCTAGATATTAAGATTTACCGCTTATATAATCACGTGACGCAGAAAAATTAAACTTAATTTATTTTCCTCTAAACGCCTAATTTACTAATTAATCGTAATTTATAATAATTAGATCTAAATTAACAACCCTAATAGCTACAGGCTCTTTTACCCTTTGTTAGGGTACTAAAGCCCTAGGAATTTGTACTAAGTATATATAAGCTAGTGCGTTTAATGGGGAATTACCGCTTAAGTCCGTAATATTAAAGGATAAAATTAAATAAAAAATATCTTAATAATATTAGAGGCTAGAGAGTAGAGGAATAGGCTAGAGATAATAGAGGTGCGCTAAAGTAAAGGATTAGGGCCATAAACAGTTGCTCAAGAGCTATCTTAGCGCGATGTTAAGGACGAAAACAACCTCCAGAGGTTGTTTTTACTTTTACTACTAAAGCGATATTGCGGGGTAACATCGTGTAGATCAAAAATGTGATCTACAGTATCTGTACGTACGTAGAAGGATTCTACACTAGGCCAGAGGGAGCATAACGCGCTCGGAGACGTTTAAATACGGCCATTTTCATTGAAAAG
This sequence comes from Hymenoscyphus fraxineus, assembly GCA_900184765.1. NCBI lineage: Eukaryota > Fungi > Ascomycota > Leotiomycetes > Helotiales > Helotiaceae > Hymenoscyphus > Hymenoscyphus fraxineus. Next base: position 524,633 of record LT855419.1, read on the forward strand.
TGGGACGATATTGAAGGACAACATTCTGAGTGAACAGAGCCTTATTGGTGGTTATTTACATTGGGGGCGTGCGGCTTATCTCGGCCGAGTCCACAGGAAAGCATTCGCCCATGTACTGTCTATCACATCACCGAGCCAATATAGGCATCATAATACGAGGCAACACGGTACGTAGTCTAGGTAACCAAAAGCATCCTGAGAAATTATCAAGAATTGGATGGGTCCAAGCTTCTTTGAGCTCATAAGTGAACTATTGGATCAGACGTTGACTCAGCAACTCAGCTCTATCTTACAACCAATACTACTATGGAGGTATTGCCTAATGCGTTAGCATACCATTAATTAATATAAAACTACCATATGACCTACTCTTTTAGGCTCCCGGGCCCATACCTTCCTTGACTGTATCTATATAAGAAACTTGTATTCAATGGATGTTAATCTCCAATACCTTTGAATTGAAAAGATTCTCCTTTATCGATAACCACTTATAGAAATATTGAGAGCATCTGTCATCCCTGAAACCCCATCCATTCTCCAATCTGTAAGACAAATGTCCATTCTAAATTACTTCATCCTCAATGTGTATCTATACTAAAGCTTTGCTAACATAATAACCTTTGTAGTCATTATCCAACATGCGAATTCTCACCCACCTTGCCACGTTCTCAACATGCATCTCCATGGCATTGGCCGACGCAACGTTATACGGTTACAGATGTCAAGACTGCAGGTGCAACGCCATATCATCATCTACGCTTACTCGGAGTACCAACGGTCAAAGCTTCAACGATTATCAATTTCCGATTGCGTTTGGAATTTCTGGAGGTGATAGTGTTTGGTGTGAGACATATTCTGATATCAATCTCAGCGGAGATCAGCAGAACATTGGGATCAATAGCGGTCAGAGCTGGGGATGCACAGCTTCTCAGCACGGCGGGTTTGCTTCCGGCAGGTGCTATGGTGTTTGAGTCGATGGAGGAAGAACCCTCACGAGGAGTGGATCAGGTAGAGGCGTGGTGGTGCTAGAGAGGAGGGGCTGCTCCTGAATTGAGTATTTTCCTTTCACGACTATGCAACGGCAAAAGGTATACCATCTCACTACTTGGGCATTTGCTTGGGGACAACAATGGATTCATTCTAGGGCAGGGGGGTTGAGAGTTGTTTCGATTCATCAAATGGTTTTATACATGTTACTTGCTCTCAGCTTTAAAGCTAGTACTGCAATCGTCGGAAAATTATAAGCTGGGAGCTGTGTAAGGGTATGTGTCAGTAGGAACTCTGGTATGGAGTTCTCCACATGAAATGGTTCCTTCATGACAAAGTCCCTACAATTTCCACCACTTGCTACTACTCACTGCAATACACTCTTTGATATATCCATCCATCTATTGCTCTCTTAGGTAGGAATAGGGAAGACGAAATATACAGACCTCCGCAAGTGCTTGTGTGATTGAATTTTGCATGTACATACCATGTCACATAGCTTTATTTTGTTCTTGTGAAACTTTTATACAAAGGGGGTCCAAGCACATTTGCAAAAGTAAGCGGCGATTACTGATGCTTTGTTCCTACTGAAAAGTCTGTGAGCAGAAATAACCTCTCTTCGTCATCTATTACTCGATTTACAATTAAAAGTCATTTTTTTCAATCATATTATATCCTTTGACTAGAAAGATCCAACAGTATGTCAGGATCGATACTGCAACAACTAGGCGAGATTACCAGACGCCGCAAGAAACAGCTTGCAGAACAAGATAGCGACCCATCCAAAATTGTAACGATCGCCAGCATGAATGTCGCAGAATCTATGACTAAGAAGCAATGGAAGCAGAAAACAACTTAGCCAGAGCTGTCACAAAGAGGATGGTGCAAGAACAAGCCGCGACAATGGAAGAACAAACCGCAAACCAATAGAAGAGTGAAGGACTAGGGGTGATCCATTGTACCAGGGTATACGAGAGATAGGCGTATCAGGCGTCAAATACACGTATTGGACGATACTTTGATTTTTTGATTGACTCTGTGTACATATACGCAAGATGGGGTTGATATTGTATATACATACAAGAATATGCGTATAGGGATACAGTACAGAGTGAGGCTATTCCTAGCTACTACAGGCCTGATTTGTAGGTCTCCTAGCTCCTTTTTGGGAACCACTGCGTGTTGTCTTTGAGTCTAGTCTGGATATTCTCATACTCTCGTTTACTTCCACCTGCTTCTTATGCTTCCGTTAGTTAATTAGCTGCTTGGATTTTATCCTAGACTTATAACAGGTTCACGTTTTAGGGGGTATGGCGTGCTGGAGTATGGAATGAAGATGGAGTTGAACTGCTGAAATTATATTCAAGACAGTTTGTAGGTGGAGAGTGAGTGTTTATGTGAAGTGTAAGAAAGTGATAAGCAGGTCTACAAAGGCAATTTTCATGGTCGATACGTTACAGGAATCAGAGAAGAAGAGGGTTGTTTTGTTCGGGTAGAATGATTATGAGAGTTCGGGCGCTTGTTGCTTGCTGCGGCTTGTCAAGGAAAGCAAGACGGATAAGATACCGACGTAGAATTATGTTGGATTCTATAGCCGCTTCTCAGTTGATTTGAAAGTTTCCAGCATATGAACTCTTTAGCACGATATAATGAAAACTCAAAATACTCTTTTTAGAAGAGGATTGTGTCCACGGATGATAAGCCGCTCCATGTTCGACCCCAGGAAAACGATTGTCCGGATACCACGCGTTACGAGTCCTTAAGCCGTTTTGCTTGATGATCTTGGCATCATGTTTGTGCTTCTCGCCCAATAGAAACAACTGCAAATTCGGCAATCATTTCGCTTATAGTTCCATGATTTGTTAGACCTAGAAAATGTCGAGCTCGGAAAGTAAGAATAAGAAATTTACTTTTTTCCGCGGGCACTACTTCCCTGACTATCTGGGCTGAACATTATAGAATAAGCATACGAGTCCCGCCAGTTTATATAGTATACATTGGCGAGTAGTGTTTGGTTGATGGACTTGAGAAGTCCGATATGCGGGGTCCATTTAGAACTTTAGACTGAAATTGGCCTAAACATTCCAAAGATATGACGTTGGTATAGGATGACTGATAGGTAGCCGTTGGACTAGACTGATTTGGTCGGATCAAATACACAATTCGGTTCATTGCAAAAAACGAGGCAAATTCAAGGTATAAAAGTTGGATGTGAAGGATGGATGTTGTAACTACAAAGGTTTTGAGTAAGGCCCTATATTTCAAGGCTGGGGCGTGTAACCCATTTGTGGCTAAGCTTAGAAGCCAATCATATGTGCAGAACGAAGCGCTGCATTTCGAATTTCGAAACATTGAGGCTGTGTCTCTTTGATGAGAAATTTCTCGAAACATCGGTCATGTTGTGTTGAATAAACACAAGCGTGCCAATTTGGCAGATTGAAGGCATCCAAAACTACCAAAATAGAATATGTAGAGAACCATAGGCGAGCTTCAAGGAGGGATGTCGGAGGTCGTATCACGTGATCCAACCAATGAACAACATGGCCTCTTTTCAGGTTGTAATGAATAAGGTTAACTTTCCAATCACGAATCACATTAAGATAATATCAAATAGTTCCATGGGACAAATCCTCGCTAGGTTTAGCGACGCCAGCTAATTCTATTCTTTGATCCACGTGTCATTAGCCCGCTACGTGCCTACCTATACCTCCTACAGGGCTATATCATCACTCCAAAGCCAAAACTCCGCCATCTAGTCGTCCGAAAACAAGCAACGAACTTGATACCATTTTCGGTGATACACGTTCAATATAAAGGTGACGGAGCATTCGCATCTGGTATCTACATCATCGGCCGTTCTCGCTTACACCAGACGAACAGACCGATGACCAAAACCCAAAACACAATAAACTTCCAACATGTTTCTTGTCTCAGCTAAAAAAGACCCTTGCAACGTCGCATTGAAGCTACAACAGGGAACATCGCCCTACGCACCATTAGGCTTCCCTATAAACGGCACGAGCCAGTACCGGAGGGGGCTCAACGGTCAGAGATGCGACGATCCTCAGTAAGGCTGACAGCTGCTACGCCACGTCCTCATCAACCTATAACGCGAGCGACAGATCTTGACATCGTTTTATCGCTTCCACCGATAAAAATATATTGGTTTCGTGTTTGGGTGCGAAGTGCCGATGGCGATTGAGTTTTTTATAGATTGCACTCGTCACTGATTAATTCTCGTCGTTATCTTTCTATGTCTTTCATCTGAACTTCATCATCCTCTTCACTTCTTCTTTCCTTACGTTCTCTACCCTTTCACGCCTTACGATGGTTCCTCGCCAGTATATAAGTGTTGTTCTGTTTATCCTACCGCTATACTACCTGACACGTAGCTTCAGTCGTTTCTATGGTTTATTCCATGAGCATTCCGGTGTCGCCATTACCCAGGCAGAGGTAGTGCGTGGTCATGCATTTGGGAATTCTTCGTATTTGGGTGAGGGGATTGGAAAGGAGGAAGAGCATAAACAAGTGATCCCGAAGATTATACATCAGGTTTGGCATAATTGGAATGGAGGCGAGGATCGGGATCTGGATAATCAGACGTTACCGGCGGATTGGGAGAAGTTACGAGGTACTTGTAAGGCTTTGAATCCGGGTTGGGAGTTTAGGGTATGTTCTTTTCCCATTCTAGAAGATTTTGTTCTCTTGGGGCTACTCGTCATAATTGAGTGCCGAAAGACGGGACTGTAAGGAGAATTTCTAGTAACGAAGACTGACATTTATTCTAGCTATGGACGGAAAAGACATCCAGAGAATTCCTTGCACTGAATTACTCTTGGTTTCTCAAAACCTACGATGGATACAGACATCCAGTCCAAAGAGCCGACACAATCCGTTACTTCATAATGAGACACTACGGAGGAATCTACCTCGACCTAGATAACGTAAGTTCCTCACCCAGCCTCAAATATCCCAAACAACCCTAAGCTAACACAAAACCCCAGGGCTGCAACGCCCCCCTTAAGCCCCTCCTCGCCCTCCCGGTCTTCATAACCGACTCAGGCACCCGCTCCCTCCCAAACAACATAATGGGCGCCACGCCCTCCCACCCCTTCTTCACCCTCCTCACAAACTCGCTCCCATCCTACTCCTATAACTACGTCTTCCCCTACATGACAGTTGCCTACGCCTCGGGACAATGGTTCCTGACCGCCATCTGGGAGCAGTACCACGGCATGGTATCCATCGCCGCCTCGCTAAACGAGGAAGAAGGCGGGGAATGGGAAGTTTTAGGCGTGAAGAGTGATATGCGACTCCACCGCGTGATGATGGAGGAGGGGAAAGAGGATGAGTGGGCACTATTTAGCAAGGGACGGGGTGGAAGTTGGGTGAGGTGGGATAATAGGGTTTTTGGGTGGGTGGAGGATCATGTTATTTTGGTGCCACTTATTTTGGGGGCTTGGGTGGTGGCGCTTCTTGGGGTGGGGGTTAGCATCTTGAAGTTTTTGAAGCGTTTCAGCAGGACGGAGACGAGAGGGAGAGCGAGGGGGAGATTTGTGAAACTTAGGGGGAAGGAGGATGATGAGGTTTGATTTTGCACGAAGGCGTTGTGTGTGTTTTAAGGATTTGCTGTTTAGAACAAGCGTGCTCTGATGCTAGTTAGTATCGTTTTTTTTCATGGCAATTGGGGCGCTTTTCATGGCAATTGGGGCACAGTCGCAGGGACAAGAATAACATGGTGGTGATGCTTATTCAAATAACCAATGAGAGCAATACAACATCAAAATTCAGATAACAGTGCGCCTGAAAACAAAAAGCCAACCCAACAAACTCAGCACCTGGTATCTTTCATATCTCATCATAACCTAGAACCTAAGAAAAACAACTTTTGATCCCATGAAAGTTATCAGATCCAGGTATCAAAATGCCTCCCCTCTATAAACAAAAACTCAACCCTATCTATTTAGGACCCCCAACAACCCTCCCATATACTGAAGGAAACAATCCCCGTTTCCCCATATAAGTACCATGCCACCACTCCCCATTGATATCCTTACACTCCCTGATCTCGGCCCCCTTCGGAAACGCCAACTCATCATCGGCACCTTCCTCAGGATACCAACTCCACCTCGCGACACACCGTATGCCATCCCCTCCTTCAGCCGGAAACCCAGAATCTTGCTCAAAATTTGGGATCGAAGGGGGGCTAGTGTTCATCACATTATTAGTCACGAGTTTCTGATGTTTATCGCCCCACGACCACTTTTGCAAATCTGGAAAGTCGGTTGAGGGGAAGGTTTCAGTATGGAGAAGCCATCCACCGATGAGATCTGAAGTGATGACTCGTCGTTGTCCACCGTGCTTTGACTCGAAACCAATGATTATCATACGATGTCCTTCGAGACAGCGTCGCCAACCTTTTGGACCATTTTCCATGCTGATGCGACGGTTGGCTACAAGTCTCGTGTAGCAATTCGAGCATATATCGTAATCGCCCGATTGGCGGTTAGGCAATTTACTGCTGGTGCATGAAAGACAGTGAAATCTTGTTGTGGTTGGGGCAATGGAGGAACGACATATGTCGCAAGCTGTGGAGAAAGTCAATGGCTTGAAGTGCCCAATATTCATTACATCTGGGCCTGTCAGTATCGAGGCAGATGCAGGGATCTGAATTGGTGACATAGGAGTGATATCAGATGTTTCCGGCGATTTATAAGTTAATGGGAGAAGAGGATGTGTACAACATTTGCCCTGATTTACACAGGTATTGCAAAATCCCCAATCTCCTTCGTTGCAAAAGTCGCAGCGCCAGTAACATTGATTTGTCCAGGCCAGACAGTTAGCACAAAAAACACCACTTTGAAGTCGCTTCAAAGGATCTTCATTGGTAAGTGTCTTTCGACCCTCGGCTCCTCCCGGAGTTGTCTTTGGTGGTATATATCGGCTCGCAATGAGCCCATGTGGCTTCTCTGCAGATGCTGGCAGATCGCCAGATCGAATTAGAGCCTCCCAGTTGGTCCATGCAGCATAGCCAAACCCAAACCAGTGCAGACAGCCTTCGAAATTGGCAGTGCGGAAGCATCGTAGACATACATTGTAATTACCACCGTAGCAGATGCCACAATTGTAATGTAAATCATACTCGATATGGGGCCTGGAACAACGAGCACACGTTATAGATGGCTCCGGGTAAAACGGCGCCCTGGTTCTATACCCTTGTGAAGCCGAAGATGATGATGTTGGCCTCGTACCGCTAGACAAGGCAATGGCCCTGTCAGATAAAGAAGTACGGGGTGAATGATTGGGAGAAGGACCAGGAGAGTGGTTAGGGGTCAATGGAGCGGGCACAAGACTTTGTTCGATTGGGGAGGATGACACAGCAAGTGAAGAAGATGGGGTCGAGATATCCGCTGGGGGAGACCTCCGTATTGAAGAAGTAGGACCAGTTGGCTGTACAGCAGAATCCTCAATACGAGAAGTTGTTTCCAATCGTGGGCTAGAATTTGAACCATGCTGCCGTTCTCGGGAAGAGGTAGAAACCCCACGAGGTCTTTGGCTTGCTGGATCTGTCGAACTCCTTGAGTTGGTAGTAACGTGTGGTCGTGTAATGCTCATATCTAATGATCGAGGTCTACTACTCAAATCGGTTGACGATCGTGTAGCTGGTCTCGCTATGGTATCCGCTATGGGAAGAGGAGCGGTAGAGCTTCGACTACCACTGGTATTTCGCCTTCGGTGATGTCTTTCGTCCTGACTATGTACTCCTAGTTGAGCAGCATGAGCCTGGCTCATGGATGGAGGTGGTCTACTTCGTTCATCCGCCTGGCTTACTGCGCTCGTGTTTCTGGAATGTATTCGCCTTCTGGAACTTCTATCATCTCCAGAAACTTCCCTCGACCCGGGTTCTGAAATTCGAGCTTGTCTTCTTTGATCAGCGGATCTTCTTCTTTCCCTTTCTCGTCTCGCTTTCTCCGCTTTCTCAGCTTGTCTTCTTCGAAACGCCTCAGCAATTCTCTCGCTAATTTGATCTTCCTGGCTGACATCAATATTTTCTAAATCAATGCCATCCAAGAGCCCCTCTTCCCTGATCTGACGTAGAATCTCCTCTTCCATGTCCCGGGAGTCAACGTCGGAAGAACTGATCAAGGATCGCAAGGAGGACTGGTGTTCAATCTGGCGGGCCGCCGTTCGATGTGTCTCCTCATGCCTCCTCCTTGATTCAGCATCACTTCTCCGCCGTCGACTCTCCGGTCCACTGTCTGAATTTGAATCCGTTCGAAGGGTGCTATCCCTCGTCCTTCTCCTTGCAGCCTCGGCCTCTCTCCGCCTATGTCTTTCCCTGTCATCACTGCTCCGGCCATCTCTACTTTGTTCTCTGCTCGAGCTTGGTTGTGAGGGTCGCAGTCTGGTTTCCTCTCTCCTTCTCCTCTCCCTCCTTTCCCCAGTCCCTTCCCCCGCAACCCCCACCTCCCGTAGGCTCAGATTCCTCACTTCATCCACCAATCTGCGGTCCTCATCCTCCGCTCTTCTCTCCCGTAGACTCTTCTCCCTGGTCTCAACTTTGGGCAGAATCTCATCACCAACCTTGTATTTCTTTGCCAACTCCTCCTTCTCCTCCGATGTTCGGCCTTTGCTTGGATTCGCCGCCAAGAACATCTCCAGCAGCGTGGTTACTCTGGAATCGTGTCGTGTATTCCGCACCGGATCGCGACATGATGGGCAAGTATAGGGCGTCGTGCCAGGCGCGAGAGGAGTTTGAGCATTGCGACTATTGGTAAGTTGCCATCGGAACCATTCTTTCAAACAGGCGCCGCAGAAGGTGTGCAGGCAGTCGAGGAGAGTGAGAGGTTGGTAGAGCACTTCCGTACATATCTACGCCGGCAGAAATATGATCAGCAAGTGGTCTCTTCATCTCGAGTATTGGGGTTGGGAGAGGCGCCGGCGCATTGAGCGATGTCATGTAGCTTGCTTCCCTACCCCCGCAAGTTCATCCGAGCACCGCAACGCATAATAAAGTAGGAAACTTACAGAACAAGTCAACTCTTTTTCCAAATCTACCAGGCCTCGATTCTCCATGTCTGAATCCATAGTTTACGGTTCCTCCTCAGCTCGTGTCGAGGAAGAAATATGTGTGGTACAAGTACATGGAATAGATGATATCCACAGCTGGTGGCGTAATGCCCGCTTTGGTGCAGTGCCGTTCGTGTTGGCTGTAACCATACGAGAAACATGCAGGGCTGACCGACTGCTGACGATAATGATGGCAAAACATACGGAGGAAGCGATTTAAATAAGACCAAAAGTGAAGTGAATAAATAAGTACCAAAATATATGTGAATGGCCGATTTGTTGTTCTATCAGTACAGAAAAAGACGATGTACGAGACGTGGGTTTGTGAGATGGGTTTCCCTTCCACATTTGGAGGTTCTGCTACAAGCTAAAGCGGTCAACGGGATTGAGTTTCTACTACGTAGAGCTGCAGTAATTAATTTTAAACCTGCATACACCGCTTGGGGGAGTCAGACTGTCAGAGAGTCCCCTACTTCATACCTATAGTCTATTTTCCGGTAATCATTCGGCTTCGCTTATTCCATAGATAGAATGAATTAATAAAGAAATACTTCGATGAACCATCATACTAATCGAAGTCCAAAAATCAATCATTATTAAACTCGAAATATAGAAACTATTTCTGGGCTGCTTTGCAAAATGAATCAACTGAGTAAGGTATTATAGTAAACACAAATCCACTAGCGAAGTCGCTAGAACTTGGGTCACTCCACCACTCCTAGCAATTATAATAACCTCCCATATTGCTCTTAGCTAAGACCTATATTACTCATCCCACTCTTATTTCCAGCAACACAAAAACTAACAAAAAATTCATATTCAACCCTTCGCAAAAAGAGAATTGATTTCATAGTAAAATTTCAAAAATAAGTACATTATGCCTCCTGCCTGAATCGAACAAGCGATCTTTGCATATCTCGTGAATACAAGTGCAACGCAGTACCACTGTGCCAAGGAGGCTGTTTTGGTTGTTTTCAAATTTTCCTTATTTTTAATCAAGTAATCATTGGAGCAATTTGTGGGATTTTTTCTATTTTTGGTGGATTATTCGGTGCTTTTTCGGTAAATTTTGGTATTACACGTGATATAGATGATGCTGAGTTGTAGCTATTGTTACTCTTTAAAAAAGAGCGTTGTTATATTTATAGTGAGAAGCAAGGAATAGAAGGGGAGTCTTATAAAACAGAGAATTTTAGAAGGATCAATTTATTCACGTACTTTGGTAGCCTTTTTCAAGTTAGAACAGGAGCTACTTCGTTACTTTATACTGAAGTTTGTGATTCGCTAAACAAACACATCCCTTTAGAAATTTCATATGTGCAAGGTAACTTCATCACTACTATGCTGAAAGATTTCGTTAACCTGTTTTGCAAAGTCATATAGAGCCTCACGTAGAACCGCCATTTCAAGAAGACTGTTTAAAAAAACCAACGCATTTTTTTGTTATTTTTTCCCTAATGTAAAGTGCAAGTACACGAACAGGCAAAGCATAAACCAACGCCCATTTTTTGTTGTTTTTGTGTTTTGAATGTCCAAGTAAAGACAACGCATAAACTCAACGCATATTTTTGGTTCTTTTTTCTGTGCTAAAAGTTAAAGCGTAAGCAAAGCATGAGATGACATCCAGCGATCCAACATTATCCCCAATCATTGCCAACTAGAGATTCCCAGGGTTTTGTTGAGGTTCACCTTCATTAAGCACCCTATGTCTCTCATAGCTTTCATTCTGCTGAATGAAGGGGCTGCGATAGAGCACGTTCGGATCAGTCGGGTCGTTCGGGTCGTAAGGATCGTGTTTGGTCGTCTGCTGACTCCTTTCTATCATTCTTGCTTTCTTTTCTGACACAAGTGTGTAACCGCTATCCGTAAGGTCCTGCAAATGTGACTCAATCACCTTTTGAACATCCTCCTTCCCCTTAGCGTCGTAGAATTTTTCAAAATCTTCAAGCATCCCTATTATACTATATTAGCTAGAATGCTATGTGTTAGAATAGGGTTGCCATACCCGGTGGAATGTATTTTGCAGTCTCAACTGCATTTGCTTGTATGCCCGAGAGACGGTCTATGTTCATTAGAAAGTGAATTTGGCATGCGTCTGCTCTTCGATAAGAGTCTGGTCTTTGGCCTTTTTCACTCAACATCTGGAAGATGAACCATGGAAAAGCCGTCTCAGGTATATGTGGGTAGATTTTGGCGTCTTTTAATTCCATGGTCATCTGATTTCTCAACATTAATGCGCACAGAATCTCCTCTTTTCGCTGTGTCCATGGACGAGGCGGGGTAGGCACTCGGGAAGCTGACATGGTGTTTACTGTAGGAAGCTCAAGAAAGTCGTTTTATATCCTAAGACACTTCAAAATGATCTCAATGCATAGATTCGTAAGAGAGCTGCCTCGTGAAGAGGACAGTGGTTAATATATGCCTAGATCAGATCATATTAAAGCGATACTATATCCTCCACGAAACGGCACAGTAGTCCAGAAACTGGCAACTGATCAAAAAGACAAATACTCGTTTAATAAAAGATCGTTACAATCCAATAAAAGCTTGTAAAGAACCAACAGGCGAGGAAGAGATTGACGTTACAACATTCCAGTAACTGAAAACTATTCAAAGACGAAATCTCGCTTGATGAGAATTTGTTATAATCCAACAAATGCAGATAAAGAACTGACACGCGATTATGAAGGAGGTTAAAATAAACCTGGAACTCATATACTCTTAGTAATACCAGATTATCCATGAAAAGGCACAGCGCTCTAAAGTCCAATAATTGCTCAAAGACAAAATCTCGCTTTTGAAAAGATTTCTGTGATTTGAAAACTCATAAAGAAATTCTAAGCGAGCATTGGGGTTGATACTGTGCCATTTCAACAACTAACCACCGCTCAAAGAAAATCTCGCTTAGGGAGAAGTTGTAATCCAACAAAATCTCACAAAGAACCAACAAGCGAGCATAGACCCACCAATACGAAGATAGTAGCGCTAACGTGTGAGGGCCTCGTTTGGGAACTGAGATAAACTATGATGTAATAAAATCGCTGTTGGAACCAATTTGACCAAATGTAGGCGGTCTTTGGGTCCTTTGAGCCTCAATCGTCCTCTGACACCGTCGCAATGGGCAGTATTCTTTGTGTTGCTCTTAGCACTATGTTGCTCGTTGGTTCCTAAAATTGAAGCTGATAGAATGAAGGGAGTATATGATAAACGTGTTAAACAGAGGCGTTAATCCCAGTGGGAGCACGGGAGTCCATACGGTATGGACAGGCGGTCCATACTATATGGACTCTCGTACTTTTAGTAGGAACTTCAAAAATATAAAATTAAAAAAAACTCTCTTATAATACTAAGAATACCTAATTATATATACCCTTAAAATATTAAAGTGTTTCTAGTACTATAGTGTTAGCTATAAATAAGTTTGTCCCTTAAAAATCCCCCTTCCGAGCTCTCCTTCGATCCTAGTAGGAGCGGTTGTATTTAAGGTATAGACTCCCGGGAGTATATAAGGTATACACTTTTTTGTATACGCTCGGTTGTCTATACCCTATCGACAACTGTCTATACCCTATATACAACCGGTAGTATATAAATAGTAACTAAAATGTCCGCCGGTTATATATAGTGTATGGCATCTCCCGTCCATTCTACTCCCGTCCTTTCCTATCTACACTCCTTTCCGAGGCCTATCCGATACAGATTTTCGGCTCTCCTATCTATTCCTTTCCGGACTAATCAACACTCCTTATCCTCGCTAGGGTACCGGATAGGAAAGGACGGGAGTGGTCTTTTAGTAGGTCTAAAGATGGGCCCAAAATATGGTGGAAATTACTCGTAGATCCCCTCCTTGGCTCCCACGTGCCTTTGTACCGTGGTAAAAAGACCGTCACTTGCGTAGTAAAAAGACTGTCACTTGCGTAGTAAAAAGACTAGCTTACGTAGCAAAAAGGCTGTCACTTACGTAGTAAAAAGACTATAAAAAACGTAGGCCTTGATTTTAACCTTATTTTAGCCTCTCCTTTCCGTTCCTCTCCTGAACCTAGCCTCTCCTTCTCCGCTCCTATCTAGTTATATAATTCGCTCTCCTTTCCTTTGCTAGGCCAAAGGCCTGGCTCTCCTACTCCACTCCTATAGGTCAGGATAGGAAAGGACGGGAGANTACACTGGTTATATATAAATAACAACATTTTTTTCTACGTAGTTTTATACTTATTTCTACACTTATTTCTACGCTTATTTCTACGCTTATTTCTACACTTTTACGGCTCGAATCACTTACTAAAATCACGTATATACGAGGGACAAAGAGAATAGAAGTAGTAGTTAGGAAAGGGATAGTAGAAACGACTAAGTACACTCGTAGGTAGGGACGGGAGGGGGGACAGTCGGAACGACTAAGTACACTCGTAGGTAGGGAAAGTAGGAACGACAGGTAAGTAAAGAGAGGGCGGGGGAAGGGTAGTAATATAGCTAGGCAGTACTCGGTAGTACTCGGAAGGACGTGCGTAGTACCTAAAACTATAATAAAAGTCTATTCCTAGCTACCGGACCGTTAAAAGTACTTAGCGAAATCGAGAAAACTCGTCCTATATATAAAAAAAAGGCCTTATAGAGAATACTAGAGGGATTAATAGACGACTATTAGAAACTAATAGAACCTTTTATAATTCTTTTTTTTTATTAAAAAAAAAAACTCTAAATAATCGGTTATCTATACCTTATAGACACCTAGTTGTCTATACCTTATATATACCCGCTCTAACTAGGTAAAGAGATTCTTTATAAAATAAGGTTTTTTTTAGGTTTATAGGCTTAGGAGGGTGTTTATTTAGGTATTCTACTTAATTATAAGGAGTTTTAGAAATATTTATTAGTTATATATAAGGTATAGACCGGGTGTATATAAGGTATAAACGTTTCTGCTCCCACTGGCTTCGAGCTCCCTTTCGAGCTCCCTTTCTCGCTTAGTATCTAGGTTACTAGGTAGTACCTAGTCGGAGACCTAGTCGGAGCGGTCGGAATAATGCCTAGGCGCGCTATAGACCGACTATCGGTAACCTCGCTAGGATACTTTTACTACTGTTTTAAGCTAAATTACGTAACTATACGTACTAGCTACATATGTCTGGCTATCTGTCTATCTGTCTGTCGGTCTATCTGTCGGTCTGTAGGAGGTCGTCTGTCTGTACTTGTAAGTCTCCCTCCTGTCCCCCCTTCCTATCTCTGTAAGTCTCCCTCCTGTCCCTAGGTAGGTATAGTACTATCCCCCTACTCTCCCTCCCTCTACCTGTAAGTCCTATTTCTTCTACGTATACCCCCTATACCCCTATAAACCCCCTGTAGGCCCCTCTAGGTAAGTACGTAAATATTCGTAGTTATAATAGCCGGTTCTGTCCCTCCTCTGCGCAAAGCGACAGGCAGAGGAGGGGCAGAACCGGCTTATAGATAGAAAATCGTACTCGTAGGGGGCATTTAAAACCAAGTCAAAAAAACAACAAAAATGGTCCGACATCATAGACCCTGACATCATAGACTTTGAGGGTCTTTACCGAATGGACCCTGCTCCCACTGGGCTCACGTAGAACCGCCATTTCAAGAAGACTATTTAAAAAAACCAACGCATTTTTTTGTTATTTTTTCCCTAATGTAAAGTGTAAGTACAAGAAAATCATAAACCCAACGCCTTTTTTTCTTGTTTTTGTATTTTGAGAGTCCAAGTAGAAATAAAGCATAAACCCAACACATATCCTTTTTTTCTTTTTTTCTGTGTTAAGAGTTAAAATGTAAGCAAAGCATGAAATGACATCCACCAAACTGACCCAAGCTCATTCCTAAATCATGTGGAGTTTGAGCTTCTCAGTGTTCTAGCAAAGTTCTATCTCTCCTCCTTAGGCTGACTTCTCTCAAAGCTTACTGGGGGCTGACCCCAGGGGCCCCGCATGAGCGCGATCGCAGGGTTCGTAGGGTCATCAGAAAGAGAAGCACCAGTAGCGACAAAATCTTCATGATCTTCATCAAGGTTCGCTTGAGTCTCCTCACTCATTTCTCTAATTTGCACATCTGAAAGACCAATCAGCGCATTCGCAGCCTCTTTATCTTTATCATCAGACGAAGATTCTTCATCATCAGACGAAGATTCTTCATCGTCAGACAAAGATTCTTCATCGTCAGACAAAGATTCTTCATCTTCAGATGAAGATTCTTCTAGCTGATTTGGATCTCTTAGATGTTGAAGTCCTATATCAACCATTCAGTTAATCTCTGCATTTATCAAGCGATATAGTGTACTTACGAGGTGGTGTATAATCTCTAGTGGCGTCTGGATTTGGTGTCAATTTAGCAAATATGTCTTCTGGACCCTGGTTTTTATTCCACCACGCTTTCAGTGTATCCAGTTTCGTGCCCTCAAACCCTCGATGTTCTATCAGCCAAGACAAACAGTCCCGCCATCTCCAAACATGTTCTCCAGTTCCTTCCATCCTGAAATGCGCATCACAGATAGCTTGGTTGTCTGCTTGTGTGCGTTCTTTTTTGGGGGCACGGGTTCTTCCCAGACCTTCCATAATGTGAGGCTTTATGTCGTCCTTATTTTCCTCCTGATAACGCCTGTTTGCTTTCAGAACAGCTTTGTTCCCTTTAACTTGAAAGTATTTCTCGTAAGCTCCAAGTAGCCCTGTGAAACTGTGTCAGTTAGAACACAAGGTCTTGGATTATGATTGACATACTTGGTGGGATATAGCATTGAGTACTAGTAACAGCAATGTTATTAGTCTCGTTAGTCTCAAAAATAGCTTCATATTTGGCTTTAAACTCTTCATGGTTTCTGCCATAATGTGATTTACATGCGAGTTCTGTTCGGTAATTCTCTTGCCCTTGGTAAGAAACCTTGCCAATGTACCCTGGAATGTCCTTCCACTGCCATTTCAGTAACTTTAAGGGAGGGAGGCCGTGCGTAAATCTATACACTCCTTCGCATAGCTTAAGTTCTTCTTCGTTTGTCCATGGACGAGTGGGGGTTGTTGGGTTAGAGGAAGCCATATTGTTTGAACAAATATGAAGCTCAACAAAGTCGTTTTGCAATCTAAAACACGAAAGGTTGATTTGAAGTATGTTGATTTTAATAGTTCAAACTGTAAGAGAGTTGTGCTGCTGATGGAATTGTGGTTATATTATAGCTAGAATCTATCTAATTATAGGGAAGCCAAATCATCTAAGGAAAGGCACAGCATTGCAAAAACCAACGACGCTTCAAAGGAAAGAACTGGCTTCGGGAGAATAGTTGTAATCTAACAAAAATTTATAAAGGACCAACGAAATGGGTATCAGCGGGATAACTCATGCCCAGAACCTATCGAATTATAGGAAAGCCAGATCGTTTAAGGAAAGGCACAGCATTCTGATATCGGAAAACTGTCAAAGACAAAATCTTGCGGAAGGACAGAGCCTCGTAATCTGACAGAAGCCTACAAAGAACTAACAGGTGAGCATTGAAGTTAGTGTTACTGAAATTGATCTGACCATAGGAACCCAGACCTGTTCAAAAAAAAAAAGGGGCACAGTATCCGTGACCAACAACTGTTCAAAGAAAATCCTTCTTTCGTAAGAAGACACTGTTGTAATCTAACAAAAGTTCACAAAGAACTAACAGTGGATCATCGTGAGTTATTATATATCTATAATCTATCTATTCGTCTAAGAAAAGCACAGCATTCCCCAAACCAACAACTGTTCAAAGACAAGATCGCAGGTAAGGAAAATACTGTTGCGATCCAACAAGTACCCACAAAAACCAACAAGCGAGTGGGTCTCTACCAACGCATTGCTAGTAGGGCCGCATTCAAGATCGTGGTTTAAGAAATAGGATAAAGGAATAATAGATTAATGTTCTTGTTGGAACCAACTTTGCCCAAGTTTAGATGGTCGTTACGTTCCTCAATCATCCCTCATCCCTCAACGCAACCTTCGTAATGCTCAACTTTCTTTGTATTACTCGCAGCGCTGTGCTACTTGATTACTCCCATGACTTGAGAGATGATGTAATGGAGTGAGTGTCATGTCACCAACCGTATTAACCTGTCCAAACACCAAAGATCCAGGTGTGAACATGGGCTTCAGGTGGATACAGGCGGATGTACTAAGTTGAATTGAGACTCATACTTAGAAACGTGGCCTAAGTGGCAAAAAGATCTTTTTTACCTGCAAGGTTTTGTTAAAGTGAGCAGTCAACTCCATTTTAAATACTTCTTTTCCTGGCCCTCTGGTGCCTGGAAGGTATTTCATCCTAGCCATCTACATATACGCGTCCATATCCAGCGTCCTCAAAACTCATACTTATCCAATATGAGTCTTTTGTCCATATTGTCTGTTATCACCTTGATGTGCGTACAGTACTTTGAACCAGAGCCACTGCTAAAACTGCATAAAAAAGACGAGACAAACTAAATTGTGGATAAATCTATGTTCTCTCAGATGTTTTTTACTTGTAATGAATTTTAAAGAAGAAATTTGTACTTTATAAACTCAATTTCAGTAACAACATGTCCCATTCTTACAATGAATTGACTAGTGTTTTCATTTGGCTATGCAAATTGGGGTATTTTCTAATTCAAGTATATTATAAATTTACGAAGAGATTCCTCCTTGGGATGCACTCCTCGGGCACGTGACTCACCCCCTCTGTACCAACCACATGTACCTATAATAAGTAAAGGGCAACTCCACTCTAACGTAAAGATGAGATAACTTCCAAATAACAGCCCATTTCTTGCAAAACTTGCTCTCTGACTACCAGAGGCCCCTGAAATTCTCCCAGCACCAACTTGATGGCGGACCTCTTTTGACCCCTCCTTTGACCCTCTTTTGGAGATCATGACAGGCAGACTTGCAGGCCAATGCTTAGCTTCTTTGAGATGGTACATAAAGACCTAAAATGTCCTCGTCTCTTTGCATCTCAGTCATCGACCTTTTTTCTTTTCACAAAATGGCTTCGCCGACCCCTCAATCAGAGAATGATGCCACATCCACTATATACCCGGAGTCCTACTATACCAGAGATCATCTCTACTCGTACACAGGAACCATCGACTGTCTGCGAGTTCTATGGCCTATTTTCACCCCATCTCAGAAATCCTGATTGCCAACGATGCAACCGATCCACGCTCAGCCACTCGACCGTACTTAGATTCTCAAACACAAACCTTTCGGCCAATTTCTGAAGCGTATGTAACCCATCCACCAGTCTCAACCATGTCCTTTGAAACCGGGTGTCTGATAGGCTACCAGGGTTTTGTTGAAGACACCTGTGGCTGTATCGAAGCCCACGACCTTGACGAGTGCCAGTGTCGTGATCGCAACATAGTACCCAACCCTTTGATCGTCAGTAATCCTCGTGGCATGACCATCGGCGATGTTATATCCGCTGCGAATCCTTGTTTCATAGAACAAAAGAGGGCAATCTTGATTGCTGAAAGTTTTTATAAGAACCGCCGGGAGTGGCAAGCAGAAGATGATGAGGGTAATATCAAGCCGCTACCAGAGAAATCACAGCTCTATTTAAGCAAGCTTCTACCAATACGTTTTACATTCGAGGAGCACACAGAACGGGGCGACGTTGGATGAGCTCCGAAAAACAATGGCTGAGTGGGCGATGAGGGTAAAGAAGAAAGGATACACTGTCTTTGCAGCTGGAGAAGTTCCTGAAAGAGTTATCGGTAGGATTGATGCTACTCCAATGACCGAGTAGCGGAGCGACTATTGGAGACTATACCTTGTTGTTATTTTTATACACAAGAAAATGTTCATCTCAGCTCCCAGACCTGTATAAAAGCTTTTGGAGGCGAGGCTCCTTACTACAGTACTATACCACTGCTTCCGCATAAACCCTAAAACACCACCCAAACTCAGGGTAAGCACTTCGCGTTATTTCTACTCTACCATGTTGTAAAGTCTAGTTTAAGTTTCATCCAAAACAAAAATGAGTACAGTACATACCCTCCTCCTCCTTCCGTGTCCAGCGAGGCTTTTTGAGGTCGTCATTGGAAGAAGACATATTGATTGCTTAGATATGAAGTTTGATAGAGTAGTCTTATGATTCCAAACGCCGAAAGGTTATATTTGATTCTTGCAAGGTGTAAGAGAGTTGTAAAGATATTGTAGTTTATGATTATAAAGTTCCATGTCTTCGAAGAAAAATCTGATTTTGCAATGTAGAGCAAGAAGTTGTAAAGAACCAGAACATCTCTGCCTTTTATACTTTTAAGTCTTCCCATTACGTGAATTAGATAGCTTCGCAGAGCCTATAACGTAATCAGGATGCTCTTATTTACATATCAATATTGCTCTCCTGAATCATACTTTCTTCTGAGCATACACCTCTTGGATTGTTGTATCCCCGTATACTCTTATTCACATATCAATGTTGCACTCGTGAATTTTATTTCTTTCTGAACTTCTCCCGTTGCGTTGGATCCTTTTCGCTCAACTAAACCCGCCATAACTTCACTTACCTATACTTAAATATTCTCTACCACTGATCTCTTGGTCTCATGAAACCCCTCTGATTTCGAAGCCAGAAGCTTCAAGCCTCTTATTTAGTAATCTAAATCCTTTAAAACAGTATGGTTTTTATTCCAAGTTCTCGCTAGAAACAGAAACGCTACGAGAGAGAGAGCGAGAAAAAGAGCTAAAACCTAGTGGACAAATAGATAGGAAAAACCAAAAAAGCTGTTTTATAAAACTATATTTTTCTATAACATCAACGTCTGTTTCATTTCATTTTTTCCAATCAAAATCTAAATACAGGCAAAACATAAAATCAACGCATTTCCCTAAGTATAAGTATAGGCAAAACATGAACATAACAATATCCACCAATCTAAACCCATCCCCAAGCAATGTTACTCAGGACCAAGCCTTTTCAACGAATCTCTCTCCGCGATAGTATTTTGAGAGACGCCAGTCATATACAGGTTTGCAGGATCTAGAGGATCTAGAGGATCTATGGGATTATAAGGGTCCTCCTGCGTCTCCCAACACATACTTTCAATTTCTGCTTCCGAGTATTGCATCAGCGCGTTCGCAGCCTTGACCATCTCACCGTCAAAGATTTGGTAACGCTCCTCTTGCTCGCTTGGATTTCGTAGTCCTGCATTACCACTTCAGTGAATGCGTATCTTTCTTAAGTTTTAAATTGTACTTACGGGGTGGCACGATTCCTGCAGTGGCCCGAGGATCTGCTTTCAACCTGGAAAACAAGTCGTTTGGACCTTTATTCCTATACCACCAATCTTTGAGTGCCCTCAGGCTGATTCCATCAAGTCCCTGATGTTCTTTCAAGTGCCAGAAGACGTCCTCCCATATCCAACCGGAAGCCTCCATTCTGTAAACTGCATTGACAATATCTTGGTGCATTTTTTGCGTACGTAGAAATCCAGAAGAAGAGACAGGTCCAGTAATATTTTGAATATCGGACACACCTTCTGAATTGTGCTCGCCCAAG
This sequence comes from Hymenoscyphus fraxineus, assembly GCA_900184765.1. NCBI lineage: Eukaryota > Fungi > Ascomycota > Leotiomycetes > Helotiales > Helotiaceae > Hymenoscyphus > Hymenoscyphus fraxineus. The sequence continues at coordinate 545,187 of LT855419.1, forward strand.
AAGCTCCGATGCTCTTCCAAAACAGCTTCCATACCTTGAACATTATAGTACTTTTCGTACTCTTGAAGCATCCCTTTCAGGCTATATTACTAAAGATATTAGGTCTTAGAGTAAGGACAACAAACTTGGTAGAATAAAGTTTGTAGTAATAAGTTTATCAGGGACAACTCTTTCGAAGCGCTGTTGATTTCTGTAATAATGGCTGGTACATGACCTCCCTGATCGATAAATGGGCTGCCCGTCGTGTTCGAGAACTCCGATATAGTATGCAATATCATTCCATGTCCATTTTTCGTATAAGGGGGCAACGACATGGTTCAGTCTGTAGAATCCGTCAATCAGCTTCTTCTCTTGTTGCGATGTCCATTTAAGTAGGACTTGGCGGCCTTTAGGAGAAGACATATTAATAGCTCAGTTATGGTGTTCCAGAAAGTCGATTCTAAATTCCAAGTAGTAAAAGATTGTTTTCGATGTGAAGCGTTGTATAGTGGATAAAGGAGATCCAACAAACCGCAAAGCTTACAAGCTATTTATACCCTTTCCAACTCAGAAGTATGTGAATAACATCTTGACTCCCTGATACATGACTACACCAAGTCTTAGTTACAATCACAGGATATTGCATGATTTGCAGCTTTTAACTCTTACTACTAAAGCGTGTGAATATCATCCCATATCGCAAGTACACAATCATACTTGTCGCTCTTATGATTCACAGGTATTCACAGATTCTCTCACCATTCATACACGTGCGTTTTTGCAAGTATTAGATGCAGATGACAAAACATCATGAGTTCGGACGACCATTCATAGATTATGGCTCATACCCTATGAATCCTACGAGTATGTGAATCCCTAAGTCTCCCGAAGCTTAGCAAGATCTAGAAATCACAAGAACTATTAAAACATTCCTCCCCATCATATCTCCATAGTATACAAATATGTGATCATATGCGATTTGGGGTCGAAGGCCTGCATTCTCTAAGCTAGATTGACGAACACACTAGCAACGCGCTGGCAAGAAGTAGAATGGCAAGAAGTAGGACGTGCTAGCTGACTGACTCACTTCGCATCTCTTTCAGAGCAGAGACTGACAAAAAAAACGTCCACTTAAATTAGATGCGATAACAGGGTCGAATTAAGGCTCAAATGCTTGGATTATAGGTTTTATTGCTCTAGAAAACTCATAGCGCACAAAGCGTAGCATTTACAGTACGTGCGTGCGCGTGAAGTACTTGAAAAGTGGATATATTAACTCTACTTAAGATATACGTTTTTATAGTTATTCTCTTCTCTATTAGGGATATAGTTATAGTACCTAGTATAATAAGAACTAACCAACTACCTACCAGGAAAAAAACCGCGTACGTTTCATCTCTCTTATTCAGTAGGCCAGGAAGCGAAATAGTCCGTAATAGTACACACACGCGCCCATCCGACTACGAAAGGAAATTCATTTACAAAAGCATTCCACTTCCACTTCTATCCATCCACCCATCCATCCACCCATCCATCCAGCCAATCCAGTCAATCCAGCATTTCCCCACCAGAAAGTACAATAGCATCAGCATCAGCATTCGCAACACAATCCATCCACCCATCCCCCAGCTCACAACCAGCAAGCCAAAACTTCGCAATTAATACGCCAACCCACCTCAAATTCGCCGCAAGTGATAGAGACACAAAAACAGATCAGACCAGGAACGCCGACTAGTACCGCTCAACTCCTATTCATAACATTCATGTAGAAATCTCAAATCTCAACTCTCGAATCCGGTAGTAAGAAGTTGGATGGAGGGACAATTAATCGAGAGCTTGAGCTTGGGAGTTTTTCTGCGCAGCTTTCAATTTCTGGTCGTCGACCCAGTCTTGGCCGAAGCCGTAGATTGGACGACCTTGGCGACGGAGTGAGAAGATGACCTGGGGTTGGTAGTTCAGTCAGCTTCATAATCTCGATGTGAGATGTGAGATTAGGGGATGGGGGACTGACATCTGCGACGGTAACGGTCTTTCTGTTTTTGTAGTCGACGATGGTGGTGATATCCAACAGAATCTATGGTGATTAGACGGGCAATTTGGTAGAAGGGGGGGATGGATCAGTACTTTCTCCAGGTATGCCTTCAGCGCTACTCTTGTTTCTTCATAGATCGCTGCGGAAATACGCTTGACGCCTCCACGGCGAGCGAGACGACTGTATTTATCATTAGTTCAGAATCTCGTAAGTTGGAAACAAACCATGGAAGACATGAATTTGTAAAGCGGGGCATCACATACCGAATATCAGGTTTAGCTATCGAACAAACCATCACGTTAGCAACCACACTTAATCCCTGAATTCACCATCACCACCAAGCCACGAAAAAACTTACTAATACTCTGAATATTATCCTTCGCAATCTTCCTATCAAAAAGTAAGCTTCACTCATAACCCTCACAACCCCAGGACAAGAAACGTACCTGTGTCTTCTACTCGTAAATCCACGACCCTTACCCAACCCCTTCGAGTCTTTGCCTCTTCCACCAGGATGCGCAACGCCCGCACCCTTAACAGTCTTCCCAGAAACCGAAGGACGGCCCCTGGGTCCGCCGTAAGAAGCGTGGGGGGAAGGCATGGTTCAATGGTTGACGGGATATTTTGGTTTGCAGGCAGACTGACTGACAGGTGACAACGCGGCGTCGGGAAAGGGAATACACGCGACGTTTGCACGTTAGCGCGTCGAGGGGTTCGGCTTCCGTGGCGGCGGGACACGGGGAGGGATTACCGGAGATTCGGGATGTTGGCTGACGTTGAAGAGATTGTATAGATGACACCCTGGTCTCTTATCGAAGTTGATCTTGTGAAATGTGCACCAAGATCGGAAGAGAACGTAGTTGGAGTTGGAAGTTGAGGTGCTCAGGTGGCGAAATGGAAATATTAACTCCTGGTCTCAGGCTTCCAGCGCAAACGGAAGTACGGCCGGCGACCGCGCTAGCATAAATCATGTGACATCTCTCAAAGCGAGCTTTTCAAAACATTCCGCTACAATCCCGAGCAACCGTTTGTTGGAAAATCATATTTCTTTCAAGTCTTTGTTTAAATAAAGACTCTATTAAGGCCATAATAGCCTAATACATAACAATGCCACCGGATGAAGCGTGGTAAATACCAACGAGTGTGTGGCCTCTCCTTCCCCTCAACGCCATGGCATTAGAAAACCCACAATGCAAGACATAGCCCATTGTCTAAATGATCAAAGTTGCGTTCAATTCATTATTCGCAAATAAAAGTGGCTTCGCTGAACAAGAATCCTGCCTCGGTGGTCTCCTCCTCGCCAATCTTGACCTTGAGCGAGATCGTAGATGGAGAATACTAATGTGCTGATTAGAACAAGTACACAATAAAAAGGGACAATACTAACCTGGTAGATATATGGCTTTGTGCCAGCAGCACTAGCAACAATCGTCTTCACGAAGCCAGGAACTTCGGCCATGACATCGACCCTGTCACGTCTTTCCTCTAATGACCCCTCCATCAGGGCTTCCACCTTCTTTCCATCCTTATCTTTTCCATTCCACTCAATCTTGAGTGCTTCTGGGGCTGGCCAGTCGTTATCAGCATCAGCTTTAACCTTGGTGTGGGTGACTTTATTTGACGACCCGGCTGTGACAATCTCAGTGTCCGTGGCGATTCCACCAACATTAACAAGAGTTGAACCGTAAGATGGAGGAGTTTGGTACTCCATCATAATACCAGAGTATTTTGGACCCTGGAAGTTGACAAAGGTCCATTTTGCTGCGGCATGATGTGGTTTCATGCCTTGGAGAGCGTGGATGAAAAGAGCCTTTCCCTTGAAATCGATCGGTCCATCTTTTGTCATAATCGAGCCCTCAAGCTTGTTTCTTGGCCAGAAAATATGCCTCATTGTACCCCATGGTGCCTTTGGGTCGGTTCCGTAGAGTGTCTTTCCGTCCTTACCCACTTGAAAACCCGGCGCGGTTCGAGTAACAGTGAGGTTGACGATGGAGTTTGGGTTCGTCATAGATTTGATGGTATAGGAGTTTCCATCTTCGGACATATCAATAGCACAGTCATGGGCATAGAAGCTGTTCTTATCCTCACTGAAGTCTACATCCCTCAGTTGATCAGACGACCAAAGATTGGGCTTATTTTCGCTTTTTGGGTAGAAGATTTTGCAGTTGAACTGGCATGTAGTTCGAATTCCGCTTTACACCGGATTAGCCTTGTCTGATATGCAAACCCGCCAGAGAGCGTACGCAACATTGCTGTAGATCACCTGTGCCAAACCTAGATGTCCACTATCTGCCATCAAGTAGAAGCTCTGGGTTTCCACGCAGGTAGATTCCATAGCCTCCCATTTCAAGTCGCTTCGTTTGACCTCGGAATATGGAGTCGTCTCTGCTTGCTTTGCTACCGAGTGGATGGCCCCTGGGCCGTAGATTGGTTCTGCTGTGCCTGCAACATTGGCCAGCCTGTGAATATGACGTGGGATGATTAGCGCTTTGCAGATGTGCGAGAAAGGAAGGAGAATAGGAACAGGGCATACGCTGCTTTCGCCCAGTTCATCATCTTGAAGGTATTTTGTGGGGTTATCTATTGGGATTTGGTTGTTGTGGTATGTAGAGTATAGGTAGTTCTGATGAAGAAGTGGCGGTCGATAATTTAGGTAGAGAATTCCCCGCCTTCCGCGGAGCCGACGTCAGAGCAAAGCTTCGCTGTCCAAATAGCTGCAGGGATTATATCAATGCGATAACCGTCACGGTGCTACCTACAATATGAGTAACGCAAATCATTCACTTGCACATTCAATTTTGGTAGCAAATCTTGACTGACTTCCAAATGTCTGCTTTCAATTGTCTGCCACGAAATTGTAGTTGATTCGCTACCATGTTGCAAGCAACTCCTCCACCTCCACCGTACTGTAATGGGCTGCGATGCACGAGACCACGGCTGCTGATACCGAAGCCTGTAACCACCCCAGGCCTAGCTTCTAATCGGCCACTGAACGAGTCAAGCTCAAGCTCCAGCTCCAATAGAGCTTCCGCTTCCCGGACAGCTTTAATCCCGAGCAACTTTCTGCTCTATTGAGCCTTCTTGCTCTTCGCAGTGCTCGCCTTGCCAACACCCATTCCGTGTGTATAAACAAGCTCTCCTCCAAGCGCTGCTCCGAAGAAAACAATGGGCATCGCCAATGCACAGCTAATGCCCAAGTTGATCGAGCTGGGTGCAAAACCCTCGACATTGCGTCTGGTGTTCCAGTTGTAGGCCAACATTCCCGCAACCACATCATTGAGTGCCGCGTGTGTGACCGCCGTTCGAACCTTCTTCGTACCAAATCCATCTCGTTGAATCAATGGAAGCATTTGTGTTGCACCTGATAGAATGGCTGGGACCATGGTGACTAGAGCTAAGACGGTTGCATAGTAGGAGAGGAGAGGGAGCATCTCCAGAGGCAGCTTGAGCTCCAATGTCTTGATGCCGGTCTGCACATATTCTGAGGTGAGGGGGCTCTTCGAGGCAACGTGAAGGATATCGAGTAGGCCTGCGAGAGTCACGAAGGCAATTGGGAAGTGCGCAAAGGCGGGATGGGCTGGTTTGCTAGACAATGTTAGTTCGATTTAGACCATATCTTCAATTGAAAAGGCCACAACTTACTTCGACATCTTGATGCGGATTTCTGGTTGATGTTGGTGATGAGTGAGAGTAGCTGCGAGTGGGACGGGAAATGGTCAGCAAGTTTAGCTGTCTGTTGAGTGGCTGAGACGAGGGGGGCTCCTGCTTTTATTGAGTTCGGAGCTCCTCCCCCCTCAACGCAATCTCGGAAACCGAAGCTTACGCTACACAAAGTCAAAGTCAGACTCTCAACCTCATCTCACCGTAATTATTTCTACTACATTTATTATCTCGATCTTGCTCAGAAGATACGTACACATTGGAGGCTTGCTAGTTGTCACTTTCCCACTCCAAGCACTGTTGCCTGCTCTCTTCAGTAAACACCATCTAAGACCGCAAGTATATAGAGCTTGGAGACTGAAAGAACAGATATCAAGCTCCATCCATCTTTCTTGTTATCGTTCCACACAGGGACCACTTCCCTAGCACAGCATTATGCACCTTCCTCAGCAACCTGGTAATCTCATTGCATTTTCAACCACCTGCAGTAACCCAATCAGACGCTGGCCTTTAGTAAATCTATAAGTGGGTAGTGAATGAATACTCTTACCTCACTATAATACTACACAGAAAATAATTCTTGATACACAACAAATACAATAGAATGAATATTAACCATCTTCCCAAATCATTCAGCTCCATCCTACAAGAATTGACGAGTTATCCCATAACAGCTAGTATGCATGTCCTCTCATACCTCCACACCAAACAAACCCCCATTTCCAACCCATCCCATCCTATCCTAAAAACAGCTAAAGCAAGCTGTTCAAAACAGTATCTTCCCCTTCCTAGTTTTACTTTCCCAGATAATTCCAAAGTACCTTATCTTATCAATGTACAGTACAGTACAACGCATTCTCTCTTTCTATTGGCTGCCGGAATTCTCGGCTAAACCAGTAAGTTAGAGTCCAGTACGCGATTTACATAAGATTGCAGCTCGCTCGCTTATCTCGAGACGAGCCGCAGGTTTGGCGAGACAGGTTTTACTACAAGAGGAGAATTTCGATGGAGCGAGTTATCTGGTCTTGGTCAGGTGTTTGTGCTACCTTGTATTTACTATTATTCGAATGGGGTATTTTATACTGCACTTCAATGAAAAATAGGTCTTGATGGAAGAAGGAGTGTGAGGAACCAGGAGAGGTCAATAGCCATTAGGAAATTACGTAGTTGAATCCCGGATGAATGGATTCGGTGTATGCGCTAGCAACATGTAAATAAGAAGAGCCAGTCTTCAAACAACTCCCCTTTCTCTCGCCCTTCCTCGCCCTCGCAGTACATTACATGGAGAAAGGCACATGCAGGAATACTATAACCTTCTCCACGCAACGAGCCCAAAGAGTCATCCTTGGCATAGCGCTCCCCATTTACCACGCCGCCGACGCACAGAAATCCTTGTTCTAAGAATCGGACAAGGAGCCCGGTAGACAGAACTCTCCCTCGGGGGTCAACGACGCAACATTATTTGCTCATCGCTGTGTGGTTCACTGTCCTATGTTGGAACTGCTTATTTCTTCCGGAGGATAAGGTGAGATACCTTTCCAGTTTTGTATTGTGTTTTTTAGTATGATTACAAGTACTCTGTGTTTTTGGTGCGGAATTGCTTAGTTGGCAGGTATGTAGGGTGGTGTGTTTGTTGAAGATAGGCTGTGTAAGACGAGCTCGTCACTTCGATTTCTTGCCGTATGGGCGGGTTTGATTTGTAGACTTACCGGATCGATTGGCAGTTACTTGTTATGTAAATCTTACCATTTGCGTATAAGTTAAGCTAAATATAGACTCTGGTTTTGAGAGACGTGCTTTCAAAGAGGTTTACTAACGGAACGCATAAGAAAAGCGGAAGTCACCCATTTTTACTCTATGCAGATATTGTGCCATCCATCACTGGGATCTGTTGTACCTGCCAGACGGACTTGAGGCAGGCTTGTGGTGAGCTATACACGGCTGAGGCTGTGATAGTTGTTCCTCTCTCTTTATAGAAAGACATGGAGATAGCGATACAGAGAGATTACAGATACAGGTTTAGAAGATGAAGGGAGGTTGTTCGGGTTGAACTTCAGTGCTGGGCATGGAGGGGCAGTTTGAATCATGGCTGTTCAACGAATATTTTCTAGGTATTTTAGGAATCCGCACTTGAAATGAATTAGATATGGAGAACCATTGGGTTTTTGAAGCCCTTCTTGGAGTGATAAACGACTTGATGCTTGATTTACTCACTTAAGCGAGGTGATCTTTTCTGGTTAATAAGATAGAATATGGTAAATAAGAATTGTGAGAATTGTGAGAAAATATCAGGTGACAGATATCAATCATTGAGCAATTGGATTTCTCTACCAGCTGTAGATAGTAAAGATGGAATTCTTCTTGAGAAACATTTTCCTTGTAGATTGCTAAAACATGACAATCTACAAAAAGTGCATGATTCCCCCCTCACGAGAAAAGAACACCTGACTTTACCTCTATTTGTCACTGCAACTTTATCACTTGATATGCCATATTTCTTCTTTATGTAAGCGAAATTCGAAATCCTATAAAACCACCGGGATCTTTCTCTTTTCTAAAGTTTCACGTATTTCACTTATCCAGATCCACTGTTCTGGTATACATTACCAGCAGAGCTTTCCTATACTTCAGCAAATATTCACTTACAGTAGTCTATACGCGTAGGTGCCTCTTGTGGATATGACGTAGAATGTACTCTATGCATTCCAAAACCTTCTGAGTTGTCCTTGGTAATATGTTAATCCCTGTATGCTCTACCCCCTCCCCCTCCCCAACCCTGGAAATAGACACTTACTGTAACTGTGGACTCTACCTAATTGGGAGAAGCTCCGTTCAATCAGGGTTATTAAAGAGTAAAATGAGGTGAATTTATCTTATTTACAAGATAGCCGCAGTGTCACAAGCATTAATATCTATCACTTTTGGACAACAGAGCCATGTGTAGCCATCCAGACCACCCCTCAATGGGAAACGTCAGACACCAAATCCAGGTGAATTCATCTTTCATACATTAGAGCCACAAGTAACCGTTTGGAGCTCTGCCTAATTGGGGGTGACTTGCACGTGTTGGTTTGGGTTTGGGTTTGGAGCGGAGCAGCTGCAACCGCCTTGCCCATTGCTCTGTTCTGATGTATCCACTATTATATTTATTAACCAATAATATCGACTTATTGACCAATTCGGCGCCAATATTCGGTGTTTACGAGCTAGCTATCTTATTCGCCAACGATTTTTTAAAGCTATCGCCAACAATTAACGCACCTAATTAGCCTAATATCCTAACCGTATATATAGGTACGGAAGTTAGTATACAATATTAAATTAATTACTAATTATTATCTTCTAAGTTTTTAGGGTCTTTTGTATTCCCCTCTTAATAATTAGACGATTTTATAGCTTTCTTGCTCTTGTACTTAAATTAATAATTATCTATATAAACTAGACGATTTCCTATCTTTTTTTATTTAAACAACTAAACTCGCTTCTCTTTCTTTACTATATATTATAACTAATCAAGATACGCCACCAGCTATACCAGCTATACCAGCCTCACAGTATATACCCCCGGTACCCCTACCCGCTATACCTATAGTACCTGTAGTTGTTCCTATTGTTTTTACCCCTTTAGGTGCTCGGTTCCTACCATTACCCCTACTACCCGAGGCTCCTAGAAAGGAATCCTAGCCCGCGAATACTCGTAAAGAGTACAAATATTATCTTAAGAGATCAGGTAACAGATCTATATTATACAATTAAAAACAAGATAATTATTATTACTAGCTAAGTAACAGGACTATAAAGGCTTAAGAAGATAATACTACTAAACTAGCAGTAGATTATAATACTTGTACTTAAGCCTTAAAGTACTTTAAGATATAGGATAACTAGGTTTATTAAAAGGCTAAAAAAGTTAGTAAATACTTGTTCCCTGCTAGGTACGTAGTATATATATAGGACTCCTTTAATCTTATCTGTATTATGTATAGGAAACTCGGGCATTTTAGTATATTATCCTATAGATTTTAGTATTATTATTTACTAACTTATCTACTAGGAGTTAATAAAACACATAAGAAAGTACACAAATTATACTATAGAATTACGTTTAAAGATATGTCCTTTATACTTAGCAGATATATAATTTATAATCTCTTAGCAAAGGTTATAATAAAGCTATCTATTACACCTATTATTTCTAAGGTAGTTAGTCACCGCTTATATATTAACCTTATAGACTTTTAGTCTAATATAGATAGAGGGTATTATTAGATTTATTAGCTCAAGGATCACTTTTCTTATATAATATGGTTAGAACTAATAGAGAATAAGGAGAGTATAACTATTACATATATCCTAGAGAAGTAGATAGGTATAAATAGACTACCGATTCGGCTGTAAGTACCCCGCTATACTACCCCGTACCTTGCTTACTACTTTTATATAGATATTATAATAATAGCACCGAATTTAAGGGAGAGGTTCAAGCTCTTATAGATAGACGGTATATACCTATCGTATAAGGACGTTCCTACTACCCTCAGACTTAAGGATCTATAGAAGCTATAAATCGAGTATTTAAAAATCGACTTACCGCGATTACTAGTAAAACTAGGTATAAGGAATAGGTTAAGTATTTACCACGAATCGCCGAGATTATTAATATAACTAGGCCGGCTATACTCCTAGTATATATTACCCCCTTTAAGGTATAGTTCGGACAAAAGCCTAATAATATAACTAGTCTATAAAACAAGAATACCCCTAATTATAACCAGGTAATTAATACCCCTATTTAGGATATAGATACTAAGCCTCTTTTAACTACCGAGGATAATAAAGAAACCGAGACTTTTATACTCTCTACGCTCTTAAAAAGAGTCCTAGAGTATAACAAGGGCTAGGCAGATCTAATAGTTAAGAAGAGTAGAATAGCTTTACCTTTTACTATTAGTAATATTATTATACTAGCTATTCCTACTAAAAATAGACTAATAGGTAAAGTACTAAGATTATCTTACTAGGTAATTAAAAAGGTATACTACGTATATATACTTCTCTGTTCGTATAGACAACTCAAAGGCTCCTACCAAGGTTCTAATCTTAAAGCTATTATAAATAGCGAAACCTTTAGAATTCTAGATAAACTAATTGGCTAAAAGAAGATAACTCTCCCGGCTACTATTACTTAGTTTTATAGTAGGAAGTCAGTAGGTATACAATAAGCTATAGGGAAAGCAATTAGTAATAAAATACCCCCTCTAGCACCCCCTCTAGCGGAAATACTATCTTGTGCCCCCCAGTATACACTTAAGGCTCAGGAGGCTAAAGCAGTAGTTATATAGGACGAGTTAGACAAGTAATTTATAAGAGAAATAGAGGATATGATTTGTCGATCGAGTAGAGTAAGGGGTAGAATAGAGAGTTTAGATATTAAGAAGTCTCCTCCTTTAAAAAGGAATAAATTAAATACTAAACTAGGGCCCAGGGCAGAAGAAAAGGCTAGAAAAGGGTAGGTATATACATAAACAAATAAAGTGGTAATAGCTTTATTTTTGCCTAAATAAGTAATAATAGTAACTCCAATAGCTAGCCCACAAACGCTGATATTAGCGCCGAATTGGTCAATAAATCCAATTTATTGACCAATAAAAATAATGGTGGATACATCAGAACAGCTCTGTGTTGAGGTAGGACTACAAATAATCCGCTACCAGGGCACCTAATCCTCTTTCCATCAAACAACAGCTCTGAGCAACACAGTCAGTCATCTTATTGTCAAGAAGCTTGTGACATACTTGTTCCTGTCTTGGACCTAAGCACAAACAAAAGTCAGTAACTCTCTGAACAGTTTCATCCCCACGGTACTGACAAGGAGTAGAGCCTAAGACTTCAAACTGCAAAGACTTCACTTCTACTCAAGTTGCACCAACATCATTCAAGATGGTAAGTAACCGGTAGAAGAAGTAGCAGAAAGAGCTAAACTAACCATAACAAGTCCAACACAGGAAGTAGCAGCACCAGCGACTTGGAGCGTTCTCCAGTCTACACCCCACCAGAGACCCAACCAACTAGGATCAACATGACGGAGCTAAGTGAGGAACTTGAGCGAGTTGCCGATAGCTCTGCCAATTCAGGAGCCCCTTCATCACAAAACACTGGTGCCAATACTCCAAGTGAGTCGCTTGCAGCTTCCACAACAGACTCTGGTGAAGATACGCCAGCTATGTCCGACAAGGCCTCTGCACAAGATACGGGTGTCAATACGCCAACAGCATCCGCTTCTGATTCTGGTTCTCAACATGGTGGTGCCAATACACCGACAGCACCTGGAGGAGCTTCTTCTGAGCACATTAGTGCGAACACCCCCATCAAATCGGAGACAACTCGCTCAACAGAGACAAAACCCAGCGCCCCATCTACCTCTAAAGGTGCGTCGAAAGGTGCCACACAAAGTAGCGCCTCAACCACCCAACCACCACCCCCTAAGCGCCAGACATTCTCTATCATCGCATCTCTCACCCTTCATCGCCCAGGTTTCGGACGTGAGGATACTTACACCGTATTGGAGAAAGACTTCATCACCATCGATGCCAATCCCACAACCGTCACCGAAATGAAGCAAGAGATCCTCAACAAGCTTAACAGATCTTCCTCGTTTTCCCTCAATAGATCTTCACTCAGAGCCGTCTGGGACAAGTGTGGATACAATCCCAACGCGCAGCCAAGTAATACATTCATCTTCATCACAAGCGTCAATTTCGAAGCTTGTATTGCTGCCTTTGAGAATACGAGAGACTTTGGCAATTCCGGCATTGATCTTGTAGTTCAAGATGTCTGATTGCGCTGGGATGGAGATGAATCTATCACGGGGGGGTGATTTCTAGACGACAGTAACAGATTATCCATGGGTTACGTGTCTAGAGTGCGGGTTCTGGAGCTACTATTGTGTCTTGATCATTGATAGGCATATCAGGTCTGGTAGCTTAGGAACTTGGGAATTTACAGTAATTCTTTGTAACTAACTGCTCTTCATCTATTCATATGCATGTACTTGAGTATCAAATTGTGAAGTGGTCTTAATCTTGAATGAACCTGATGTCTGCAGAACCAGCAAGGAAAATCTTGAAGAACACAAAACTACGCTTTGTAAAGACGGGTACAACGGTATCATGTCCCTACTAATGGAATTTCCACAATCATATACGATGATTTGAAAATGAAGGTAGTCTGTCAGTCAAGGAGTACTTTAAGTAAGAAAGTATAATAATGACTTCTTTTGCCCCCTCCCCTACCAGCGGCACCAACTTCGGCTATTCTTGGCTTTCTACGAATTACTATCTAAACTACCCTGGCATACAAGAACTACGACAAGATAAGGATTGAGGTATAAGAGTTCCCTGCTTTTAGAGGGACTAATTAAGGATGAAGTGATTGATTGATAGTGTAAATCTTGCTAGATACTACGAAGGAGAGCTTGCTTTTGTACCTAGAGATTAAGCGAGGGAGGGTGGAGTAGGCACGCCGATCTCACGTGACAGTTGCTATACATTTCGTAGATATACGCTTCAGTGCTATAGTTCAAAAAAGGGCTACTTCATAGAGAGCCAATGTTCAATTAGAAATCTTATTTCACTTGATGGCTGAAGTAGTGCAGCTGGAAAAACATAGCAAGTTATAAAGCTACACAGTCACCAGCAGTCGTAAAGTATAAGACCTCTCTTGTTATTAAATTGTACAAAATGACATCACTGTAAAACTCTATAACACTAACCCAGAAAGTCATGTGAGTTCATGTAAACAAAGGTTAAAGAATTCACTCTTCTTATAAATAATATAGACGTGAATTGGAGTTCCAAGACAGGTGTAACCTAAATTCACTTTTCACCCCCTTGCCACAACGTGAAGCTGCACATGGCTATTCACCTAAGGAATTTAAGTCTTGTCTGTCATACCCCCTGATTAGCGTTCTTTGGTCCATTGGGATTAGCTTACTCCGCTACCACATACAAATACTAGGTTGAGGTCTCTTGATTCTGCAGTCTTACAGTGCCATCCTCTCAATCAAAAGTTCTTCGTACCAACTCCTCAAACTTTAATCCTCCATCTCTAGGTTGGTTCCCAACACTATCGCCACTCATATTAAGTAAGAGAATTCTTACAAAGACTCAAGTCTATACTTACACTTAAGACTTTACTTACGCAAACATAGAGGTTAGGAATACTTATTCACCCCCCTCGTAACCTTTCTTAACAATATTAGGGAGATATCCAATACTACAGCGTGATATCAATCAATACTTCTTGTAAGATTGCGCAATGGATACCGCCTCTGCCAACAAGGTCAGTCACTCGAACATCTAACACTTCCACCGTACCCCGCATGCTAATCAGCACCAGATGAGCCAAGAATCCGGCAATGATACGTTGGAGCCAACTCAGCATGGCTCTTCCTCAAAGAATTCTCCCTTGGTCTCCATCAGCAGAGAGATACTTAGAGAGGATATTAAGCAAATCATCCGAGAGGAACTTAAATCCATCAATACAAACAATATGCCAGCGATGTCCGTTACAACTTCCGCTCAACATAGTGGTTGCAATACACCCACCACAACAGTTCATACTGAAATCGCCACTGTCCACAAACCAGAAACATTCCTTGTTCTCGCTTTCATTACCGCACGTCGTCAACTCCCTTACAATGAAAATCGTTATGAAACAGGAAGTAAGGAAGTTATCGAATGAAAACCGATATGACCATCGCTCAAGTTCGCAACGCTATTCTGATTCACTTTTCAATTCCCTTCCGCTATCGTTTCGTTGATGTCAGAGCTGTGTGGTACAAGAAGTTTTCTATTTATGAAGAGAGACACGATGAGAGTGATGTCACAATTCTTTCTGAGTCCAATGTTAAGAACGTCCTGATGGGACTTAAGCAAGCACGTTTTGGGAAGGTGTTTGTGGATGTGTTGGTAGACAAAATTTGAGACTTGGGGGATAAATAGTCAAGCAGATAGACTAGGAGAAAACAGGAGTACCTTGGCTTTCCTATCTAGCGTCTATTTTCATGCGCTCTACAGTGTTGTTAGCCTTTGCACCTTAAAAAACAATGGATAATTCGTGCCTCTCATAATTACTTCTTTACACTTTTTGAGTCTGTAAATGATTCATTCTATATACTATTCAAGGTTGATCGCCTATCACACTATCACACGTGGTGACTCTTTTCTCATCTTTTATAGTCTGCATCCTAGTGAGTTGAAGTTTTCTATAGCTCCTGGAGTTGCTATAAAACACTATGTATAACTAGCCTCACTAAATGTAGTCTTCTCTTGCAATTATGAATATAACCAATATCTATACCTAAAAGTTAATAGCTAAGGGAGTAATTCTCCTAAACATGTTCTTGAAAGTCCCTACAAAATCCTGCTCACATCCACAGAATAATTACTTTCCAGATCTTCTGCATCAACTAACCTAAATATTTGGGATACTTGCGCTGACGAAAGGCTGCCAGAACCCAATTGTTTTAAATGGGTGTCTTTATGATGTCAGTGTACGCGTTTTCTAGTTTTACATTACCTCATCTAGGTGTCTGTGAAGAAACCGGCGTTTTCTTATGTGTTGTGTTACAGTAAGGGCAGAGAGGCTCAGAAAGTGGAGACTCTAAGTAGCCAATTGTCAGTGAGTAATGTTTGGGGTAGAACAAACAAATTGCCTTACATAAACTCATTCTTCTGATACTGTACGTAAATTAACGATTGGAAACCTTATGAGAAGTGACTGAGGTCTTAGTTCTGGATGTTTGTTCTAGGTACTGATGGTATTGTGAAGGTAGACTTATAGACAAACAACTTTCCCAATCGTTGTTTAGCTACCCATCATGGGTCTATTAGTAAGTGTTTCCATTACTCTAGACAAACCTGTAATAATAAAACGCCACTTTAGACCCGTCGTACAACTGAAATGGTGATACAAATGCTTCTGAACAATTAAAACTTTTCGCTTTTTATTACATAAATACTTCAAGATAACCAGGCCAATGAACTTATAAAAGAACTTGTACTTTATATAGTATGTGCAGAGTAATGTCCTCACTCACTATCAGGTAGCTTCTCTCAAAGAATCATATGACTAGTAAATAATAAAGCACTTCCCCAAAAGTTTGCATGAATGAAAAAAAGACGCTAACGTTTTGCTATCATATGTGTTTAACACATGCTTTTGCTTCTGCTTGTCTCAATCAATTGTTTGATACGTTCTGATTTCATTCATGTCTGTGATAACTTCCTTACTACAAAAGCAGACTTATTCCCACACTTCTGAAGTGCGAATGTAAATGACCTCTATATTCAGCTACAAAAAGTGCTCAATATTCTAGTATTACGCGCCAACAGTAGCAGTAATCTACCTTTCCCGCTATTGAGAATCATATAGATTTTAGATATCACTTTCCATATTCTTCCGTATTCTTTTGCGAGCGACTCAAAACTTTGCTTTCCCCGCCAGTAGGTAAACACCAGAAAGTGAATCAAAGAAAGCATAATCCTGCAGACCACAAGAGTAACAAAAAGGGTGCTATGCCCAAAAGGGTAACTCTACCTCAAAAAGCGGGGTAATTGCTTTTTTCTGAGGGGTCTTTCTCAAGAGATAGAAGTGAATTGTAGATTGTTGACTGTTTAAGCAGGTTTTGGCTGAGCCATGTTTCCCCCAATCTAGAAACTCCGCCCAAATAGGCAATTACTGCGGGGTATCTAATAAACACGGTAACGTGACTTTCAGGCGGTTTGTAGTTTGGACCAGCCACGCAGTTCTCTGTAGGGACTACAAATACCAGGCGCCTTTTCCTCTACCTCCCTTCCAACAGACAACTTCAGCACAGGTTAATACAAGCACATCTTTGATCATCTTGATGTTCATCTAGTGTGCAGAGCTGTACCAATACCAAATCAAGGTAAGTGACAACTTTCCATCTGGCTCCTAGTGTACTGATGAGTATACTGATAACAACCAGAGAACAACCAAGACTACAACCTGCAGAATCACCATTCAGTAGGATCGCCAAAATGTCATCAACACCTGATAAGGTTAGCAGCCCTACTTACTCACCTCTGCAGATATTTAGTGCTAACCAGAGTAAGGCTCATGTTAAGGAGGAGGCGGTAGCTGATTTCTCACAATTAAAACCTCCACACGAGCCCAAGTCACTATCCAACATTTCGGAAGTTAGCTAGGAGATCAGAAGCATCATCCGCGAGGAGCTTTAATAGAATTCCATACAACAACACCCTTAATTGCAGATGACAAATCAATTGTAATGGCTGGGTGCTTGAGGATAGCAGAGGAACTTTCGAAACTGCCAGAGGCAAAACCGTACATTTCTTCGATATTCAAGTCCACCCTAAGATAGCAATGGTTCCTCGCGACCTGATTAGTAGAACTGGCATCCACTAATTTCGCCTTCGCATCGCGCTCCTAACATGGCAACAAAACATTACAGAGAGACTTATCCCGAAACCTCGTACGAATATTATCGTTTGTAGAGGATTGATCGGCGCTTTCGACTCAGGAATCTCCACAGATTGGAATTCACTGCTATGTATCCGATTAGAGCAATCAACCATTGTTTGCAGTTACCTACTTAGAAACCCCAAATATACCGACGAACCTCTCGAGTGGCTCGAGAGTTGGCTGAAACACAAGATCGTTCCATGCCCCGAGGATCTTGAGAAGCATTGTCGACACTATCCAGGAGTGATTAGATACTTCTATTCCTCTAGAGGACCTGAGTTCGAGTCAAGGATGCGAGCATTAGGATGGGTACGAAAAGAAGAGGCACCTCAATCCTGAAGCTCCTCGGCAAAACCCAATCCATGTCCGTTGCAGCTTCAGCTTATGGCAGCGGCATCAACACCCCTTCTACACCCATGCCAAGTTCCCCAAAGCCAGCAGGTATTGAGACTCCAGTAGCTGCACAAGCCTCAACCCCCCTTGCCATCGAGACACCAAAGACCGGTCCAGTCCCACAATCACCAGCCTCCATCCAAGAGCCTAAGACCTTCCTTGTATTGGCTTCTGTGACCAATTTCACTCAGACAGATAGCAGCAGTGTCTGTTATACCAGCGAGACCTGTGTCATTACATTGAGCACCGACATGGATCCCACTCAAGTCCGTCAAGCAATCAGCGAGGCCCAAGACAAGGAACCATGCATTTTGGGTCAAGTCAGAGCTGTGTGGAACAAGAATGTGAGGCTTGGCAATACGGAACTTCCTGGCACCACTGAGTTACGAGAGTCGAATGTCAAGGGTGTTCTCATGGGACTCATGAAGTCAACTTTCGCGGAGGTATTTGTTGATCTGTTCATGTACCATGATGAACGCACAGGAATTAGTTCCCACAACTACAACTAGAAGGGGCAGGAGGTGTATTTTGATTAGTCAAATCATCAGAAGGAGGGATGCTTTGATCATCTTGTACAATTCCATCTCAAGTCAACAGTATTGGCTTGTCAAAGGGTTGATTGTCCCAGTCGCTTGAGATGATACCTAGTACCAATTGATTCTTCTGCAATGACTATTCGTCTTCTTTTGGTGAACAAATCTTATCTTATTCGCTATCCGTGATTTCATTCAAATGGTTTTAACAACTATTGGTATATTATCAGCAAGGTGCTTTCGGTGCTCGAAATGTTTTTTGCTTGCTTGTAGATAGAAGCCATAATCCTGTTTATATCAAAGAGGTAGAGATCAAAAGCACTGGTAGGAAATTTCTTGGCCTGTATATTTTCGGATATTGAGATCTGAGTAAACCTTCCTAGGGTTCTCGCAATAAACAACCCCATTGTCTGAAGCATTTGACCTGTTACATTGATTACGTCTATTGCTCTAAATATGTAAAACATGAAGCGATTTCACTACTATGTTTTGTGACCGCCACAAGCACATATTATAGTACATCAAGGCACGCAGATTGAGAAATCTACACAATAGGGCAGAATCAATTTCACATGATTGAGTATATTTTCTTAGCAATCCACTAGAGAAAGTGATCCAATATATCAAAACAAGTGTCGGATATATTCTTTGACTAATCCTAACCCATAGATGATCGTCTGCTCTAGCTGGATAATGATCCATAAAAAACCCCAGTCTTTTCATAAACATTGATTCTTGGTGGATTTCCTTATGGAGAATTCTGAATTTATTTTCTAGAATTCGCGGAAACCATGTATTTGTGCATTTGTTGTGTTTGGAACGCAGGATCAATGGAGTCAAACGGATACATACACAGACTTTGTGCCTGATGTTTACTGTCAATGTTAGGGTGAAGGTTAATCTGTTCAAAGTCTGTGCCCAGAATTATGTAAGGAATATTTTATGATACCGCAAGCAAGTGGCCTGACTGGTGCTATCACCACCATCTTGTGAGTCCTTGACGCAGAAAGTTCTGTGCAACACAATCAGCTCTGCTAACGGAGTCAAATCGTCACTTGGCCTTTAATATTAAAGTGAATAGCTTTGCATTATTTATTTTCCTTTCTGCTCATAAACACTAGGGAAAGGTTCATTACTACAACTTCCAAGGAGTGCAACTAAACACTTTCAAATATCAATATACACACCTCTCAATTTCTCAAAACGGTTAGCTAGTGCCTTCATCATACCAATTCTGCTCCAACTATCCTCTGACCAGCGGTAGATTATACTAAATACCCTTAACAAGGCAATGACTCCGGCTTCTCCTTCATCAGTCGTTGATCCCTCCTCTGACTACAAGTCATACCAAGAGGAAATCGACCGTGCCTTCATGGAGAACAATTCCAAAAAGCCAGACACTACGAGTGGAGCCACACCAGAGGAAAACACTGAACCCGAAACATTCATCGTTCTTGCGTCCTACTCAACTCCGTTTGACTCAGAGCGTTGCATCACACGCAAGCGAGATGTTGTGACAATGAACTCGAACCTAAGATCCGTCCGAGAAGTTGCTGAGACCATCATGGCACATTTTGAACTTCCACTCAATCAATGGAAGCTGATTAGGGTTTTCTGGAGCAAGCACGAAGATGTCGAAAAGCTGGATGAGGGAGGCTATTTTACGAAGCTTCATAATGCGAACTTCGAAAATGTCTTCATGGGTCTGAAGTACATGAGATTTGGAGAGGTTTCCGTGGATGTGTTGATACAGGATGGTCTTCGGCACAAATTGGATGGGGAATGATTCTGGCTCGTTTGAGTAGGGCAAAGAGCGCAATGTATGTTGAAGTTTTGTTTGGGGTAGGGGCCACGAAGGGCTCGCAATCTCAGAATGGGTATCTGCTAAAGATCTGCGTCTAACTTTTCCATATGTTGAATCATAGGACAGCGTTGGGGAAGCCATTTCTTTTTGTTCTGTAGAGTAGCTAGTTACATTAGCAAGAACTTGTAAATTCTTTCATTCTAGTACCTACGGATTCCATGAAGTAATAACCATTTTGCCCCGTAAATTGTGTGGTTGCACTTAGAGGAGGAAAGATTTAAGCTTTCATGTAAGCATTGTATCTTTATATTCGACAATGAGCTAAGTGATTACTAGATTATTTCGTTCGTGTTGTAAAGCAAACAAAGCATCAAAGTACGTTAGGGAAAGTACAAAACAGGACCATCTTGTCCCCTTCACTGGCCAGATTTCGATGCGCCGAATACAGATGTTTTATACGCATTAATAGGGGCTTATCACAAGTCTCATAAATGAAGGAAAACGGTTTTTGGGGGACAAAAAGTGTTAAATCCTATCAATCAGCGTCAGTTGGTCTAATGTACTGTATATAGTACTTAATAGATAATTTAGAACAATTGATATGATCGTTCTATTATCTTTTAGAAAACTGAACTCATCGGATGAACTAATAAAATAAAAAATGAACATCTAAGTTGCGCTAATAAAAAATGCACATCTGCCCCTTTTCTTGACTACCGGGAGATTTCCTAACATAATAGCTTTAGGCTATATAGCGAGCTTTTGCCTGAATCATAATTGCGCTACTTTGCGGGTCACTCAGAGCGTTTCTGACTTGGCTGGAACTTTTCTGAAGTAACGGACTGAGAACGGGAGGGGCAGAGTGTAATGTTTAGTGCGTCTTCCCACGGCGCTGTCGCTTGTGGTCAGGTGAAGCAAGTGTCCTGTAGAAGCAAGTGTCCTGTAGAAGCAAGTGTCCTGTCTCACTAAGAGTTCTTCTATTAGAGTTGATTTTTAAGCTACAAGCTTCTATATAGGCTCAAAAGAAAGCCCTTAGCTAGCTCTATAAGTGAGTAGCATACTAGGTAAAGATAGCTGTAGTGTGTTAATATATTAGGAAGAACTATAGAAACTACAAAAGAGAGACTCTGCGAGAGCATTTTGTAGGTGTGGCAAGGCCGCACCCTACTAAAATCGGTAGGCATTAGAGTACCAACAAACTTATCTACATTGTACGCAAATCGTAATCAACAAAATTAAACCCTTTTCCTATAGGACAGTAGTCAATTACGTCTATAAATTGGTGTTATTTATATGTCTTCCTGACTTATAGAAGTGGCTCTATACAGGTAGAAAGAGTCGTATACCTGTACTACACAGGACACTTGCTTCACCTGACCACAAGCGACAGCGCCGTGGGAAGACGCACTGACTATTACACAGTAACGGGCGTGTCTAATACGACCGCAAACACGGGCATTTGAGTCATGGAAATGGGAGACGTTCTGCAGAGCTCTTGCGACACGGTCAGCAGGAGCCGCGCATGTCACATTTTTAATTTTGAGACTTTTTACTACAATATCTACAGTACTTGCTTTGTCCAGTACTGCAATGGGCATAATCCTGCCCAATAAAATTGATAACCAAGTATTGCATACATAAGGTAATGGTTCGTCGGGTGCACCTGTATCCGCGCCAGTAGCTTCTATAGATCCACAACAGACCCAGGGAACTAAAAGCCTCACATTGCCGCCAGTGCACATCGGAGAATTTTCTTCCGATTTCATCGTTCGCGAGGCTTGATACGGAGATCAAACAGTACGACCGCGGTACACCAGTGGGTATTTTTGCCGTTCGATCGTTCGGAGCGTCGAGAAAAGTGATCGATTCTTAAGCGATGACGAATAAAAGCCTCCGGAGTTCTTGGGGTACTAGCTTTCCCCATATTTTCAGACGCGCGACTCACGAGGGGAACTGGTGGGAACGTCGATCATACACCTCGCTTAGCATATTTTGGGTGGTTGGGTGGTTGATGGTTGTCAACACCCCTGTCGAAACTTGCGATGCATCATGGGTTGTTGGATTGTGGGCTCTTGTCACAGAAACGATGACTGGTGGGAGCAAGTGAGACAATTGTTTACTTCGGGTGAGCCTGGTGGACTTGGTATGGGGGTAGAAGCTTGAATCGAATACTCCTTACTTCTATATAAGATAGAATGCCCATCACGGGCTTAAATCATCTCATCTTCATCCAATCTTCAAACCTTCAGCTCAACTTTATTTCTTTCACGATCTGGTTATCGTTCTATCATTTTTGCTTTTTTTTCCACTTCAACGACTTCAATTTTTATAATATACCCTCTCAGTTTTTTACTCAAAACCCTTCAATACCGCAAAAATGGTCCGCATTAGCTTCGCTGTTGTCCTTGCTTGTATGGTTTGGTCATAATTCGATATATAAGTTCTGGTCGCTAATGTGTTCTAGTCACTTCCGCTGTTCTAGCCGTTACCCCTAACGCAGCTGGTTCAAAGAACGTTGGTACCGGCAAGGGAGAACAGTAAGTCTTATCCTATATCTGAGCATCCACAGCAGTTAAATACTAACAAAATTGATAGATTCATCACTGGAGGCTGTACCAGCAATGCAGACTGCTCTTCAAAGTGCTGCGCTGGTAACCCAGACGTAGGTGTCTGCTCTGCCGAGCCCGCTGCTTTGCAAGCTGGAAAGACTGGTTGCGGATTTGTTGATCCTAACGCGGAAAAGACCAGTATGTCTCTCTTTTGTTTCTCTTGCTCTCTTGCGTATATCTCTTATGGTCTCATGCTAACATTCTTTTCTCACTAGTTGCAGCAGCAAAGGCCCAGGTCGCTAAGCAAGGTTTCCGTCGTTCTCCAGTCGCATAAAGAGTCAAAATGAAGCGAACAATAACGGCGTATGAGTCGATTGTTTTAATGAGTGGGGCTTTATGATATTGGCTTTTGGATGGTTTGGCCATCCCATGGAGGAATGAGTCAAATACAGACACGAATTCCTCCTTAATCTGATGTTGTAGAAATACAAACATAATTATCTGATCTTGTATCAAGCATTTGAAAGTGAAATGATCCCAAATCTTTGAATGTGTACGATAAAATATGCCAGTCATAAGTCACTCGCAGTACATGGCGTTACAAGATGTTATCTACTGTTTATATAGTCAAGTAAACAATATTTGGATATGAAAGGCTATTAACCTGGCCTACTTGACAAAAACTGAATGTTAAGAATAGTATTCAGATATCCATATCAAACGTATTTAGGACAAAATGTAGAATGGTTTGTTTATCAGAAACCACAGGGCGACTATTCAAGCCCCTTCTAAAGTATTACAATTAACTATTTCCATGATCATTAAGTAAAAGAAACCAAATGGACGCCAGAGGTGCTACGGGTAAACATCAGAAGCTCTCTCGAAACTGTGTGAGGTGTCTAAGCTGTTTAATATTCTTTGCGACGTAGATAACATTTAAGTAGCGTGAGAACGAATTGCTCTATTAATCGAGTAGTAATTAACAAAATCATGATTAAATTGATTTTATTTAGATTAGTTACTTTAGGTAATTAAATAGATCAAGAGGCGTTTTTTATCTAATTAATTAGATTATTTGAATAATAGTATATACTTTAAATTACTACTAGTATACTTGGAGAACCCTTTAAAAGGCTAATAAAGACAGATAACAAAAGAAAATATATAAAATATAATAGATAAGATATATAATTAGCAAGGGTAAAGAACGTTTCTATAGACTAGAAATATAAACAAATTAATTTATAGTATATTATTTAATAAAGAACTAAGCCCCTACTTATTCCTACTCTATAGGAATATAACTATATAAGATAAATATAAAAGACAAGCTCTCGCTTAGCTAGTATATAGCCTACCGAGTACTCCCCGAGGCCTTAGTCCGTCTATTCGAGTATTCGGCTTATATTAATCGATTTAATTAGATTATAGTTAATTAAGCGATTAACAATAATAATAAGGAGGTCCTCTTAATTACATAAACCTTAGATTAAAACCTCGTTAATTAATCTATTATAATTTTTTCTTACGCTACTTTCGAGTAAGTAGAGGGATAAAAAGCGGGAAGATTTAATACTTGTCTTTTCGTGTTTAGTTTATGTTGTCAGTTAATATGCCGACCGTGGTTTCCACCACACAGAACACGGAACACAGAACCAACCAATATAAAGTGGAACAGGAGTGCCCAGGAGTGTACAACAAAGGAGGGGCATATGCCAGGGCTATATAAGCCAGGCTCCTGCCCATACGTACTTAGCTCTCTAGTCAACTGAATACCGTATTAATTGGATTATAAGATATCATTATTTAAATAAAAAATCCGTCCTAAGGTCTATTTGAACCATATCTTATATAAAAACTAATATCTTATATAATAATTTTGCCCTACTTTTTGGTGTGGTTTACTAACCTCCTCTCCCAACTACTATGTTTTACCCCTAACCTCATCTAAGCTATCTATTCTTTGAATCCATTCCATTCCTACGATTTAAGTGCATTCTCAAAGCAAGAATAGGACGTGGAATGGATCCTAGGATCATTCCACGAAGAGGCAATAGGGGGTTGGTCATAGATTAAGCGAGTGATACTAATCACAACAATCTTCTATATAAACTCGAGTTTCCTAGCTACAAAATCCTACAGCACAATCATTGCAAAGGTAACTACAACCATATGGATATGGAAAGATAAGTTGATAATATGTGGGGTAAATATGCCGGGTATCTGGGAATAGCTTCACTTTTTACAAAATTTATATACGGTTTTTTTGTAGCTTAACTTTGAAACACCCTCTTAGCCATCTAGTACTATAATTGTAAGTGTTTTAGCCAATATGGTAGTGTTGAATAAAGTATCTGAAAAATGTTATAAAATCATAGATTTAAGATTCTAGCCTCCTGATTAGTCAAAGTTATAAGATATTAGTTTTTCGGACTATATGGAACCATATCTACTAACGTAGTAATATCTTATTCGTAAATGATATCTTATAATCCAATTAATACGATACAGCTCTTCGGGCCCCTGGCCTTCCATTTATATTCCGAACAACATTTTATTATCTGTGGATATTATACTTGGACGATATCTTTTATTTATTTTTCTCCCTTAAAAGGAGGCTATATTTAGAATTATTTGATAATCAGATAAAGTGGACCATTGATTTTAAGATATCGTGGGGTACTTTTACTTATTATAAGCTAGAAGTAAGTAATAAAGTTCTATCTAATCTAGTTTTACAAGGAAAACTAGCAATGCTTTAACACAGTATATAGAGGTGCTCAATTTAATTATCACTACTATTTCTTCTTGATTTTATATTATACGTAGTAATAAGTTAATCAACGAATTAGAAACAGGGTCAAGACCGAGGCTTTAAGCTCTAGAGCTCACTAACGAGCCAAAGTTTTCATTGCTCTAAATTCGTCAAGAACTCCATTATCCAGACTCTTCACCACTGAGGCGAAAAAGAAACATCCAAGGAGCTCGATACACGTGATCTTTTTAAGCGAGCATACCTACAATACAGTCTCTCTTGAAGAGAAGGGGCAGTTCAAAAAGGCCTTGCTCCTCATTGCTCCCGACTACTCCGCACTAAGTTATCAACAAGTTCTCGGGAAGAAAAGAGGCTGTGTTCACGTGATACTATCTTCCCAAAAGGGTTTAGCTAAATTTTGACAAGGCTGTGGATTTTCGGGATGTGAATTGTTTCGAGGCTCAACCCAATCAACAAACCACTTCAACATGTCAAAAGCACGCACCGTCAAGGACCAGGTGGTCAAGCTGATTGTTGGAGCTGGACAAGCCAGTCCCAGTCCGCCGGTTGGTCCTGCTTTGGGAAGTAAAGGAGTGAAATCTATGGATTTTTGCAAGGTACGTTCGAGATATCTTCTTTAAACACCAACATCTCCCTCCTCACCATACGAGCAATTGGCCAGCAAACGCGCAATTGGCATGCGCTAATCTTTCAACAAAGGAATTCAATGCCAGAACCGCTCATATGATCCCCGGGGTTCCAACACCAGTCCGCGTTACAGTTCGTCCCGATCGAAGCTTCCACTTTGAAGTCAGAACGCCAGCAACGTCGTATCTACTCCTCAGCGCGGCACAGGTCGAGCCAGTGAAAGGAAAACTGAAAGGGAAAACGGGCGCGACAATTGTTGGGACGATCAGCCTGAAGCATGTTTATGAGATTGCGAAGATTAAGCAGAGCGAATTGAGATTGAGTGGGTTGAGCTTGGAGGGTATCGCCAAATGTGTGGTCGCTCAAGCCAAGACAGTTGGCGTTGCGATTAAGCCATGAGGATGATTGGAACTGGAGAATGATCTTGGATCTGAGGCTTGACGACGACCATATGATTTTTGATTAAGGGACCGGCGGACCTGCGCCGAAAGGCTGCGCTACCTCGACCCTTGGGGCGACTACAGGTGTACAGTACAACCTTTACAAGGAGGGGAGTGCGTCTACAAGTTCCCAGGTTACAAACGATATACCTGGCAGTTTGTACCCATTTACATCATCATCATTGCGGTGGCGTTTGGATGGAGTAGCTCCTGTGGATACGCGAATGGGGCAAAAGTCCAATATGTAATTTTTTTGTACTTTTTTTTGTACAATATCCAGGGTGCAGGATGGCTCAACCAGTTACATCAGCAGAAACCTTTTCCAAGCAATGTTTTTTTGGAATTTTCATATTTCTCGTGGCTCCTTTTTTGGAACTTGCAAGAAATGAACCCTGGTCTTGCATGCTGACTGGCAGACGTTCTAGAAAGGACCGAAAGCGGATCTCACCTAGGGCTGGGGTACGAAAAGGTCATAGCCTCGGCACATTTCAACCCCTCAAAGTGAAAATGATGATGCTCATTCCGGATTTGCAGCTAGAAGCAGAAAAGAAGAATTCTAAATAGATCGAGTCAGGGAGAACAAGGAAGATCTCTTCATCTTGCACGTACGAAATACGAAGTTGATTTTCGCGGTGGAGTCGAAATCAATAATAAAAGCGGGTAGTTGAGAAAGGGCTCGACGGTGAGTTGACTCGGTTGACTCATTGTCCACGTTCTGGTCGTGGAGTCCTCAGTCGTGGATGAATCCGGCTGGGTCAATCCGCATCCACCGAGATTTGATAAGTAATGGCCGTTTGTGGAATGTTGGGGTTTGCATGTGGAAGTGAGGTGTCTAGAACTTGAGGACCATCCGAAACCGAATTTCTAACTTGTTGTGTGAAGATGAACATCATGAGTTGTGGTGATTTCTTCGAGACTTCTTGTCGTCCAAGTGGAAGTCTTGAGGTCTGACAAGTCGTGCAGCCGCCGTCAAGGTTCTTCTTCTGGGCTCGCTTGGCCGTACATCCGTTCCGCCAGTCCAGTCGGTTTGTTTTTAAGGTTACTCCGCTTCGTCATAAGTACTGTACGGTACTACGGAGCGTACAGTACAGTAGCTGGTGGTAGCTAGGCAGTACCTAGGCAGTACGGAGTACCTAGGGATTCAAGAGGGGACTTCCAACTACCAAAACTTAGCTACAGTATCGAGCATTGCCGTAGCCGCTGCCACTATTTTGTCTAGTCGATCCTCCCAATTGAGTTGCAAAGCATTCTGCCACCTGCCACCTGCCACCTGCAACCTCGCCAAAACAAACACCAGATTTCTGTACACACCAGTACACACTGTACAGTACCTCCGTAGCGAAACCACCCTCGCGGACACGTACCAGTGCCTCTCTCGCCTCTACAACTCCCGCCCACGCATCCCAAGAGGCCGGCCTTATCGCATGCAAAAGCCGAGTGTCGCCGGCTTGATTGTTGATTGGCGGTATTTTCTTTATCGGCGCTGCTGCATTGCACTTGCCTGCTTCGCGTCCGCATCGCATCCTATGACCCTAGCTTCTCCGGATGCCCAAGAAGGTTCCATGCTCCATGTTCAATGCCATCAACCTCCACCTCCACCACTACCACCACCACCACCACTTAAGCCCCACCATTAGGTTACCGTGAAATCTGCGACAAAAGATACACACACACATATCTCCACGACATTCTACACCCACGATCCTACGCGGATCTACTCCACCATCCAGGACTGGCTGGGCCATTTCCAATCCCATTGAACATCCCATCCTAATTCTTACAATATGTCGACTACGCCTGCAGCGGGGAGCACGCCTACACCTCAAGCAGGCCCGATTGGTAAGTTGAGTTTACCTTCTACATGCCCATTGCGCAATCCTCGAGGCGTCATTTCGTCTGATATCAACCACATTCTAACTAAGCCGCCTATTACTTTTAGATTCCGAAGCAAATATCGTAACATCTCCCGCTCCAAACAGCAAGAAACCAGAAGAGAGTCTCGCTGTCCGCTTCGCTTCCGTCGACCAGGAAATAGAGCCTGCTCAAATCGATTCCATCGAAGCCACGCCCTCCTCGAACGATATTCCTAGTAACGAAGATGGCGAACAGGTCGGAACTTTGAAGAAGGCCGCCTCCGCACTGAATCCACCACGACTTCAAGAACGAAGAATGAGCGCCTTTGCTTTTGAGCCAGTTTCCCTGCCTGCGTCGAGGGTATGTTGATTTCCATGTATTCCGATTTTTACAAAGAGCAGGCATGGTAGTAGGCAAGGACCATGGCGGAGTATTCTCTTCGTTTACTCAGCTCGGCGTCGTAAAGGTTCATGAAACGGTAAACGAGCGGTGGATTTCCCTGGGCGTACCGAGATTTCATTATTTTAATGCCTTGATGGTATTCCCTAGGATTACCCCCACTCGTTACCGAGTGACCCCCTATATACGACCCACTCGGAGGCATTGACGTGTTGACATTCTCTATGTGGAAGTTCGTCTGAATAATCGCTGATTACTTCTCGATCGCAGGTCGCCTCCAACGAAGATAACTCTCGCGATCCCAGTCGTCATAATACGCAATCATCCGGACGACCATCACCGCACCAAAGCCCCCGAGTACATTCAATGCACTCGCCACCGATAACACCTGCGGCAACACGATCGCGAGACGCTGTGGAGGGGACTACGGTTACGAAGGGCGCGCCTCTGCAGAAGGTAGAGGCGGATGGGGCGGCTGTGAGCATCCAGATATCGGGCGCGCAGATATCACCTCCCGGGACGTCCGGAACATCCCCTACAACTACAAATGTCGAGGAACCTCGCCCTGACTCATCTGGAAACTTAGCTACAAGACCAGCAAGTTCATCAACAGAGGCATCCGGTGCACCATACGGCGGTCATAGAGGAGCCTTCTCGATAGGGCCTGGCAGCTCACACGCGTCGTCAGTACCAGTCTCCCGGGAACAGAGTCCAAGTCGACAAACGTTCAGTAGACCCTTTACACCAGCCGGTGATGTGAACGACCCATATGCCGCACACAAGAGACCTCCCCAATCAAGAAACCTGGACGCCATTGACCCACGATTCAAGTTCACAGCATTGAATTCAAAACAACGGGCAAACGGGAGCTCATCAGGCTCGCTCCCTCGATCATCACGAAGTACAGCAGACGAAGGAGAAAAAGAGAAGCGAAGGTCGTTTTTTAGTGGACATTCAAATCACGATGAGAGTTCTGCGACGATTCATACCAAGGGCGGTTCGATGTCCGAACTGAAGAGATTTTTGAAAATAGGCGGATCGTCGAAGGCAAAGCGAGCGGCGTCTCCTTCTCGTTCACTAAAATCGGGATCCAAAGCACCATCTCACCACAAAGCTCCACAGCAACTGCCGTTCGACGATACACATGGATTAACATCCAAGTATGGGAAATTTGGAAAGGTGCTGGGAGCTGGTGCCGGTGGTTCCGTGCGGTTGATGAAAAGAAGTAGTGATAATACAACATTTGCGGTCAAGGAATTCAGGGCGAGACATTCGTACGAATCGGAGAAAGAATACAACAAGAAGGTTACAGCCGAGTTTTGCATAGGTTCAACGTTACACCACGGCAATATTATCGAATCATTGGATATTGTGCAGGAGAAGGGGAAATGGTACGAGGTCATGGAATACGCCCCATTTGACCTTTTCGCAATTGTCATGACCGGAAAAATGTCAAGAGAAGAGATCAGCTGCGCGTTTCTGCAGATACTCAGCGGAGTGACATACATGCATAGTATGGGATTAGCACACCGGGATTTGAAGCTTGATAATGTTGTTGTAAACGAGCATGGGATTATGAAAATCATCGATTTTGGAAGTGCTAGTGTTTTCAAGTATCCTTTTGAAAATGGTATTGTACTGGCTTCTGGTAAGTTTGTAGATATTTCCCTACGAATGTGTATTCTAACAGTTCTTAGGAATCGTTGGTTCTGATCCCTATCTTGCACCGGAAGTTTACGACGAGAGGAAATATGATCCGCAACCGACTGATATTTGGTCACTGGCAATCATATTTTGTTGTATGTCGCTAAGACGTTTTCCATGGAAAATGCCACGGACGACAGACAATTCCTACAAGCTATTTGCTTCTGCTCCATCACCCGGGACTGACATGAAAAGACTGTCGGATGTTCCAGCTCCGTCGAAATCCACGACAGATTTAGATAACCAGGAAAGAGATGCTGTCCCAACTCCATCCACTGCGCCTGACGACGAAGCCAATAAAACTCCTGGAGCCGCTGGTGCGAACGGCAGTGGCGCAACACCGGATAAGAAACCGGAAATCATCAAAGGCCCATGGCGTCTTATGCGTTTACTTCCGCGAGAAAGTCGTCATATTATTTCTCGAATGTTGACGATTGATCCCAAGAAGAGAGCAACGATGGCAGAAGTTATAGCAGATCCATGGGTTTCAGGAACCATAATTTGCAGACAAGAAGAGGGAGGAGCGGTCATCAAAGCTGAAGGCCATACTCATACGCTTGAGCCGCCGTCCGCCCCAGCGGTGCCGGCACCGAAAGCATGAGCTCGACTCGCACAGATTTTTCCGTTGGTATAGAAATGGAGCGAGAAGTCTAATGGTGTTTAGGAAACGGCTGGGTAAATTTTATAATGGAGATATTTCTTGCTTTCCCACAATTTCTATAGCATGGCATGGGTAGAAAGGAGACGGAGGGGTTTACATAGAATGGGTGGGAAGTAGACTGTACAGTTGAGGAGCTTCTGATTCTGGTTCTTGAGGAGATATGATGGTGGTTTTCTCTAGCGTTTGTAGCGTGGCTTCAGTAAGCCTTTTCCGACTTTACACACTTTTAATGCAATGAGCGAAAGATGTCCTCGAAACAAGCTGTTCTTTTGTGGGGATATGAGTCTACTTGAAGGTGTGTAAGAGGAATGGCATTCGTATTCGTGGATGTTTAATAAAAGAAGGTATTCCTTTACAATGAATCTGTATCCGAGTCTACCTAAGCACAGCTAAAGATATAAAAAGTGAGAGTAGAAGTTTACCACTTGCAGCCTTGAATATGAGGCAGCATTCTTGCCGGGTCTCGGTTCAATGCGGACCCCTGTCACAAAAAAGTCTCCAGAAGCTCTTAGAAGCTCCCAAACTTCCATACCTATGTACTGACCATCTTCCACCAACCCACCATCTTCACATACCAAAAGACCTCTCGCTCGCACAGATCCCAGTCCTCAAACCCACACATCCCAATCACTCATCAAGATGGTACGTTGCAATTCCTCTCCCCGCCATCCCAATGGCCTCGCACCCCTCCCCCCCTCCGGCACAGGACAGCGACCGTCCCCTCCGCCGGGAATGAACACGCAAAGATACATCGCTAGCTAACATCCACCCACCCAGTCGACGGCCCTCAAATCCATCAAATCCCTCGCACCACTTCTCGATCGCGTCCTCGTGCAGCGCATCAAGGCTGAGACTAAGACGGCGAGTGGGATTTTTCTCCCGGAGAGTGCGGTTAAGGAGTTGAATGAGGCGAAGGTTTTGGCGGTGGGCCCGGGCGGGTTGGATAAGGAGGGGAAGAGGGTGCAGTGTTCTGTGAAGGCTGGGGATAGGGTTTTGATTCCTCAGGTAGGTTTTGGTTTTTTTGGTGGTGGTGTATGGATGTGGAAGTGGATGGGGATGCTGATTTTGGGACAGTATGGTGGATCGCCGGTTAAGGTTGGGGATGAGGAGTATGCTCTTTTTAGGGATTATGAGTATGTTACCCTTCCCCCCCTCTCTCTCTTTATGTCTCTTTATGTACTGAAATTTGCTTTTCTTGATTGGTTGGTTGGGGTGCTAATGGTTCATACAGACTCCTTGCCAAGATCAATGAGTAAACTCTCCCTCTTCTTTTTCACGCTGTCATGAGAGATGAGATTATTCATTCATGCGATCAATGTACCATAAATCAACCATGTATAAAATGCCTTTAATTTGGGGAAGTTAGATGGGGAGGGATGTATGTGTAGGTTCTTGTGGGGGGAAGGTTGGTGGTTGAATGGAGGGATGGATGGATTGATGGATGAGTTTAATATGAGGAATTCTCCGCTCTGATGTTTGGTGTTGATGCTCCCAGGTTTTTGATTTGTGTGAAGTGGTCGCTGGAGTTTTTTATATGGTCTTTGGCTGTTATTGTGTTTTTGGGGGATTTGAGCTACCGATAAGTTAAGATTGGAATTGGTAATGTCAACTGGTCTATCATGCACAGCTGGTATCCATATCTCACCAAAGTCTGGAATCTGCTCAAATTTGCTCTAAGATATAGATAGGTATGGGCACAGACCGACGGCGCTAAGCTAATCGCAGAGTACGTCAGATCATACAGTCGATCGCTACAAAGTTCCAGAATACTTAATCATAATCTCACGGCATTTGGTTTAATAGCCTTTCAATTGTCTGTATATCTACCAATGTTGACGAGGAGAAGGAAATTGCCCAGGTGTGCTCGAGGCCTACTCGAGGACCAGAAAAGGGGGTGGGATTCGTGCCTTTTTTTCTTGCTGGAAGTGCTGGATGCTGGGTCGAGGGAGAGTCAGGTTTGGGTATGAAGGAAGGGAGGAGCGACGGGATGGTGAGTTCGTGGTGGATCTTTTTGAGTTGAGTTAAGTTGAGTTGTGGGAGAGGATTAGGGAAGAGGGAAGAGGGAAGAGTGAAGAGTGAGAAGAGCCGATGATGAGTGCAACTGTGAGGGGAAGTTGGGTGGTCTACTTGTTGCTCGTGGGTCGGGGTGGAGGAAGATTAAGGGCTTTACTTGCTTACCTGGGTACCTAGGCGCGTTTGGGGTTATGTTGGTTGAGTTGTGGGAGGGGATTAGGGAAGAGTCTACTACAATAACTCCCCAAGTCTCTCAAAGTCAACGTACAGTCCACCAAAACTTCGAAATAGACTGCTCGCTAAATTCGCGTGTCCACTTAAAATACATCTTACGTTGTACCTATAGATCTTCGTCCCTAGCCCTCCATCCCCCAAACAACCATTAATTTCCTACATCCAGCATTCACCCCCTAAGGTTCGCAGTCATGACCTCAAGTAACACACCTCATACCACGTCTTCCGGTACATGTCTGCGTAACTTAATGGAAACATTGGTGAGAGCTTTACTGGGACTAGTCAAATCGCAAAAAACTCAGTTCGTCTGGTTATTTGTCCTAGGCCGCCTTCTTTGAGGGTGAGGATTTTTTGGGTTTTTTTATTTTTTTGGGGGGGTTGGGTTTGCTGGGACTTTTT
>LT855419.1:578828-607311 GCA_900184765.1 Hymenoscyphus fraxineus
CTCCGTGGTCCTTGTCCCGCCAAGATGGATTTTCGTGTTTAGCGAGCTCTAATTTAAGCGCGTCTTCTTTTATATAAAGGATTAAAAGGGTTTTATAGTTAAAATTTTAAATTTAACGTGGTGTTATATCTAAATAAAGGATTCCCAGGTTTTGGTAGATTTCTCTTCGCTTTATATAGAAGGTATATGTGATACTAAATAGTATATTTTAATAGGGTTTAATAGAAAATACTTTACACGCCCCTGATTGGGGCGAATACATTCCTTGTGGGACAAGGACTGCGGAGGAGATAGTAATCTGCTAAAAGAAAGATGTCTCTAGTGTACCGAGTACCTCCACGAAAGAGGATCTCGGTCTAAGCGAACTACTAGAAGAAAACTTTGAGAACTGGGATGGTATTGCCATATCACTTCTGTTCCTCAGGAGAGAGAAAACCCAATATTTCTAGTCTCATGAATGAGACTTTCAAGGAAGAAGGCGAAATGGGGTTCTGTCGTAAGTTGATTGTCTGCTTCTCGTGTATGTTGTGTGACATCTGTAGGCAGGTAGGTGATTTACTGTCCTGCGGCTCCCCGCATAACTCCTGATAGCATCCTCGTATTGAAAGGGTTGCGATGGGAAGAGGATCTTGGGTTTCTTAGGCGCTGCTTTGGTGTTAGACTTGTTTGGCGTGTTACTATGTGAAGTGGTGGGGAATTGTAGGGCTAAACCGTTATACTGTAAGACGCGAGAAAGTTGCATGATGGATAGAGGAGATAGTAGTAGTATAGATCTAGGAGTTGAGCTGGGAGTAACGTGAAGAGGGAGCAGCGTATGAACAAACTAATCAACTACTCAAGTAGTACTTAAGTACTACTTAAGTAGAGTAGAGTTGAGTACTCAATTTCACTACTTAAGTACCGGTGAGTACTAGGTATAACTACTTAAATAGTACTTAAGTACTACTTAAGTAATATAAAAACGTGACTTAAGTATAGAATAATTATCCTCGAAGGATAGCTATTCCTCCCCCTTTTTAATAAAGGTCCCCTAGCTTTGTAACCTTATTATTGCCTTAAAGCTACCCTTTTCTATTAGCTCGTTTACATTCTTAGATATAATATTATCCCCTGAATAGTTGTTCGCTAGGAGCACTTAACTCGGCTATAGTAATTCCGAGTAGGCGGACCGGCGGGAGTACCCAGGTCACTTCGGCCCGGCTAAACCCCGAGCTACTTAAGTACTACTTAAGTTACTTAAGTACTTGGCGCCAAGTACTTAAGTTGAGTTGATTAGGGCTTTTAAGCNAGGGAGTAATTTGCTTCCTTGTTTAGTTTTGAAGACTGTGGTGCATCTTTTATATGAAAAGCTATACAAAGTCTAGGATTATGTCTTTTTGTGTGTATAGACTTTTTATCGCTTTTTTGCATTCAAATATGTGGCTTTCATTTAAGAGCTCCGAGGGGAGCGAGAAAAAGAGGGAAGGGATAGTTGTTCGATTATAGGATTTGAATGTGGATGATTTGTTGCATTATTTCATGGGGAAGTAGAGAGAATGCGTTATGATTTAGTTCAGGCTTGATTACTTGTACAATGAATAGCAGAATACTTGTAGTCTTGTAATGGTTTTATGAAGACGAAGTTTCTGAATACCTAGTAATTACTCGTAACTCGATCTTATCGTATCTATATAAAAATAATAGAGTTTTAACGATAAGAGCTTTCTCATGTACTGTATAATCTACGTGACAGTGTCTAGCTTTGTGCCCCTTTTATATCAGAAACTAATGAGGCAGCTGCGGGGGGAGTTTGGTGTGGCCAAAGCCTTGCGGTCACCGCATTAAGAAGAGGTTTAGCTGAGTGAGGCGAGGCCCGAAACTTGACGCCATGGCTGGTGATGCTTGCAAGCCGAACACTGCGGCTTGCAGAAAGTGCGGTATTTGATTCCGTTCTCTAGATTACTACTCACCCAACAGAACCTTGGGCCTCCATCTCGAGTTACTTTGAAGGATAACGGTATTACAAAGTAAAAGATAAGGTTTGACTTATGCTAAGTGCGTAAGTCCCAAAAACAATTAGATCCACACGTGGTAAGTTTTCATAGATTTCCCTGGCCTTCCGTAATAAAATGATCTCAATTGTCATATAAAATAGTGGCAAGAAAAGTGTCGGGATTGCGGGCAGAAACCGCAGTAGGAAACTAGCAAACAGAAGATGAGGAGTCGGCCATAGGGTCGTAAATAATGCTGACCGGAACTATCACAAAGAGAACAAAAGAAATATATCTGCACCGTTCGTAAGCTTTCCCATAATTGTTCAGGATGTTTGCTCGGCCTTATCAGTCACCTTCCCCATATAGACGACAAATTCAGCCTCTCAGAAAATCATGTTTGTGGTACAGGTGCGCATACAAGGCGGCCAATGATATATGATTTGAGCCGCCTTTTTCAATACTTCGCTTCTCGCGCCTCCACATCTTTTCTCGTAACCCCAGGAAAATTGACTCAGCTTGTCAGCTCTCGATCGCTGTGAGTGCAACCACTAGCTATTATGCGGCTCAAAATATGAGGTGTCTATTTCAACAGGTGCATTCCCCAGGCTACACTGAGACTTGAACAATGGATTGTATTCTTGGTTCCCGAGTTCTCATTCACAAAGTTTCGTTTCTCGGGTAGATTTGACCCTTTAACTGCATGCTTTCAAACTAGTATTCTCAACGATTGAGTGCAGCTTAAAGATTACAAAACGATACTAGGCTTTCACCAGTACGCGATAATCCTCTTCATTGGAGGATGACTGTTGTGGACCACCTCATAGACTGTCAGAAGAAAGGGGAGGATGGAAAGAAGGGATTGAAGCATGGTGATACAGCCGGTGATGCAGTTACACATTACTTGGGGTGCTTGAGAATTAGCGAACGAGAATCTTTTCTCAACGACCTTCCTAGTCCAGCGGATGAAAAGGTGAAGCAGAAGATTCTCAATGAAGAAGAGCGAATCAGAGATTTGAGAAAGACTTTTGAGGCTGGAGGTAATAGCACGGCTTCCGGGAAACTGCTTTGCAAGTTTCAGAGTGCACAGAAGTGCTGGCGTGACGAGAATATCCGCGATGGTGATTTAACGGCTTCGCAATTCCACCACACGGCCGAGAATAGACCCTCGTCCATACAACTTACAGAAGAGGAAGAGAAAATGTTTATTCTTGAGGATACAAATGCGAACGTTATTTACTTCAAGAAAAAGGAAGATACCGAGCACCTCGGGCCCCACGACCATCCAAAATTTCTTCCCAGCACATTTCCGGATCAAAAGATCCCTCTCAGTAAACTGCTCAAGAACGACCCAAAGACCAACCCTCTCATGTGGAAATGCGACAAAGACATGATCCGATATTTCCATATTCCGGCGAATAACATGGAATGGATCGAGGTACGTCATTGAAGCTGCATATATTGAAGCCTTCGCTTACAGAAAAAAAGGAAGCCATAGCCCGCTATTACGGAGAAGAAAAACCCGATCTATCTGGACCGTATCGCAAGCCACGCAAACCCGAAGAACATTCAAAAACAAGAATGCTCCTACGGCCACAGTTCTGGAAGGGCCTTCAGCACGGAGGCCGAGGTGATCTCCCTACTCATACCCGCCATATGCGGCCTCGCTGTTACCCAATTTCAACTAGTAATGTCTCTTGAAGAAAAGAAAATGAACCAAAAGCTAATTGTTTCAAGACTATGAGAATCTCGAACAGCCGAAGAACATTGCATTATTTGTGAGCTTCAATTTTCTGGCAGACGCGAGACTATAGCTGATGTAATACTAGATGCCATATCTTCATTGGGAGACTGATCGACGCCGAGCAAAAGTAGCAGAAGTAGTTATGAGATATGGTAAACCATTATACCAGTTTCCAGATGTCGTGGGGGGTCAAGTTGGGCGACCTGTCACCCCGGAAATTGAAAAAACCACATCCGACGAGGTTCACGAAAAGCCCCCCACCACTATGGAGCCTCCACAGGACAAAACACTACACCCCGAGCTAATAAACCTCAAGAACTATGATAAAGGCAAAAAAGCCCTAGGAGGATTTCTTCTACTAGCCGCAAGGTTGTACGAAGAAATGGATTCTTATACGGACGAGAAGATCATTGTTCACCACTTGAAGGGCTCATCTCCTCTTCATCCTAGAAGAACGCTAGATCAAAGCTATTACTGGACCCTTCGTGATACTCGTTCCAGGGACCGTGACCAAGTTGTCTATAGGGGTACTACAACACATCCCAAACTTCTCTATCATGATTGCCCAAAAAAGTTCATCGAAAGGGAAAAAAACGACCCGCCTTGTGTCCAGTGCGTAGAAAATTCGAAAAAGGTAGCGAGAGTTGTTATGGTTGACCAACTTTGGATGTGGATATTGGATGAGAGTAAGTATCACTACCAATCCGAACGCTATGTAATTAATCTACGTATTTTGGCCAGCTTCTAATGCCAGACAGATACAATTATTACTTCGTTTCCCAAGCGAGTTGGGCGCAACAAACCGGACATGTCTGCAGTCCAAAAATGTATTCGAACCAGACTACGAGCAGCACGAATTGACGAGATCCGGTCTGTCTATGACCTAGGAATTATTATAATTGACCAATGCTCACGGGGGTTTTTCCATCGTACCCAGTCAGAAGATCTCCAGCCCCAAGTGATGGATGCCTTTGCCAACGCAATAGGAAGAGTGGTAAGTGCCCCAGATGAACTCAGGTCCTCACCCTATCATCAACCCTACCCTAGCCAATGTTCAACTCTAACAAGATAAGACCCACAAACAAAGCATGGCATATAACCATTTCTGGGAATGCACACGATTAGCATCAAGAAGATACGCCTCCAGAGAAAAACCAGATCACGGCACAGCAAAGAAATCCCAAAATGTATTATTGGATATCAATCCGGAAGGAGAGCTATTGCGAGAGATCAAAGACATCATCGAAGAGATATCCATAATGATGCAAATCAAGAAGCAAGAAGAAAATGTCGCTCGAGCTTTTACAAAAGCAGTCAAGGCTCTCATCCAAAAGCCCGAGCCAAAGCCTTCTGCGAACAGTCTCGAATCTGAGGTGAGTTCGATTGGCTCACTGTTGAAAACTCTTCTACAGCAGCAGAACTCTGCTTTGTCGGAGGATGACGGGTGGACAATGATGTCTGCAAATGAATTGCTGGGGGATATTCAAAATCAATTACAAGAACTGGTACACCTCAAAGAGGCGGCTGAAAATGCATCATTGGGCGTGAGTAGCCAATTCTTACTTCCGATGCAAGAATATTCTGACCCATCTTAGTTGAAAGATCTTCTCGACCTTAAACAACAACAAGCTTCCGTAGTAGAAGCCCGAGAAGCAGTCAAGCAAGGGGAAGAAACTCTCCGACAGGGTCGAGCAATCATGCTCTTCACCGTGATTACCATTATCTTCCTGCCTTTATCATTCTTCGCCACTCTCTTCGGAATGAACGTCAGTGACCTAACGGACGGCGCGACATTGAATTACAAAGACGTTTTAGTATTTATGAGTACGAGGTCCTTCCCCAAAGCACTAAATCGTCGGGAACTAAAATTACCACAGTTCCAATATCAGCTGTTGTAATATTCGGAAGCCTTTGTTTGGCCTTTTCCCGGCTCGTCCGCGCACTCCTCTTTTGGGCATTCGACTTCTTATGGACAAAACTTATCACCGCAACGCCAATATACGTCTCCTGGCGCAAGTCACATTTCAACAGCGAGAAATTGCATGAAAGTCGAAAAATCCATACCAACAAAATGAAAAAGGAAGCCCAGAAACGAATAATCGACAGAAGAGAAACGGAACGTACAGAACATGAGCAAAACAAGGGGAAGATAACTAATCAAGCCACGTCAAGGACTGGTAGTAATGCGACTGTTTCAGTCGCATTAGCTAACGCAAATGGGATAAGAGAGAGAAGGGGTGAGGTGGACGTTGAGCTAGGACAGATGCCTCCGGCTCAGTCTCCATGATAAGCCTGTTGGGGTATATATAATCTTGCGATGTTTCTATAATGTTTGTATAGCATGTCACAGTACAGGAGTTTTTGTGGTATTGGTGTTCTGGTTTCTCAATTTCTGGGCGGCCGGAGACCTGGTAATATTTGGTGTCCATTACTCTGTAATTTCCAATAAGAGTTCTAATTCAGTTTAGCCTGAAGGCTCCTATTGGTTTGATTAGCGAGAATATTGACGCTAGCCTGAACTGCTTTCTTGGTATCATAGTACCTATCCATCAACTTATCCCTGGAATCAGGGACGTACTATCTTTCATTCACCTGAGAACGCATCCTTCCTTCCTCCCCCGCAACCATAAACAAAAACCTCGGCAGTCTACAACCACCCTCGCTTACCACCTACCCCACAAAACCTCGCAAAACACACCCAACACCCCTCAATATCCCAAACACCACAACCCCCACCATAAAAACTGGTACAGTAACCTACCCGCCTGGCCCAGTCAGTTAGTATATGTCCCCTCCCCAAATCCCATAAGCGCCACCACACAAAACCCGTTACATTTTCTTTTAAAAAAACCACCCAGGAAAAAAGAAAAGAACAGAAAGAAAAAGAAAAAGAAAAATCAGGTACTGTACGTAAGATTCCTCTTAGCTGCTACCCCCGAAAACCCCACTATATGTATAGTGAGTGAGTTCCTCCCAACGGGAGCCCCCTGGCGCTGTTGCGCTGGGGGCTTAAAGGTTTTGTCTTTTTCAGAATCTTTTGTCCTTTTCTTTGCTTTAACTATCGCAATATCAGATATTTTACACTACTAAGCTATACCGCACTATAGCAATAATCTACGCTCTATCAGTAAACTGCACTCAACATCAAACATCAAATAGGAACTAGCTAGACCCCCCACATGTCCTCAATATCAAAAACACAAAAGAAAAGCATAGGAAAAGACCCAGCTCCCAGACCTACACTACCTACAAGACAAGAGCGCGCTCAGTCAACAATAACTCATTCACGTCAAAAAACTGCCTGCATATCATATTTTCCGTCACACTTTTCCCTTCCAATCCACCAATTTCCTTCATAAGAGCACTCTTATACTACCTACCACTCAGTACATCCATAAACCCCGACTTACTAGCCTCAAGCCCTGAAAGCAGTCCTAACCGATTACAGCAGTACCGTAAGAAGCATCAAAAGCGAAAACACTGTACAAGGTCCGTGTACCAAAGAAGCTATCCTAAACCATCCCACTCACTCTACATTTCACTCCACAATTCACAGCCCAACAAAAGAAACCGACAAAAAAAAAGGTATCACATCACATCACAACACAACTCCAAAACCAAGGACACAAAAAACACTCTCACAGTAGCAATTCAATGAATCTAAAGCTTCCTATGCTACAAAAAAAAAACGAGAAAACTAAAAAACCCCCCTCCATAGCGCAATCCATAAAGTCTAGCATAACGCGAGAAAGAAACAAGGAGAACTGGGTATAAAAGGGCGACAGCAAAATCTCCATCCCAAAGGAAAATAACAACAACAACAAACAAGACTATGCTTTCTTTCCCTTCCGTATTCATGCTCATGCTCATGCTCATCTCTGGCAATAATCCATACAATCCCTTCGCTCACGGCGCTCATCCATTCAAATGCTCCCTAAGATCTATCTACTATCACAATCAACGGAAAAGAAAAGTGTCTCGTACACACAAGAAACACCATGCATCTTCTATGCAGCCTCTGCCATCACATGCTCTCCCTCATCCAACAGGTCCGTGATTCGGTCCAGGTTCTGGATCATGCTTCGACCCTGGCCAACAAGTAACAACTTCTCAGCATTGGCAGGTAGTCCGAGGTAGGTTGGTGGTTCTCTCTCGGGAAGCTTTTGGATCCATTGCGTGAACTCCTGGATCGAGGTTCCACTGGGGACAATCAAGCTACCGTCATTGCTGCCATCTCCAAGATTACCAGCAGCGCCCTCGACAAGTTTATGTCCGATTTCGTAGGCTGCAGGAGTGAGGAAGGAGTGGACCAATTGTGTAAGACGAGCAAAATCACCCTCGTCGTCAATTTTACCTCCATATGTCTCCACAATAAGGGTGCGAATCATCTCCCATGGAAGATTTTGTGGTGCGACATTGGTACGACCTTTAGCGACTGTCTCAACCCAGGTATCGATGATGAAAGCAGAACATTCGTACTATTCGATATTAGCATCTTGTCTAAAGTTGAGTTTACCTGATTTTCACTTACATCACTGTCATTGAATTCCCAGAAGCCTTTCCATCCCAAAGTTGGCGCATATCTCAATCTCTCTTGGACCACGGCATGCAAGAACGACAAAAGCAAGTAAAGTCTTGATAGCTCGACTGGTGTCTTGGCGCCTCTTGTAGAAAGAGATGCCATGGAGTCCTTCATATTGGCTCTGACTCCAGCCGGTTGCTCATACATCAACACTCGAGAAGCCCGCAACAGGTTTACAGGTATCTTAGGACTCGATTCCATTGAAAGGAACAGTCTGAAGTCAGCATGAGGCTTGAGTGAATCCATGCGCTTCTCAAGACTTTGTAGCCAGGTCGGAGCTAAGTGAACGTTCTTGACCAGAACCC
Organism: Hymenoscyphus fraxineus; assembly: GCA_900184765.1. NCBI lineage: Eukaryota > Fungi > Ascomycota > Leotiomycetes > Helotiales > Helotiaceae > Hymenoscyphus > Hymenoscyphus fraxineus. The sequence continues at coordinate 587,430 of LT855419.1, forward strand.
AAGATCCTGTAGCCGCCGCATTACTGATGGCTTTATCCGCAGTTGCCGGACCTTCATTAGATCCCATAGCAATATTTGTACATGTTGCACGGGAACGCTGCACCAAGTTCTCAACCTTGTAACTCGCATCAAATCCTGGACTCGAACATAATGCAATTGGACTGCTGGAGGATACTTGATGAACAATCTGTTTCAGGTCTTCCGTCGATTCCAGGAGGCCTGAACCAAAAACGATCGTAACGAAACGTTCTGCAGTTGGTACAAAACGATCCAGTCTGAAAAGCTTGACGAGAAGTAGCGACAGAAGTTCCTGATCGCGCTTATCTGCGGTCGAGTCCCATATTTGCGGTACGTAGTTCTCTCCTGCTTCCTCGAACAGAAAGCGATCCCATGCTTCATTGGAGACAGCTTCAAGTTTTCCTCTAAGTGCTGGGAGCTTTGAAGCTCTGGCAATTACTTCCTCTTTCTTGTCGGATTCGGTTGACACATCAGTACCGATGACGCTTTCATCCAGTATGACACCAATAAGGCTCTTGTCCATCTTGAATGGTGCTGCTTGCGCAAGAAGCATTGCCAGAGTAATCTTGTCCTTCTGAAGCAGACTGAGAGACGTACGTTGAAACGTTGTAACGAATAGCTCTTCAACAATAATATCTCTTCGGATACTGTGGTTCACCGTTTCGGCGGCCAATCGCTTGCTATTGTGTAGTACCGAATGGAAGATATCGAGGAAGTACTGCAAAGAGAATTGATAGAAGTGGTTGAGGTAGTGTAGCTGCTCCAAAACTGCGAAAACTGCACTGCAAGATTTGGCGATGACGTCGTATTGGAGAGTCGTCTCCTCCACCTCTTTCATTACACCTTCCGTGCCGGTCATCTTCGCTGAAATCTCCGCTGCCTCTTTCTTCAGTGTTTCCAGAGTTTCGATTACATTATCATCGTCGAGAATGTTACCGCGGGATTCGTTGAGTGCTTGTAATAATCGCTTCTCCAGCTGCCTAAGATGTACCTTGAATTCGCCTTGCAATTTGATGAGATTAGATCTGCGCTCATCGACATCCGGCCGCTCAGATTTAAGGACCTCGTTCAAGGATTGGGTCTGAAGACTGCTTTGAGTAACAGTGAAGTTGACAAACGTAGTTCTACTGCAAATATCAGGAGGGAATGTTGCAGAAGGATCCCTAGTGGAAAGGTAAATCTTGAAGGCGGGCGAGAAATCAATTTCCTGTTTGCCGAGCTGGATGAGAACACGACCCCCGGTCTTTTGATACTCTTTATTGAGAACATGGTTGAGAATTGGGTCCAAATATTCAGCATCTTGGATGAGAATTGGGTTACCAAATCGGAGCGAACTTTCTAGTTGTTTGGTAAAAGAGTCGTCCAAAAAGCTGGTAACAGTCAGACGGCGCTCTTTGCTTTCCTTCTGTAGGAACTCTGTGACACGACCAGAGGGATCGATGATCAAAGGATAACGGTTAAATCGTTTAAGGACAATAGCGTTTTCGGTACATAGATCATCCACTGGCAAGGAGTTCTCTTGCCACTTCAGTCGTTCATCTGCGGTCGACAGGTACTCTGTGACAGGATTGAGCTGTTTGTAGTTGATTCCCGACATCTGAAGCTGGTGTATCCAGTCTTCCATCATGTTTTTTCTGAACTGTTGATCGTAAAGCCCACTGTAGGCAAGGAATGCTGCCGCGACAAGAACATCACCGACAAGGGTGCCGATTTGTGTTTCGAAAGATTTGCTTCCCTCTTCCCAGCGGACTCTTTCGGATGAAAGACTATCAAGCAGGCGCACACTTCGATCAACCTTGAATTTGACTCGCTCCATTTCGGACTTGATAGCTTGTGTTTCACTGATGAGAGCAGCATACTCAACTTTATACGTGGCGATACTTTGCTCCAGCTCAATGATCGTGTTTTCGATGGCTTGAGCTTGTGCCTTGGTCTCCAGTGCTTGCTCTTCGAGCTCGATCACCTCATTTCTCAAAGGACCGACACGATCGAGAATCTCGGAGTAATTGACTTGAGCAGTCACCCATTGTACGAGCGGGCCGCAAGCCTTACTTGCGCGATTGACTCTCTCGTAAGTGAAATCCTCCTTGGAGAGGTAATTCTTGCGCATTCCCTCACGAAGAGCTTTGGTCATCTGTCTTTCGTTATCGTAGTTCACGATACTGGCGATGAAATCGTCTTTGCGAACAACTGCTTGAACCAATTTCCAATCTTTTCCGACTTTGTGGCCAAGCAGGGTACATACAGACTCAAGAGCGTCTCGGACACCTTGAGGAGGGTTACCCATAGATCGAACTTCAGTCAAATGTTGTCGTTTGATGTTGCTGACACTCTTCTGAGCTTCTTCGACAGCAGGCTCCGCGTTGGCTAGGTCGTGCATGACGATTTCTTTTCGTTCTGCAACGGCTGTCTCCTGCTTTTCTAAAGCAACCTGAACTTCTAAAGATGTTGCCTTTCGGGACTCGGCCTCTCTCTGATCCGCAACCATGCGTTGAAGTTTCTCGTTTGCTTCCGCGTCCTTTCGCTCAAGTTGATCTTTCTTTTCAGCCAAACTGACACGGAGATCTCTGACTTTATCGACAGTATCTCTCAGCTTTTCGAGTCCAACGTTGAGATGACGCTGCTGCTCCTCGAGGTCTTCACGTTTCTCGTTGTATAACTTGACATATTGCGCAACAAAATCTAAGAAATGTCTTGGAGTCAGGAAAGTCACGCGTCCTTGTTGCTTGAGAAGCTTGGCATTGAATCGATGGAGCGAATAATGTATGTAAACCATGGAGTTGATGACAGCCTCGCGATGAGATGCGGGTAGATTGAGGTCGCGGTAAGCCACAGGTATGCTGTCTGGGGCTGTGAAGTTGGGTCTGTCGAGATCAACAGACTGCGTCAATTCCGTACCCACTTGGAAAAGAGCTTGATCAGACCAGTCTCCAAACCAGTTCAGGACACAACGATTGAACAAAGCGGGACTAGTTGCAGCTTTTGATGACAAGCCACCCTCGGGCGGATTCATGGTGAACACGACGTGGAGATTCTTGACAATTTGTGACGTAAACCATTTGTATAGCTCTTCTTGAGAGTCAAGTAGCAGACCCTGTTTTTGAGCACCTTCCTTACAGCCCGTCATCAAGGAAGCGAGTTCGTCACCTTCGAAAAGACCGGGGACTTCAGCGTTTGCAAGCAGTGTATTCATTCTCTCGAGGAAACCAGAGTCGAGAACATTGGCTTCGTCCATAATGAAGCATATCTTTTCTCCTTTGCAACCCGCACGGCGTAGTACATCTCTGAGATCGTCATCAAAATCCTCTGCCGAATACTTTCCATGGACTTTGATTTGGAAGACCTTCAATCCGTTCATCCAGGCAACGAAGCGGGAAAGAGTGGTCTTTCCACTACCGCTGACTCCTATCAGAATTAAATGACCCTGTGGTTGTCTGAAGACTCGATCGATACGAAGTACGTGCTCAAGGACGTCGTTGAACAGAATGAGTGGAACATCGACTTCTTCTTCGCAGAAGGTCTTTAGGCGAGCTTTCACAAAGTCGCGAAGCTGCTCTCGGTCCACAGGAACATAATTCTTGGACAGCCAATTCGAAAAGAGGATTGGACCAGCGAGAGCCTTGTCTTCCTCAATTGTAGGGAAGAATTCCAGAGCAATTCGATGAACAGCTTCGTCAGTCCACTGGCGCTCCTCCTCTGCTACTAGACGATCTTGGAACAATCTAAGAGCCTCATGTGCCCAAATGCGTATCAGTCCTTCCACAGTCAGAGTTTCGAGTGGCCGGATGGCTTCGTATATACCCCGTACCCAGCGAGTAAGTTCACGAGGACTGTAGACATAATGGGGTTGGATCTTGGGCGTGAAGCGTTGTTGAGATTCAAGATAGAATTTGACCATTGCTTTCGTAAGCGACTCGGAGTAACCTCGTAATGACGGGATGATCTTGAGGACAGCCGTGTTGAATGTACCATAAATCTGTTGGAGGGAAAGTTCTCCGGGATAGTCGACCATGATGAGCGGGGCGTGACGGAGGAATCTTGCACCCATAGGAGTTCGGCCTGCATCGGTTGGAGGGTTGCAAGCTCCGACGAACTGAATACGGTCAAGAGTCACCCAGGTTTTATCTGATGTTCTCCAAAATCCATTCTGCTCGACGAGCTGGCGCAAGAAAGAGATTGCTCGCTGTGTTCCATACTTGTCAGGTGCCGGCAAATTGATCTCATCACAGAAGAGTACAAGCCAGCGTCCAATTTGGGTTGGCGACAGCATGACACCGTTGAGTGTCTTTTTGTACTCGCAATACTGCTCGAATGTTTTAATTAGGAGATCAGGAGTTGTCGCACTGGAGAAATTGAGTCCTACGACCTCCATATTTGGCAGCTTTCGAAGAGCGCTGAACAACGTCATGGTCTTACCAGAACCTGGAGGACCACATAGCAAAAGGGGTTTGTGCTCAGCGAGCCAAGAGTATAGAACGTCTTCGTGGCGGACAGTATCCAGAGTGGGAATGACGACGTCAGTTTGCGTGATGGAGTGTGTGTTGACTTCGATTGTGGGGACCTGGTTCTGCCACGATGTCCATTCTCCCTTGGGTAGAGTTACATCGAAATCGATCAAAGCAGAATTATCACCCATGATTGGGGATCCAAAAGTGGCCAGGCCAGCAAGGCAATCTCCAAAGGCTTTTCGATCGCCGAGTGGGCAATCACCTGTGAGAGACCAGACCAAGGCTAGAAGTAGCTTTTTGGCAATGAAGGATTCCACTTGCTCCGGGTCGAGAGGAAAGTCAACGTGTTGAGCATTGTACTCGATCACATCGCGGACACTCTTATTCAGGAGTGAGAAGAGTGTGCTTAACACTCTTGCAACGGTAAACTCCATGATATGGTTGAATGCTTCGGCTCGTTCCAGGGCGTTGGTGATAAAATCCTCAGAAATGAGGAACTCCTGGAGAAGGTCCGCCACTTGCGATTGGAGAGCAAGAGCCTTGGCTGCACTCTGTCCTGTGGAAACTGCATCTTCGTCTAGGTCCTCGAATGCCACATTACGCAAAGAATCCAGGTAGTTTGCCACCATCATGTTGGAGGTCACGGTATCTTCACTGAACCAGACCATACCACATCGACTGACAGTAGCAAGAGTCGCATATTTAAGAGTCTCTACTTCGAACATAATTCTAACGTTCGAAGGCAGATTAAGACGCTCACCATTAGGCAGGGTGAGCAATTTGTTGTCATCCAGTACACTGTTTAAATTTTCGACCCACTCGGGATCAACATCACCATCAAACACAATCCAGTGTCTCTTTGACTCCTCACCACGCAAGTTGTCCACGATCTTACGTAGAATACTCGTGAAAAGACCATCAGTCCACTCTCGGGTTGTGGAGTCCAGGTTTCCATATAAAGCCTCCTTGGACATGACTTTTGAATCAATAATATGGCATACACCTTCCACATTTTCAACTTGCTGTAATGCCTGGAGCAGCAGTTTCCATGCTACCGATTTGCCAGAGCCCGAGTTTCCAACCATCATGACACCATGGTGGATGCCCTGGATTTGATAAAGTTGAAGGATTTTTGTCAACCAAGTTTCGTTGACTACAAGATGTCTTTCTTTGGCGATGCTGTGGATTGCCTCCTTCAATTTTTCGAGACTTGCGGGAACGTACTGAACTCCAGGGAACGACTCCTCTTCGATGGTCCTCATGATAACTACATCACTCTTGATAAGCTTGGGCGCAATTGTCTCCCGAATACTCTGAACAATAATTTGTGGTTCAACTTCCTCTTCTGGTCCAAGATCCCCTCCGGTTTGTGTAATACGGGCACGCTTCAGGCCACCGGAGCTGACTAGTACACTCTTCAGGGCACGAAGTCCAAAATCATAATGAGCTTGCTTTGATAACCCAGCAGCACAACGATCGAAGAACGGTACGGTTTGTTTTGAGAGAGCTTTCGCTTGGTTAAAACCTTGCGAGTATAACATGACCTCAGCAATAAGCTCTTTGTCGGGCTTGGACATAGCTACGCTTCGGAACAACTTTTTCAGATTGTCTGGCAAGTTTGAACGACCAGCGTATCCGGGATTCATAGTGATGAAGAGGCCAGTGTTAGCATTGACGTGTAATTGGCGGCCAACCAGCTCGATTTGAGACTTCTCGTCTTCTGCACCTTGTTTCAAGCCGAGTTGAATATTTTGGACCTGTTGGGAAACAGCGGAGAGGATTCGCTCTTCCAATCGATTGAACTCATCGAAACATCCCCAGGCTCCGACTTGGCAGATACCCAAGAAGATTCTGCCCATTGCTTGGAAATCAAAAGTGTCATCGCAACAGAAGACAAGAGTGAAACGACCTAGTTGCACACCAAGTGCTTTGACGGATTCGGTCTTACCCGTTCCTGCGGGACCATATGGAGATCCTCCCAGTCGTTGACACAAAGCTTGAGTTAGGGTCAAGAAGCAACGGTCAGTCAATGGTGTTCGAACCAAGCGCTCGGCAACTCCCAAGTATTCGAAGCCATAGTTCAATTTTGCATTTGCCATTTTGATATGAAGACGCTGCAGAAACTCACCCTCTGGTGTATAGACGTATCGCATTTGCAACTGCCAGAGGTAGTGGTTGGGTGTGGATGCATTGAGCTTGACAAGCTTTTCAATGGTGTCACGTTGGTGGACACATTCGGTGATCAGATGTTCGCATCTCTTTCTCTGAATGGTATCGAGATCTCCAAGAACGGTTGAAGCCAGAAGTCGAAGAACTCTCACTTCCTGATCAAATAGTTTTCCGAGTGTTGAACCTCCAGCCTCAAGGGCCTTCTCGACTGAAGATGTCCAGACCGCCTGGGTAGCGAGCACGACTATTTGACTAGGGAATGCTGATATGTACTCGTTCAATGTTGCTGGATCAATTTCATCAGCTCCAAAGATGGGTTCATATTGCTCGATGGCTTCTGCCAGAAGCTCGGCCAATGTTGTCTTCATACTGCTTTCCAACAAAGCCAGCCAATCGTTGATCTTAGGTGTCTTGATGAGCGAGATCTCTTTCTTCAATCTAACCTCCTCTCCCTCCTTCGAGGTGAATCCAGAGATGATTTGCTCCTCGTCCATGATGAGACCAGATAACCCGGCGAACATCTTCTTGAAATGCTTTGCGATACGTAGAGTATCGTTACTGTTGCCGATAATTTCGAGCAAATCTTCGTCACCGACAAAGTAGAATCTAGGAAATGACACACGTTCTCGTTCCAGGTACTCTCCCAAGGCCTTTTGGATTTTATTCAACAGATCTGCAAGACGTTCTAGTGATTTTTGGACGCCTGAAATGTTGAGAACAGCCAGGACGAAAGGCTCCTTGTAGACCTTCTTCATTACTGCAAAAAACTCTGAGTTGATGTTCTGAAATCTTGACGATTCAATAGGCAAGAGATGCTTGATATCTGCATTTCCGGTGAAAACACCTTCTAGATAGACCCATTGACGTTGAACATCAATCCATACATCAAAGAGTACATGTACACGATTGAGCTTATCTTCCCAAGACGAAGCTTCTTCTTCGAACTCTTTGTAGTAAGGTGAGTGTCGCATGGCCTGGAGAGAGTTTAAGTTCTCGCTACACTTGGCAAAAAGATCGTCCCAGCCTCTGATCAATCGGCACTTGTTCTGGTAACCGACCAGATCGAGAGAATAACTGGTCCAAATTTCACGGACTTGCTTGAGAAATTCTTCGAGGGCCATTTCTCCTTGAGCCTGGGCGATTATATCTCGAATCACTACTTCACTGGCAACAAGGTTCAAATCCCAAACTTCCCCCAAGGTCATAGATATTGGTGAGTATCGTTTGGTTGGTCGCAGAGCCTTGAAAATCTTGTTCCAATGTCGATCACGAACTGCTTCTGATTTTAGATCCGAAAGAATGGGGTTGACCTTGAGAAATTGGCGGAGAACGTTCTGAATGTGCTCAAAGGCAGCATATTGTCGCATACGACTAGGCATTTCTTTCGTCATCTTTATGAGACTGTCAATAGAGGATCGAAGCTTGCGAGGTTGCACGCTATTCCAAAGAGTCTCTCGGAGATCATTCAAACTCTTCCAAATGGTAGAAAGGGCAGACCACACAGACTTGAAGTCTTGAACTTCTTCAAGAATTGCTGCGAGGGCTGTATCGGGGCTGGCAGGCAGATCAAGGGCCTCCTTCGCTTTTGAAACCATCTCAGATTCATCATGAAGTTTACTAATGCGGTCTTCGAAGGAGGTCAAGGTAGCTGAGGCAACATCAGGGGCGATGGTTCCAGATACAGGCTTTTCTTCGTTCCACTGGGCTGTGATCTCTGCAATCTTTTCGCCTACAACCTTGTCTTCAGCGGTGATTTTAGCTCGTAGGGCGTCTGTTTGGTCTTGTACGATCTTTGCTTTACGAGCCAATATTTCGTTGAGCGCAGTCCATTCAGAATCAACCTGCTCTACTCCTAGCCAATCCGCTGCGAACTGATAACGTTGACGGACCAGTGTTGTTTGTCCTTGTCGGAAAATCTCAACCTCCGGGCCCCATGCCTTCACTTTGCGTTTGCATGTTTGAACGATCGTGATGAACTGAACAGCCTGGGCAGTGGATGATGCCTCTAACGATTGGATCTCGAGATCCTTTCGTGCTTTCTCAATTTCCGCGTAAACCTCTCGGATGCGATTTCCTAAACGACCACCAAACTTGGTCAAGATCTCATGCTGCCATTGATCGTACTTCGAATTGACTTTGGATTGAACTTGTTCATAATCGATGGTGAGGTGGCCAAAGGAGCGACTAACTTCGGTGGTGTCGAAAGTGGATCGTGCCTTTCTGATGTCTTGTAAAAGTTGCAGCCATTTGGAGAGCTGTTCTCCCAAAATCTCATACACCTGTTCCGACTGCAAATCCCACAGCGACTGAAATTGCAACCATCTGTCAACGTAACTACTGATTTCCCGTAGCTTTGTTTCAATGGCAACGTAAACCAAAGACAAGTCGTCTGCGCAAGATGCTGGTAGATCTGTGAAGCGAGCTTCCGTCTCGGTCCGTGCCACTAGAGACATCTCATATCTCGATGCTTTGACTTTTCGCAGGTTACACACTACTCCTAGCCACTCGTGCAGTTGCGAAAACCAACTGGCCCTAGCATATTCCAAAGGAGGGTCTAGATATATAACCTGGTTCCTCATGGATACTTCATGTATCAGGCGCTTCATAGTGGGATTATTATCATTAACAACTCCATCAATGGTGCTCATACGTTTCTTTCGGCTGTCATCGTTGACGCCCTCGGAACGATTATCCTGAAAGATCTCAACCCAGTCTGCGATGGCTTTTTGCAACCGCACCAGGAGAATGGCCTTGATACGGTCATTCATCTCCCTCACCCAATAAGCGAGATTGACGTAATTTTCAAGATTCAGTTGGTCAACAGACATTTGTATCGTTTCCAGCCGCTCTTCCAGGGAGACTGCATCGTAAGGACAGGTCACTAGTTCAGCCAAGGCTTTTTGAACCGTGATGTTGATAGATGCAAGAGCAGTGGTTTTGGACTGTAAGAGAGAAACCGACGCGGCAAATTCACGAATAAATTGAATATGCTTACTATCGCCACCACGAACTCCTGGCATATTGTCCATGATCCCATTCGACACGTAAGCTGGTTGGATGATATCGTAACCATTGACAAAAGATTCCCATTTTAATGGAATACCTCTGGAGATCAAAGCCTGCACTTCGTTCTGATAGCCACCGAGAAGTATTGATACATCAGACATCTGAGATATCTGCCGGCTTGTTTGGGAGTAAGTCCTAACACTTTCCATCAAACTCACAGCGAAAGGGTAAACTCTCTTTGCATCCTTCGATACATTGTTGATGGCGTGTGGCACGGCATAGTTGAGCCACAATAAATTTCGAGTCTCCTTGAAAAGTGCTATGACCTGGGCATCAAAGTTCACAGCCAGCTCTAGAGCATTGTTTGCTGCACGTATTTTATTGATATTGAAGAGCCGCCCAGCAATCGATATCTGCCTTCTCTGCACATCATGAAGCCATGCCTCAAAAATTGGTCTGGTGTCTAATTTTTTGCGGAAGAGGTTGCTTTCACTCTGAAGTTTTTGGCCCTCGGAATGAAGTGCCCAATCGTGTCCTAGCACATCTGCAACCTTTTTCATGTATGCGTCAAGTTGGCGTTCAATCTGGCGTGCCCAAATAATGGCTCCTGAAACAGGGGGCAGATCTCTGAGTTGCGCCATAGCATGGGCTTCCGAGTGACCATATTGTTGCTTGAAGCGTTCATGAAGAGCGGAAATATCATTCTTGACATTTTCAATGAGAGTGGTTTGGTACTCCGTGATTGCACTGCGAATCTTTGGTCGAACGAATAATGCGTTGAATTTCGAAAAGACCCTAAACATTTCGTTGGCATTCTTCGCTGTTGCTAGGCGATCACGGAGTCTGGCAATGATGGAGTTTTCAACTCTAGACGTTCTCTCGTTGTATGTCATTTCAGCCTGAATCCAGCGTTGGGTCCCTTCTGACGAGACATCCAGTAAATCAACATTATTCAGGGCGGCATATGCTTCCTTGACTTCTTCCACAGCATCGACATCGCCCATTTCCTCAACATATACAGCTCCATTTAAGGCTCCATCCCCAGCATCATCTCCAGTTTTGGGTCCCAGAACATTGACGATTGTCTTCTGTAGTTGTTCATGGTTATCTCGGAATGTGCTGACATACTTCAATCTTGCTTGAAGGTCAAAATGTGCCGGGGTTATCTTGATAGGAATAAACTTTTCATTTCTCCGTCTCGTAACTTCGCGGGCAACGTTGGTGAACTCCTTAATATGCTCGTCCCATATCTTGAATATTGACTCCGTCGTCAACATTAGATTTTGGAATTCTCGATATTCAAGATGCATCAGGGACTTGCCGTGGAGCAAGTTATGCAACTGGGCATCCAGATCCGCCGAAATGGCTTCTACCAAAGGTAGTGCTCTCCGGATTGGATAAGGGCATATCCGTAGCTTTCTATTCAGGTGATTAAAAATCAAGCCCAAAGCTTCCTGGATTTTTGAAAGGGAAGTTGCCGAAAGCAACTCGTCCAATGGAAAATCTCGCATCAGCTGATTGTATTTCTGGACCTTCTCCACAGCCTCTTTCAATCCGGTATCAGCTTGGAAACTGACAGTGGCCTGAAATCGCTTGGCAGTGCGGAGAATTTCCATGGTTAAGCTAACTCCTTCACCTTTTAGCTGGCTCGCAATCCCTTCCAGTGCAGATTCCATGGATACCCAAAAGTTGATCTCCTGAGTCGCATTACCGCTGCTTGGATCTCGCGACATCTTGGTTACTGCTTGAATAGATTTGATCCAACCATTGACAATTGATTGCACATTGTTAAGAAATGTGCTATCCTGCAATAGGGCTGCGGGAACTAGTTCTGCGGAAGGGCGTATATTTCGTGCTGCGGCTTCCTCCAGAGCTGTCTGAACCATTGGATGCATAGGCAAAATCAAATCAGGGATTTCGATGTTTTGTTGCAGATGAAGCAAGCTCAGTTCCAGCTCTGCCATACGCTTCTTGGTCACCGGTATTCCAGTCTTTGCTTCAGCATCAGATCTGCCACGAGCGCCATTTGTGCTTTGCTGCTTTTTTGTATATGCATCAAAATACGGCGCCAGCGCTAGGTGTACAACAGAATGCAGGACTTCGAATGGAGAAACTGAGGTGCCCTGTCCACCGGCGCCGCCGCTCAGCGAAGCAACGCCCGGCAAATTAATAATTTGTATTTGTGATGTAATGGGTATCGTAGGGTCTATAGGAAGAGGCCGTTTCAAAAGGGCAATAGAGGCAATCGTTGAGGGCGAGAAAGTGATTTCAGTTGCGAGACTATAGCTATAACTAGTTGGGGCTGTGTGGAGAGTTAGCGGTCTTCAGTTTTCCCCTGCCATAGAAAGACGTACTGGATTCATCAAGGACAGCTTCCAGCTCGCTTTCCGGAGAGAGTTCCTTCTGTATGTAGAGTACATCTTGAGATTCTGCCCAGCGTTGAACACGCACAGTCGTATCGGATACCTTCGCTTTGGATAACAAGCTCCCGGAGTTCACCAGGTCGCTTTTGGTGGCTCCTAGAGTGATTTCGCAGACTTGTGTGAGGTGGTCGAGAATTATTTGAGGGTCGATTTGGAAACCCCCGTTTGCAGCAACGGCGTTCGCTGGCGACCCAGCCGAACCTGGAGACGTTACCTCCATCATGGTTGTAATTTGTCTTCAGTTTAGAGTCATCGCCGAATAAGTGAGGCAGAGGGAGTGGTCGTAGTCGTGGTAGGATAGGGAGCGCAAAAGGGAGTGGTATCGCCGTGGAGAGTGGTATGGTGGTCGACTGGGAATTGGTGGTGATTTGGGAGTTGTGGTATTTTGTGGTTGAATGTAGGTGTTGACCTAGATTTCCGCGTCGCGGGTGCTGTACAATCTGCAAGATCACGAACCCCTGCATGAATATTAAACTCCACCCGACTGCGCTCAACATGCCATGCGCTGTACTTGTACGGTACAGCAAGCCGAGAGCCACATCCCTGCTAACCGACTATACTTTAGCTACCTATAACTGCCCTATCAAAAGAAAGAGTGCTTACATTAGCACCGATCCTTCGACAAGATTCACTGTGATGGAAAGTATACATTCACTCGTCTAGTCTACTATAGCTACCTAGTAGGTTACTACGGGGGTCGTCTGATTTTTCTGTTTACATACCCGTCTCTGGAAGCGCGTTTTGCTGGTATCAACTCACGTCCCCGCGAAATTTCGCCCGGGGAAAAAACACATTTAAATCTTGCTACGTCATCTTGTTCATATTTTGCTTGTACATCTTACAGTCATAAAAAACCTGGCGACCCCCAGGCTCTCGCTAAACCTCTTATCATTACAAAGCATACCCTGTCCTGGTTGCCTCTCCATTTGGACCCATACCCTCATAATATTTACAATTGTACAGACGTGAAAGGAGAATCGAAGAAGTGGCCGATGGAGTAGATGACAATCAGTTTCTACCATCACGCCCCCAGTCACTTCAAGAGAGGGGAGTGTCTAATAGTTCTCGAAAGTTTTCTTAATCGAGTGGTACACCAGCAATGCCACTGTCTGATGCTGATCCTGCAAATGGCCCAACCTGCAATTCTTCGTCCGCAGCAATCATCTCCGCAAGCAAATCGAGGACCGGTTTCGATACCTATAGTCCGTCAGTAGATGGTTAAAAGTACCCGTGCCACTAGACTTACAGTTTTGTCATAAATGGTGATCAAGTCGGCTGGGGAGGGGTAAACTTTCAGAGCCTTATAGAAACAAAGTGCCGCCTCGAAGTTTGAGCCTACAACCAATCAGCATATGCCATCCAGGAAGCTATCAATACTGCTTATTACCGTCTGCCTGTAGCCGTTCGCCCTTCTCCACTTCCACCATGAAATAAGACTCTTTCTCGTCCGAATCGTGGGGAAACCCATCCTCCTTCGCCTCGGCCACCCTGATCTTGACAAACTCGCGCTCTCGCTTCTGGTCCAATTCGGCTTGCTCTCTTGCGGCGCGAGCTTGTTTTTTAACCTCCTTTTTTAACGATTTTCTGAAGTTGGGGTCTGTTCGCCGCCGGTGGTCGAAATAGATGGCACTTTTGGATGTTAGCTGTCTTGTGTAATCGCAACTGCGGAAGGGAACCCTCGGCCGCGCATCATGGTGGATGGTTGGGGCCAAAGGTGTCGTTGGGAGTGACGCACTAGCCTGCAGCCGGTGTTAGCAAAAACAGACTACATCCAAACAAACAATTTGAGGCTTCGAGGGCGCACCTAAAATTCCCGTCGCAAGTGTGCCTACAGTGGCCAAAACGATTGTGTTGGTAGTTGGCATGTTGGGGAACGGGCAGAAGAGATCTGGATGCAGAAGACGTATCGGAGGGCAGAGGGAGCGTGAGCTTGGGGTTCCAGGCAAGACGTGTTGAGGTGCGGATGGTTGGAAGAATATGAGCTTGTGGTTGGGGTGGCTGTTCAAAAAGTTGCTTCAACAGCCTAGGATGGGGTCTTGGCGCGGGTTGACAAGGTCCTGGGGCTGCGAGCCACTGTTAGCGTGGCGTGCACCATGACAGACTGACAGTGGCGGGAGAGTCCAAGCAGGCGATAGTGGACGGGAGTCGGGAGTCGGGAGTCGGGACACTCGGGCGGCTTTTCGGAGCTTGAGGTTATGTGGCAGGTGGGCAGGTGTGGCTCAGTTCCCGATGCACCACAATGCGGTAATCCCATACCCATACCTAGGTACCCGGGTACCTAGGGTACTTACTTGCCTACCATATCAACCTTGGTGATACTTGTACTGTGCCCCTACACCACCACCACCACCACCAATGCCGCGTGTGCTTTCAACCTGAATCCCCTCATCCACCAACCACCACAATGTCGGAATCCAAAGGAATATCTCTTAGGACGAAGAGGAAGGGCCCACGCCCCACGATTGGTGCACCTCAGCAAATCTCCGGTCCTATACCTCAGACGGGAGGTGGTCCTCGAGGCCCTCCAACGGCTTACAACCCACCTCCGCAGGCGCGGCCGCAACCAAGTGGAAAGGTAAGGCTTTTCCGTCGCGGAATCAAAGCATCGTAGTCTAATGTAACTTTAGACTTCTGATCTGGTGAAAAAAAGATACTCGACCCGTTTCAATAACCTTCCCTCCGATTTTGACGCGACTGCCCCCCCTCTTCCCTCGATTCCACAAATTCCCAATCAGTATGCGCAAGCTAGTTCTCGCGGTGCACCACCTCCAAGTCTACGGAGTGGTCCGGGACTGACCGTGGACGTGAAGGCATTGCGGGATCCGAATCTGCGCCCTGAGAAATACATAGCTGGATTGCTAGGGAATGCCTCAGAACAGGAGATTGACGAATACCAGCAATCATTGATGAAAATGCGCAATCGTACTTCGGTTGACCTTCAGCAAAATGTTTATCAGAACCGAACTCAGTTTATCAAAATTAGCAAAGAGGCAGAACGGTTGAAAGGAGAAATGCGCGCCCTCAGAAATCTGATGTCAGAGCTCAAAACCAACACAAATGCTCTCCGTACTGCTTCTTCTCAGGGATCAGGTGGTAATGATTTTGACACTGGGTTTCCCTCGACCTTGAGTAAAAGGGATAAGAGAAGTTCTGTAGCGGATCGAACTGCAATGTGGAATTCCCAACTTCAGGTATGTTTCTATTCCCCGTTGCATATGAACCCAATTTGAGTACTAAATTGAAGTAGGCTTTGTGGAAAAACGTTGAAGGTTCCCAAAAGTTTCTGCCAGCATTACCTGGTCGACACGTCGTCCAAAACGCAGGTTTATGGATCGAGTTGGATAGTGCGACATGGAAATCAAGAAGAGCCATGCAGATCTTCTTACTCAATGATCACCTTCTTATTGCTTCGAGAAAAAAGAGAAAGGTGGAGGGAAGCGCCGCTGACCAACGGCAAGCGCCATCGAAACTTGTAGCCGACAAATGCTGGTCATTGTTGGATATTGAGCTGGTCGACCTTGCTGGGACTACCGAGTCAAGTAGCAGTAGAAACAAAGTTGCTGACGCTATTATGATTCGTGGTGTCGGGCAAGAGTCCTTTACCTATAAGACAGAAAAGCCAGGGGATAACGATAAATCATCCTTGATGATGAATTTTAGAAAAGCGGTGGAAGAGTTACGAAAAGGCCTCAGATCTGAAATGGAGTCGAGTAACAAGGCCAAAGAGACTATCAATTACTTTGCCTCACGCGATCCGGGATTGCTGAAGAAGACAGAATTACTCGAAACATTATCTGACATCAAAGACATGTTGATCGACGTTGATGGGAAGCAGCAAAATTTACGATGGGTTGAGAGTCAGGTGGACGAGCTTGACATTGACATTGCTCTTCAGCAATTTGATGCAGCCGTTGTTCGTGTCGAAAAACTCAATGCATTAGCTCGGGGACTCAAAAGCAATGTGGTTGCCCAGGACTTTATAAGCTTTAAAGCCGATGAGCGAGCCACCAAACTTGCAGGCCTCATCACCCGTGAGCTTGTAGACACGCATAATGAACTGAAAAAGACGAAGAGGAATATTAGTTGGTTAGCAAGACTGGGCTTCGAAGATCGTGCGAGAGAAGCATATCTTGAAGCGCGAGGCAATACAATCCACAAACGTTCGAGGTATGTACCATCGATCCTAGACGCGCAGAGAATACTAACAAATTCCAGGCAATGTATTTTCGAGGGAGACCTTCGTCAGTATATCTGGGAATTGTCCTTTGTATACTTTACCATCATTCGCAATACCGTGTCTACATTTCAGACTTGCTTTCCGCCGTTACTCATGAGTGCCTGTGTCAAATGGGCTAAAGAGCAGGTAGATGCATTTAATATTATCCTTGCGCGCCAACTCAGTAGCACAGATAGAGATGGGGAGGCTTGGACAGCATGTATGGATCAAGCCAGAGAACATGCGAAGATGCTCCAAGAGGTTGGTTTGGATTTTAAGAGCCTTATTGGGCGTCCTCCCATCAAGACGGTTCAGAATGGCAACGGGTTGGGTGTTACAATGTAGTTGGTGAGGTTGATAGACATGGATTGGTTTAATTCCCCCTCATCCACAATCATATGCGAATGTTCACTACCCAATATGATTGTGAGTTGTACTGAATTTGCATATAATTAGGGTTGATGAAATATAAAATTGTGTATTTGCCACAGATCTATTTAATTCACGATTACTCTTACTCCGTATATCGTGTACATTCACTAATTAATATGCTCGTGACTCGTACCCAAATGGAGCCCTCGCGCTGGTTGGGACAGCGGTTGAGGCGTCCCGCAAAGCCTTGTCCTCTCCTGCACAGTAAGCGAAACAAATCAACCTCCCAAGAAGTGGAAGGAGGCCGCACCGCCAAAAGCGACCCTGCCCTCTACATACCCATCAACATTCTGTGATACCCAACCCACTTACATCCTCAACATTGCTCAGCTTGCCTTTCACGTACCCCTCTCCCTCTGGTAAGATCCAGATCCAGATCCAGATCGCATCCATCCTAGGAACCCTCCCCAGGGCTCTCCTTTTACATCCCACGCACGCGCGTGCCCTTGTCGTCACTCGAGCTTGAGCTCCCCTCCCCGCCATCATCGTCAGCCTCCTTGTCTCGTCCTCGAACCTGCGCGCCCCAGCACTCAAAGCACATCATGGATACCAACATGGAAGATGTTAGCAGGGCCCCTGAACCTCCTCGGGTCTCGCCCATTACAGAGCCGGCATCAATACCTACTCTGGATGGATGGATTGAGGCATTGATGCAATGCAAGCAATTGGCCGAGGTGGATGTGCAAAGACTCTGCGAGAAGGTACGTTGGCTAGCAGATGCAGAAATTCTTTTCGCAAGACAAGGCGCTTCGAAGGCAGCTCTGACAGTGTGCGTAGGCTCGAGAAGTATTGCAGGAGGAGTCGAATGTGCAGCCGGTGGTAGGTAACCTCCGCAAAGGAAAGAAAGGTCGCCCGACTAACTCGCCCTTAGAAATGCCCTGTGACGGTTTGTGGAGATATTCATGGTCAATTTCATGATTTGATGGAACTGTTCCGAATTGGTGGCCCCAATCCCGACACCAACTACCTCTTCATGGGTATGTACCGCGAACACCCTTCCTTTTTTTTCTATCTGCGGGCTAACGGAGTACGACAGGTGATTATGTTGATCGAGGATACTATTCTGTCGAGACCGTTACTCTCCTTGTCGCGCTCAAAATCCGATATCCTAGCAGAATTACCATTCTTCGAGGCAATCACGAATCTCGCCAGATCACCCAAGTCTACGGTTTCTACGATGAATGTCTCCGAAAATATGGAAATGCAAACGTTTGGAAATACTTCACCGATCTGTTTGATTACCTACCCCTCACCGCCCTCATCGACAACCAAATCTTCTGCCTCCATGGAGGTCTCTCCCCCAGTATTGATACCCTCGATAACATCAAAGCCCTCGATCGTATACAAGAGGTTCCCCATGAAGGTCCTATGTGCGATCTATTATGGTCGGATCCAGATGACAGATGCGGATGGGGAATATCTCCTCGAGGAGCGGGGTATACCTTTGGACAGGATATTTCAGAAGCTTTCAATCATAACAATGGTTTGACGTTGGTTGCCAGAGCCCATCAGTTGGTCATGGAAGGATACAATTGGTCTCAGGATCGAAACGTGGTTACAATCTTCTCAGGTAAGGAGGAATCTACCGACGTTGTTGGTGTTGCAATATTGACTAACTTTTCATAGCTCCAAACTACTGCTACAGATGTGGTAACCAGGCGGCCATCATGGAGATCGATGAGCATTTGAAATACACATTGTGAGTGACACTTAATTTTAGCAATTAATTTAAACGGGTGTACAAGGCTAACAAAAAATCTAGCCTGCAATTTGATCCCTGCCCAAGAGCTGGCGAGCCGATGGTTTCACGACGTTTGTTTCCCCTCACGACCCCAGAATCTTTCAAGGCTAATCTAGATAGGTACTCCCGACTACTTCCTTTAAACAAGAAATATCACGAGGGGTATTCAACGCAATGGTGCGTATTACGAGAGCAACCTTTTGAAGCGAGGAAAACTTATGTTTGCGTATAAAAAAGACACGCTATGGGTGTTTCCTTTGGGTTAATAACCATGTGATATGCCTCGGACTCGAGGTCGGTGAGAAATGATTCAGTCCTTTGGTGCAAAGCGAACTCTTTCTTGTAGACTTGCATTAGACTTCTTACAGGAATGCAAAACAAAAAAACAACATTTGACGATACCCTTCTGTGTTTTCGAGGTAAGGGGTTCAAGATGTATCTATTTTTCCACGCGATGAGGTTTTTCTTTTCTTTTGAAAGTAGTTTATGGAGGAACCTTTGTGAGTTTGTGGGCTGGAAGGGTGGAAAGCTGGAAGAGTGTAATGGGTGGTACTGTGGAGCAGCAAGTAGAGATAAGATACATTCGTAGTTGTTGAGGTTGAATTCTGATTCTTTTTTCTCAAGATGGGATTTTTCTTGGCCATTACATTGATCTCTGCTTGGGTTTGTGGTAGATGAAGAAATAACGATGTGACAGCAGGTCTTTTCTGTGTACTTTACGACCACCGAAATCTTTTTATGATGTGAGAATCGTACTCTTAGTCTGAGGTTGCTTGTAAGGCTGTAAGATTGGTTTCTGTGTATAGGTATATTGTGTGGAGTTCTAACCTCCCTGAACTATTCCCCTCCTGTTAAATAAAGGTCTTTTGGGAGGGACCGGGGGAGAGGGAAGGGGGTTGAGGTAGATTTAGAAGTCTTTTTGTACGGAGTACGTTGTATATTATAGAGGTAAGATTACTCTTAGAAAGAAACAACTATTTAATTACCTACCTACACTTAAGAGTAGGAGAGTAGGAGTTAAAAAGGTAGTCCCTTCTCTCTTTTTCACAAGGTACTAAGTACTAAGTACTCTACCTCCCGCCTAGGCACCATTCCTCAACCAATCGGCACTTCTTCGTCCCGATCTTTATCCCATCCTCCCTTGCCACACACACCACTTTCCATTCCTGTCATTCCTTACCGGTACCCCACTCTGCCTACCCTGAAAACCGCCACACCTTCCCCGCACACAACTTCAAAGTCTAAGAGCCCAAATAATCCCACTCCACCCATCCTAACCCAACAACAGCCCGGTTGGCACAATTGGTTAGCGCGTGGGCCTTTTACAACAACACCCCTCTTCCACGAAGAAGGGTGATGTGGAATAGCCCAAGGTTGAGAGTTCGAGCCTCTCATCGGGCGGGTTTGATTTTTTTGATTTTTTGGGGGG
>LT855419.1:607332-686798 GCA_900184765.1 Hymenoscyphus fraxineus
TTAGGTACTCGTAGGTTCTTTCTTTTCAATTCCCTACAAATATATTTCCCTCGTATAAATAAAAAAAAAGGAGTTCCAAAGGAGAAGGAAGGTAAAAAGGGAAAACCTAGTTTCAGAAGATAACCTAAGGAAGGGTTATAATAATTAATACCTACTTAGTTAGTACGTTATTTCAAGAAAGGGAATTAATTCGTGATAGAAAGTCGAAAAAATGAAATGAAATAAAAAGAAAATAATTATTAGAAAAGTAGGTAGAGTAAGTAAGTAAGTAAGTGGTATCCTACATCCATGTATTACGTGTGCCGTCTATCCCGACTGCCTCTATTACTCCTTGCTGCCTTCAGACCTCCTGATCCCCATCCTCTCTATTATCCACGGATTATTATTATCGTGGTGTATTCGTGTCTTGATCTCATCTCCTCGTTTCGACTCCTTGTCTTGACTCCTTGACTCCACTCCCGAACACCGTTCATTATTAATCCCCAGACGCCATCAAAAATACCAACCTCTAGATCTGAGAGCATCCAAGTCTACCCTACCCCTCACCCCCCTACCCCGAAGCCTTAAAGAAATCGTGTTCTCATGGATGGATATGTACAATTTATATAGTACAATTCGACGCACACACTGTATACCCGCTTGCGAGGAAGGGGTATCGCGTCTTGGCTCGAAAGATACGAGGATTGTGGATAAGTGAGGTGAGATACAGCGACGAGAATGTCGTTAGGTGGGTTCTTAGATAGAGTAGCGATTTATTTCTTCCATTGTGAAGATAGGAAGAGAAGCCCCCTGACACGACCTTCCTCACATAGCATGCTCCCTCATCTCTTCCACAAACGAAGACCTGTGAATGACAGGCAACGTCTCAATCGGGGAACCCGTCGAAGAACCCGCTGCGGTGGTAGAAGCCGACGTTGGAACGTCCTCATCAAATACCGTCTCCATCCCAGGATTGATACGCGAAGCGCGGAGACTCTTCCGCTGTTTTTTCTCGAAGTTTTCGAATGCATCCTGGGGTGGGCTGTTGGGAAGTTCCTGTTTGTCAGGTTCGTAGAGTGTGTTCATTCCTGATGACATGTAGGAAGCTCTCGTAGCCCTGCTGCTCTTGCTAGCCTTGGGATCTTTGTCGGTGTCGAGGATGTGCTCCTCGTCTGAGAGCCTGGCCGCTGGTGCGTCGTGGAAGACTTGTTCTTCGCTATCGCAAAGGGTGCCGCGAGGTGGTCCGTCTTTCTTCTCGTTGACGCAGTCGTCGGATCGGAGGTAGTCTCCTGGACCGTGACTTCCGTTAGGAACGAAGAAACGTTTGTCGACTCGGACTGCGGCGTAGAGACCGACGACGATGATCTCGATTGCGAAATTGAATGAGTAGAAGCATGCTTTCGAGTGATACCAGGCTGGATCTGTCCGAGGGCGAGGAGCAAAGTAGTTTGTTACGGTTCGGAAGCCGGCTCCAACTGTTAAGATGGCACTGGCAAACACTAAGACCCATATCTTAGTTCTAAATCTTCCTTCTCCGAATTTCTCCACGCGACCTTCTTTAGGAACCAGTAGCTTGAGCAGAAGAATTGGCAGTGGAAGAAAGGCAGCGACTGCAAAATAGGTGCCTGCAAAAAGCTGAATAACTCGGTCGATTCGACGAGTATTGGTGGAGAGCGTATAAAAGCTCTGCACAGTAACCGTGATGATAATTATCAAGACAATGACAATGGTAGCGAAGTAGGCCTTGAATAATAGCGATAACCATTTCTTCCACGCCCATTGCGGATATGAAGCTCGCAAAATTCTCTGGACGAAAACCAGGTTGATGACGAAGAGGATAATCACACCCGCTTGTACAAAAATATTGGCCGCGATGGCTACGGGGATGTTGGATGGGTATGATGCCCAAACGAGTCGCAGGGTACATGCCGCAATACGAGCCATGCAGAAACCAAATATCAGACCCGACATCAGGAATTTCCTTCCCAAGCGGAGGTTCAGTTGGAGGATGGTCATGTGGGTAATGGCTCCGAGAACGAAAAGCATCAGGAACATGACGGTGATGGTATCATCTAGATCCTTGGTAGGGAGACCACCGAGGAGGGCATTTCGAGGAGCATACGGAGGGCCCTGGGGGGGCTGTCCGGTCGGCTGGTAGGAAGGTATTGGTATCTATACAATGATTTGGAGGAAGGGAGTACATACAGGACCACCTCCACCTGCATCAGCAGCATCGGGACTTGGAGACGAAGACATGACGGGATTCCTGACGCGAGAGGCGTTCACAAGATATGGTATGGGAAAAGAAAGCTGGTTCAGTTAAAGTGACGGGTATGCTGTGTAATCACCGTAGGCTCATCCGTTGGACGATATTGCAGCAGCGGATGGAGGAGTTCATATGGATATGCTTGCTTCGGAAGTATGACAAGAAAGAGAGGAGGCAAGAGCAGGAATACACGACAGCACACCTACCTTTTATTAGACTTATTGGACTTCCAATACTACTAGTAGACATGTTAGAGTCATGGCACATGGCCCTTATTGCAAAGCGACGGGAAGTATTGAGTCGGTCGTCGGCACTCAGTAGCACCGAGGAATGAAGTCTGTTCAATGGTTGAGATTCAAACAAAGCATGCCGATCCATAAGATGGTGGCGCCGTGTCCTAAGCGAGCCAATAAGAAAATGAGAATTGTGTCGGAGGACGGAGCGCAAAACGCCGTTGCTTGGACAGGGGTGCCGCACTTGATTCACAGACTCGACAGACAGATGTTGACGGGACGATAAAACACAGTCAGTATGGCTGTGTCTATAATTCACTTCTACACAAATTACAAATATCGTTAGAGCCACAGCTATCAATAATCCCCATCATCATCGACGTGTTCTTCTCCGGTTTTTAGACTTCACGGCCAGTTTAGCGACTTCTCGGGCTCACATAATTCCTTCTTCACCACAGAAACCGGGGGTCCGACGTTGACCACATCATCATGTCAGATCTAGCGTCGGCGAGCAAGGCATGGGAATAAGTCCAATACGAGTTGCTATGTAGTATCATTCTTTACAGGAATCGCTGCGTCGGATCGGATTCCATACGTACATTCGAAACATCGCAAGTTTACTCATGTACACTGACCGTTTATCTTCATATTTAAATCAGAGCATCGATATGTCAACATCACGCAAAATTCATTGCTATTATTCCCAGAGAGAAGATCTTTCGAAAGGGAAGATGTACCGCCGAGGTTTGCAGCGAAGCCTGTCGCTCTTTCTTGAATCTTGCAGAGAAAAACATTATAAATAATATAAACAGATACTCGTCGAGTAACCAGACAACCACACACAGACGACGGAAGCTAACTCGCGGTTTTACCCGTTTCGGACGTATCTTACCGCACTGTAGTCTGTACTGAGGTTTAGACAACGACCTGAGCGTTTCCTGTGCATAACTAACTAGTTTGTTTACAAAGTTTACATCTATTTCCTGTCGGATAGTCCTGCAGCTAGTAGAGCTACAACAAAATTACCAGTAGTTTTTGATCTATCCTAATTATCATCGAATAACACAGAAAGAAATCCAGATTCATCTCTTTCAAATCGCTCAAGGTCCTGAAGTGTTATTCCATCCAACAATCCTCACCACATAGCAACCCGGTAAGCTTCCCGCGTCCGTTAGTACGGGACGACGTACGCTTCACAGAATGCTGTGCGTGCATTAGTGTCACTCCGAAAAAATCTATTTACAGACCACGTATCCCATTTCCCCAGAAACAGAAACCGTCTCAACTCCGATTGGCGAATTCCTTCGGATTGCGTTTTGGATCTTTGGCTAGTTGCTACTGTGGTGCTTGGAGGGGATGTACAGATGGTGTTGAAGTATTAGTGGTGTTGGGTATTAGCGATTTCGTCCCATGCTAAGCTCGTCTAATCAATTGCTGTAGTATTGTTTTTGGATTTTCTTCGAGTGTCATGGCGGGGTAGTTGTGTGCTATGGTGTTATCTTATTATCAACCAGTAGTTCAGTGGGAATTTTCAATATTGGATTACAGGTGGTGGAAATTGAAATTGGATATTTATTTCTGTGTGAATACCGAGATGCGGGTAGGAAGTGGTGAGAGGCCTGGTAGGTAGCTACTCTACATACACACTGATCCTGAGAGCCAAGTTACCCCAAGTTTGCAGTAGGTTGTTGTAAATAGGAATTGACAATTGTTGAGTATTCAAATATCTCATATTTCCTCCATCCACGCACCTAAGAGAAAATCTTAACCATCACAGAAATTCCGCGGCAACGCCTCATACCCATCACACCCCCAAAACACCAACAAAAACCCGCAAATCAAACTCCCATTACTCATATACATCATTAGAACCATAACCCCCAGATCTCCAATTAATCTCCCAAAACCCCCGTCGCCAATCATCCTCCTCCCTCCCCTTGCATTTACATACACAGCGACGACACCATCTCCAGCCTCCCCAGCTCAGGAAACACTTGACACTCACAAGAACGCAGTGCTGGGACCAACTGCTGCTGGGTTTCGGATGTCATTAGAGTAGCTGCCCAGTATGAGGATGATGGGGTGTGTGGAAGACTACTACGACCGCTTGGTGTGATGAGGTTGTGAGTAAAAACTATTCACAACATTCACTCCTTCACACTCATAACCTCAAATAACACCCCTCACACCACGTCTTCCCGTATATGCTTGCGTAGCTCAATGGAAACATTGTGTGAGAGGTCTACCGTGAAGACTAGTCAAATTTCAAAAAACTCAGTTCGTCTGGTTTCTTGTCCGAGACCACCTTCTATGAGGGTGAGGATTTTTTTGGTATTTTCTTCAGGGGTGTTTGGTTTTAAATACTTTTTTTTTTTGAAAGAGGAAGGAGGCGACGAGGGGCGAGAAGAGTGGACGGGAGATAGGTGGTGTAAGCTTTTATGAAGTGGCAGTGAATATATAATCTTTCGCTTTTTGTCCCAACTGAGGTTCTTCGTAATATTACGCTGCTACTAGGAGTAACGTAGAGGTCTCTACGTGTGTAGTAATCAGCACATTACGAACGTCTTATTTGAAACAATTTCCTCACGAGACAACCCTTTCTTTCATCCACACCCAAAAGCAGAGACGTGATCGCATCACAATCAAACCCCTATTCAATTTTACGAAGGCCAGAGCTTACACCTATGGATTGACCCTTTTACTCTCCAAGGATAACCGCCTCGCAATTACAATAAAAGCCATCTTACTCAAAAACACACTTCCAAATCCTTGAGAGGACAAGAAATATGGCTCTTGCTATCAACACCCCCACGCTTTAAGATTCTGTTGCCTCGAAAGCATTGTGTAACTATCAAGTTATGCGAATGCTTTGATCCAGTATCATAAATACTTTCTTTGTATTTCACATTGACCCAGCTTGCTATCTTGGGAAAAATGAATTATTTATACCACACCTTTCCCACAAGAAACCTTCTGACGTGTGTAAAGTCATAACAAAATAGATCTACCATACCTCTCTCCCAACCATTCTCCCAATCAACAAACCCCTCCTCCCTTCCTCCCGTCTCCCAACTTCACCTCNGTGGCATTTCATACCCTGGTACCCCTGTACCCCGCGCGAGTTTGATATCAAAGGGGGGTCTTGATGGTTGTGTGTTGGAGCCTGGGGGAAGGGGAAAGGGAAGGGTAGGTGAATTTTATGGTTTTATTATGGAGTATGGTGAGGTGAGGATGTGTGGGCGTGGGTTAAGGGTGGAGGGTGAATGTGTGAAGGGAAGGGGGGATGGAATGGAAATGGATGGGAGAGGATGAAGGAAAGTTGATTTATTTTTTTCGATTTTCAATTGGACTTCTTCTTGATACCCTCAAGCCGATGCGATTGAGAGTCAGAAGCACGAAAAAAATTCAAGAACCCAGAGAACCCCATTTCCCATTTCTCCTCTCAAAACCCAACTCACCTCCTACCACTGAATAACACTCCCATCATAACTCACAAAAGTCCCCGTATTCCCCTTATCCGCACAATCAATCTATCCAATCCCCCCAGTCAGCCACACCTCAAGCCAACCACATAAAAACCAAAAAAAAGAAGGACACCAACGAACCTGTTCCAAAACCGCCTTAACACTCTCTTCCACCCCCATAGGTGGCTCCTCAACGCCCATACAATCCGCAAACCGTTGTCCATTCCCCGTCTTCACCCATCTGCTCCAATCAGCCTCTCCCATAAAAAAAAAACAAGAAGAGACAGAGAGAGGGGAGGAAAGGAGAGGAAGAACAAACCCCGGATGCACAGCCCTAGCAACAATCCCCACCTCCTCAAAAGAAACCTTCCTCAACAGATAGTTGGCTGCGGCTTTACTTACACCATACGCCAAACTCGGAACCGCACCTTCCATCTCACCAATCGAGCCTAAAGAACTAGATACGAGGATGAATTTCCCCTCCTCCCCCTCTCCCTCTCCCACTCCCTTCTCAGCAAGTAACAACCCCCTCACCCCCTGAAAAAGCACTAAAACACCCAAAGTATTAACCCAAAAACCCCCCATCAACTCCTCCAATCCCGTCTCCCTCACACTCTGAAACCCCTCTCCAAGACCCGCACACGCAACCACGGTATCAATCCCCTTCACACCTTCCCTTCCTAACTGCTCTTGCAACCCCTCTCCTTGGGCTCTCAACGCGTCTGCGTTGGTTGGAATATCGAAGTGTACAATTATGAGTTTTGAGCCGGGACAGGTCGGGAGAGCGAGGAGGTCGTCGGCGGGGGTGGAGGCGTTGCGGATTGTGGCGATGATCGTGTGGGAGGGACGGAGGAGGAGGGAGGATGTGAGGCCGAGGCCGATACCTAGGGTATCAATTGGTAAGATTGCTGCTAGGGGAGAGAGATGGTAGGGTTGGGGGGTGCGAAAACGGAGAGGAAAAAAATGAAGAAAAAGGGGTAGCGAGCACGTGCTCCCACGCTCTTCACCCCACAACAAATCCAGCGAAGAATAACATACCTCTATTCGCGCCCGTAACAAGGACGATAGTCTGCTTCATCGCATGCGAAGACATCTCGTACAAACCTGGCAATTTCCGAGATAGATGATGGGTTGACGCGATGGAAGAAATCGGTTGATGAAGAAAAGAGTGGAAAGAAAGGAAGAAGGAAAAGTTCGGCGAGGGAGAATTTAAATCCTGACCATCGCTCACGCACCGCTCCCTCGGTGTGATTGGCCCCAATATGTCAGCTTAGCATTCTGCAACCTGAAATGGGAAGGTGCATGTGTCCCGTGAGCGATTTAGTGTCGTGACACAAAGTTGGGATGCGGCCGTTAGCCGAGAATTAAGGGGGGAAGTTCAGCACGAGAACACCCATTAATGGCTCAACAATGCAAACATGAGGATCGTGGCTCGAGTATAACGAAAAGGAATATGTAAATACTTATATGCAATAGTAACGACAGCTAATATGTCTTATCTCAAAAACACCATAAAATCACCAAATCGCTATCAAAAGGGTTTGCCTCCCCAACGCCACCCAATGCAACCCTGAACTCTCTTTGCTTCTCCCTTTCTCTCCAAGAACATATGTGGCCCAAGAGAGACTCCAATACAAGATATGACCCAATGAATCAAATCAACTATCATCCCCCCAAACCCAAAGCACCACCCGGACCTATTCCATTCGCCTGGTCTCTCGCGTATGCTCCCGCAAAATCAAGCTGGGACAACATCCCATTCACGGAATCAATCTCCGTATTCAAATCGAGGATATTACTCTGTAGGCTCGTGGCCTCGTCAAACTTCCTCCTTTTATTCGCATCCGCAATCATTTCGCTCACGAAAAACCTTTGTTCTTCCAGGATAATTAGTCGCTCCCTCAACTCCTTTTCTTCCGCTTCCATTGCCGAGACAATACTACTACCGCTCACCTGCGAAGAGGTGTCAATATCATTGTATTTTATGGCAGCTAATGCATTTCGGCCATTATTCGGAAGGCCATTAGAGCCGTGCGGCGATGCATGTTTGAGTATCTTGGGTAACTGTTTAAGTGGTAGCATATGAAGACTAAGGAAATTTGCGCTTTGCTGGTAAATCGCTTTTTGAAGCTTCAGCTGTGTTGCGCTTGTAGTCTTCAAATCCCGTATTCTTTTCGCAGTCATGTCGTATTTTCCAAAACTGTCAATAAGCCGTTTCCGAGTTTTGGTTGCTTCGGCTAGCTGCTGTGATGTAGGTGATTTATTAGGATCTTGTAAAACAAACAGGAGTTTTTGAAAGGTAGGCAATAATAGGCGAATGCCTTTCTCGAACTGAACCAGATTTTCGTAGGATCGTTGATCTGGTGGTTTATGTAAGACTTCTGCCTCAAAGTCCTTTTTGCTAAAAATCGTCGTCTTGCAATCCTTACACATCCGCACGTCGATATTTAAGTCTCCAGATTTTTCTGATAAAACATCAGCCACTATCCTCGGTCAATTGATGAGGTCGAAATTGGTATACAAAGACTCACCAGCCGTAACATTTAGACCAATCTCGGAGGAGCATCCAGTTTGCGGATCGGAGCAGACGACTCGGCCACACATCCTGCAATGATGTCGTCGAAATGACCATGATCCAAATTGTTGTTGACAAAAGGGGCATTTCAACACTTTCGCATCCTCCTCCCAAGTCACAATCGACTGCTCTAGAATCTGTCGCTGGTTCTTCCGACCGGCAATTGACAAGATCCCTCCGGTACTGTTCGCCAATTCTTCAGGTGGATTTGCGAGTAGCTGTGTGAGTTTCGTGAGTCTTTTCTCCAGTCTTGAGACCTCCAGATTTGACTTGTCCACAGTCTTTCTTCGCATAGCCATGAAATCCTTGCTGTGATCACGCGAGAGCCCATTATGGTCATTATAACCCTCTCTCGACTTGAAGCAAGTCTCACAAGTCCGACACCAAAATCCGCGTACCGGTTCGTATTGCGCCGACCTGGAAAGTTTCATCTGGTACATGGTGTGATCTTCGCAGAAGAGTCGTCCACATTTCCTACAGTTCACGTTCCCGTTGACCGAGCCCAATCTCTTTCCACATGATGGCTCCGTGCACACATCGCTGTACCCAATCCTCTGCCAATGTGTCTTGCTCACAACCTCATCGGGGTCCGGTCTGTACATGTCTGAACTGGCTGATCGGTTACCAGGGAGAGCGCTCGGGTTCGCTCGGGGGGCAGGGGTTGGTTCGTTCGACTCGAATACGTCTAATCCCTTCAACTTTTGGTTGATGACTGCCAATGGCTGGAACTTTTTGGCCTTTACAACCTGCTTGTCGAACCAATTCTTCACTTCGTCTTGCTCCACTTCGGGTAGTTCTTGGTGATTATCATCGAGATGCCTATATGGTTAGCGCGGACGTAGGAAGTCGAGTGAATTTCGGTACCTATTCAATTGTAATAGAGTCAACTAAATTCCGTCAGTACACGTCTCCAATGCTGCCCAGATACACCAACCATTTCCTCGCTACATATTGGGCAGGTGAGTCGATTACTCGTTGCCGCTACTCTTGATGGCCCGCCATTCTCCAAAGAAGACCGTGATATCAAATCCTGGCTATGTTCGGGAAGAGGTGATGTGGCCAACGGGGATGCTGTAGAGTCCCTCGAACTCAAGGACACTGTACTTGCAGAGGGGGAGAGGATGTCAGACTCCTGTCGTCGTTGCGCCGGAGGGGCGGGGGGTGCCAGTGACTTTGCACTTCCTAATATCCTCCCGCCTCCCAGCTTTCTACCAGACATAGCGGGAGGTGATGAGGGGGGTTCTGCGACTTTGGCTTTGGAGCCTCGCCTGCTCAGGGTGGTTGGAGGAAGGTTCCTGTTTCAAGGACCAGCTGAGAACGATCTTGATGACTAAGACCCGCAACTTTCGGCAGGACGATAAGAAAGCTTATCGAATGATCTACAGGGATGGCTTCCTCGGAAAAAGATGCGTGGATTTGCTGAGTACGTCACGTCCGTACGACTATTTCATTCACAGCTCTAACTTTGCGCCATTCTCTCTCACGACTGCCACCCTACGGAAAATGAGTGAAGAGCAGTTCCCCGAGGTTCAAGGAGGCGGATCGCTGATTCTGGCCTGGCAGATCAAGAACAAGAGAGTGCTGGTCGTTGGAGGCGGCGAGGTATGTCGGGCTATTCTGCGGAGGGGCGCCACTAACGGATGGCCGTCCAAGGTTGCAGCAGGTCGAATCCTCAATGTTCTCAACGCCGATGCGAAAGTCACAGTAGTTTCACCTCGAGATGGACTCAATCCAGAAGTGGCATATCGAATCGAAAAGGGACAGGTCGATTATGTTGATCGTAAATTCGAGCCTTCGGATCTGGACAATGTCGATATGGTATTGACGGCGGTCGACGACCCGGAAGCGTCTTCGCAGATATGGAAACTATGCAAGGAAAGGAGGATAGCAGCCAATATTGCGGATGTTCCACCAGAATGCGACTTTTACTTTGGCAGTGTGCATCGAGATGGGCCATTGCAGGTTATGGTTAGCACGAACGGAAAAGGACCACGACTAGCGAATATTGTGAGAAGGTCAATTGCTACGAATCTCGCAGATAATGTGGGAGAGGCAATTGAGAAGGTTGGAAAGTTACGGCAGATGCTGAGAAAAATCGCGCCTAAACCAGAGGAAGGGCCCAAAAGAATGGCATGGTAAGGAGAGAGATGTAGGGCCTTTTGAGGCCTCACGCTGACCAGATATCCAGGATGATTAAAGTCAGCGACGCATACAGCCTGGAGGATTTATGTGAAATGACCGAGGAAGATATGGAGGCATTGCTCAAATTCTACGCGCTTGACAAAGTTCCACGGTTCGGCTGTTTGAAAGCCATGAAGAATGAAGCTTTTGATGGCTCTTTCGATGGGTCGTTCGGGTTCTTCGTTGGGTGGGGATAGAGGATACGAGCGTTACATTCCATGATTAAGCGCCGCTTCTTCAGTAATGACTCCTTAAGCGCATGCGCTGTCAAGTGGGTATTGTACGAGGTTACGAAAAGCCGAAACTGTATGAATTGTATCACTATTTCTCTCCGATTTCTTGACCGCCCAATGGTTGGCTACGATTGCGGTCTATTTTCTGGGGTTCCCGGGTATTGGAATACGATGCATATAGGGCTGTATACCTATTATAGGCTTGGGATAAAGGCCGTCGAACCTTGAAATTTATCATTGGCTTGGGATCGCGGGGGCCCCTGAATAACAGGTTTACCTGCAGGTGTGCCTCCTCGACCCGCGCGCTGCAAGAAACGTCGCTTCCAAGTTCTTGTTTTGACGCAAATCGTTCTCGACCAACCATTTCCCCTGTCCTCAAAGAGATCCGAGATGACGTAGAAACGGCCAGGGTCATGATTAAACAACCTACGGCTTCCAATCCCAGATTGGATAGAATGATTCATCGGTCGGCCAGTCACACTTGAACTCTGGTGAACTTTGCGAGCGTGTGTTGGCCTTGCCTACCACGTTGGGTAAAGCTTGGGGAAAACAAGACAATGGAGGCTTCCAGCTTATCAATGCCCCTGTTCGACATACAACCGAGCTACGGTATGGATGGCTATCGATCTGGCTTTCTTTGTCTAGCCTGAGTTCAATCTATTTCTATTGTGTGTGGATCAATGTAACATGATGTCGTTGGTCCGAGGTAGGTTGAGTGATGTTGGGGTGCGTTTTCTTTGACTAGTGTTTGACTATATGAACATTCACTTATTCCCTCCTTCTGTGATTCAAGATTTAATCCAAGTCACACATTATCTATAAAGCTCTACACCCTGCGTTCTGCAGTATCACGTCCTTTCCAAAAATCAATACCACTGAAATCACAATATCAGTTAGCTTGCTGTACATTACACACTTTCAAAATGCGTCCTATCGCTCTGGTACCGCTGGTACTAGCTATCGTTGGCTTCACACTATCTCTACTCACCCTGATGGCCGGTACCAAACCAGGCTATCTCGAAGAATACCACATTATCACGGTCAACACCACCGGCCTTGGAAAAAATCTGATTAGCAACAACAAAAAGGCAACTACTACAAGTTCCGCCCCTGCCAGCACACCTACTTCAGGAGGACTCTCTGGATTCATCTCAGGCATCGGAGATGATATCACCACCGCTATTGGCGGAGCCGTTGACGACATCCAAGATGAAGCAAACAAGCTCCTGAACGAAGCCGCTGAAGAAGTCGCCAAGAAGTTGGGGATCAAGGAGTTTTATAGTCTACATCTGATGGATATGTGTGAAGGGGACTACAAGCCCAACTCCCCCAACTCAACGATCGTCAAGGGAGCTAGCAAAAACGTAACGAAATGTTCCAACCAAACCGCTATGTGTAAGTCCCCACTCCTTATAACAAGAAGATTGAAATAGAGCAAAGACTAATGAAAAACAGACCACTTCGACCTCGTCGGCCCCATCGACGAAAAACTCATGGCCTCTCCTCTAAAAACCAACCTCAGTAGACTCAACTTCCCAGACGACATCCAAGACGGTCTCGATGCGCTCTCCACCGCTCTAAACGTGACCTTCGTCCTCTACTGCATCGGCATCGCTGCCGCGGGCCTTGTCATCCTCCTCTCCATCGCCTCCTTCTTCTCGGGTAATCGTCTGTTAACCACCATCAACATCTCCCTCGCCTCCATCTCTTTTCTTGCCCTGCTCATCGCCTCGATTGCCGTGACGGTCGTGCAGAAGAAAGCGACCAAGACTATCAACAAGTTCTCGGACAGAGTGGGGATTGAGGCGTATAAAGGCGGCAAGTACCTGGCTCTTACCTGGACCAGTGTCGCGGTTATGGGCGTCGCGGCGGCCGTGTGTGTGGCGGGGTGCTGTACCGAGAGGAGAAGGAGGAGTCGGGAGTTTAGTGAGAAGAGGACGCAGAGGGGGGGTTGGTGGAAGAGTGGGAGGAGGAGTGATGAGGCGCAGTTGAGGAGGAGTGGGGTTTAGAGTTTTCTTCATGAGGGGATGAGGAACGATACTCTAATGGGGAGTTATATGGCTGGTTAATGAGTGGTACGAGTAATGTTTGTGCTGTGCTTTGGAGGAGTTTGATGTCGTTTTTTGTGGTATGCTTGGGTAGAGTGGGCCTTTGGTTACTGGTATGCTGGCATGCTTTACTGTTTTTGTATTGCGGCGATACCCATATATTGATCTGAATCTTTTTGTTATAGACTTATTTACACCTATCTCATCTTACCTACACTGTGACTATTCTTAGTAGCCTGTAAGATGAGTATGTGAATGTTATTCGCTGGTTTTGGCCAGGTCTTTTTGTTCCGCTATCTAATCGGATTTCGAGTCAACCAACTACTAAAAAGCTTAGTCTGATCGCTGATTCCTTACCATTTCTCATGTGTCAAGGAAGCCCTCGAGCCGAGTGCTTTACTGTAGAGGTTGTTGGTATTAGTAGTATTAGTATTACATCTACCCGCCCAGATTAGTGTCCATATCTTATATCTTGAATGTTGTACCCCAACGACTCCTTCCCTATATGTGACAGAGAAATATGATCCATTAACATGATAATCAAAATGCTTCAGTCGTTTGAGTACGGAGGTAAACTTTGCCTGGAACCCCATGGTGAATCCTTGGTTCTGTTGCCTTGGGATCGGGATTGTTGATATCCTTCACTAGCTACTTCTTTCTGTGATTTCCTGGGCGCCTTCTTTTCCAAAGAAGGAGAGAGGCTGGGAGGGTAGAATCAGAACCTTCTTAAATGGTGAATAATTGAGAAGGTTACTTATGGTATGTGCTATATATCTATCTTTCTTTGCGCGATTGAGTTCTTTGGTATGTAGCTACCTAGGGCATTTATATTATAGTACTTATTCGGAAATTGACGAAGGACTGTATGTCGAGTCTGAAAGAAGAGGACTTATTATAGCTATTTCATTCGCATCCTCTAAGACGTCGTCTGGTCTAATTAATTAGATGTTTAATCTGCACTAACAGTCTGCAGTATCAGGGGTTTCTGAGGCGGGCGAATATTAGAAACTATCAATCTTATTTATGATTACTGGTATATCTTTTCAGATAACATGGGACTTACCAGGATTACACACAATTATCCATTTCTTACATGTTCCGCGATCCAAGATACCGGGATTGGATCCACTATGATCCACTCCGGCCCGCTTAATGGCAAATCCCATCCCACAATCGTGATACAGTCCCAAATCGAAATAAGAAAAATTCAAATATATCAACAAGAGATAAAAATGGTCGGGTGGTGTAGTTGGTTATCACATCTCGTTAACATTGTTAACAATATTCCGAGAAGGTCCTGGGATCGAGCCCCAGCCTGATCAAATTCTCTTTTTGGTTTTTATTTTTTGGAAACTCTTTTTTTGAGGACTGTTTCATTAGATTTTAAGGTGTTGCCTAATATTCTTTTTTGATATGGAAAGTATATTGGTTCTAGAAGAGTGAAGGAAATAAATAGCCAAACGAGTCTTTCTCTAATACACTACTCCACCCACATACTACTTCATCTTTGCTATTCGCCTCGGTCTCTTCCTAGTGTGATATATTCTCGAGGCATTTTGAGAGCATATTAGCGGAGAACAGGTTAAATTATTACTTGTTACCCTAAGAAGCTTTTATAACTTTCACTTGAAGTATCTGAACCCCAGATCTAAGCCATATAAATCCCGAACATCCATTGATAAAAGTGCCCTGCTTCGACAATCGATAAGTTCTTTTGGATTCTATCCCCTCTTTGTCTAATAATCATTTCTTGTTTCCTTATTTTCTTATCGTCCTTCTATTTCCTCCATTTCTACCATGGCCATTCCAAAAGAAGTATAAAACACTCTACTGATAATGCATTATAATCTTGTAAATCTGCACAACAGTTTCGTGAGATTGATATCCTGTAGGTGTACAGGGAGATATAGAGGATAAGAGAGGATAAGGAGGCGAGGGAGGGGATACGAAAGGAGAGAATTAGACGGGTAACGGTTCGCACAGAGATGGAGTAAGGAGAACAGAGTATTAATGAATCGACAGCAAGGAAACTTTCGACAGTAATTGCTGCTATCGACAGCAAAACCCCTTTCGCCTACTCCAAATTTGGACGAATCTTAGCAATGAAAGGATGTTTGAGCGGTTTATTGGTAAGTATTTCAAGTGATAAGAGTAGAGGGATAATAGTACTTACTGAGATAACTGCGCATCATGCCCCCAGCTTACCGACAGAGATAGTTGCTCATCATGTTCCCAGCTTACTGAGCTAACTGAGTATCATGCCCCCAGCCTACTGAGATAACTGCGCATCATGCCCCCAGCTTACTGAGATAACTACGCATCTTGCCCCCAGCTACGCCCTCCGCCTCTTTCCCCTTAACCCCAGCGTATGCGCCCTACGAAGAAGAGTTTCTTCTACAACTGCAAAGACACTCTGGTTTGTATTACTGCTTGAGCCTAGTCGCCTTGCCAATGGTGAGCTTCCATTCAGGCTTCTAGCAAGGGCGATTGGAGGACCAGGGAAAGGACCCTGGGTGTCGGATCCGGAATCCGCCATGACGAGGGTTCTCACTGAGGTGCAAGAAGTTATTGATGATATGAGGAGTATGGGAGAGCTAAGTGTGAGAGATTTGGAGGTTGTGGTGGAGTGCGGAGGTGGAGGAAAAGTTGAAGAATTGAAGGTTTGCCTACTCCAAATTTGGATAAATCTTAGCGATGGAAGTGGGATTCTTGTATCAATGACTTGTGGTAAGATTTTCATGGAATTCCGATTCGGATAAAGAACACTCGTGGTTTGTAGAAGTCATGGTGTACTTGGTATGTGAGTGCGTGTCGGAACGATGGGAAAGTTGTTGTTGTTGAGAACAGACATCTTGAAGACAGAAGATCAACCCAGAATATATATCACGTCCTTGCGGCTGGAAATTACGGGTATAGAGGTGTGTGTAAGCGCGCGGTTACATGATATACGTACAGAGAGATATAATAGGGGACTGTAGTTATGTTATAGACTTCAGTTTCATGTTTGTGGAGCATGAAACTAGGTAAGAATTGAGATGCTGCTGAAATGCCGACGATATGAGGCTATATCGCTTATTCATACTAATGGTTAAATCAAAATGATCGATATATCAGGTCGTTGAAGTCAAGAGGCAAGCTACTCATTGTACAGTCCCTTCGCAAATGTAGCTAGAAAGTTTTATATAAATTTAGACCTTTTTGTACAGTTTTGTACATTTTAGTAGTTTGTTTTTATATCTCTACTATCATGTAGCGTAACTAGGTACTTTTCAGCTCTATACTTCAGCTATTTGGCCTCAGGGTTAGGGTTAAATAGTATAATAGTGGCTTACTTACCTAGGACTATATGCCGATTGAAAAGCGCCACAAAGTGCCACCATTTGTATAAAACCCTTGTTTCTGCCTACTTTTGCGAAGGGACTGTAGACTGGAACGTCATCATTTTCGACTTTGTCGGCTAAACCCCCAGGCAGCAGCACCCCACTCTGGCGCTCTGTCAGCCTCTCTCCCTGCGATCTCGCTTCCTCAACTTCCCCATCCCTGTCCACCTGCCCGTCACCAGGTGGCCAAAATAAGCGGGAGTGATTTTACAGTAGTACAGCAGTGGCCCGTGCACTAATTTTGCCACTCCAATCAAAATACAAGGCACCAATCGAAATCGCTCCCCCTTATTTGCCAACACCACTCCCGCTTATTTTGTCCACCTGGAGCCCGTCCGCAAAGCTGTCTTATTTTCTAGACGCACATATCTATCTGCCTCTTCCACCTTGCTCAACTTTATATTCTGCTTGTGAACGCTTCAAGTCGAACAATACCAATAACTTTCCGATCGCGCTCTCCCAAATCGAAATCGCGTCTAGATCGAGAAGAAGATGGAAGTCAAAGTGCCGGTGTCTCTTTCGAAGTCTACCTTCAACAAATTCACGAGCCTCCCAGCCGAGATACGATTCATGATCTGGTTGCTGGCGGTCCCAGGACAAAATCGTCTGGTTCACAGTCCAACATTTAGGACAATCAAGCATGCTGCTTGTCCAGTCCTGTTTCTGGTGTGCAAAGAGGCCAAGGCGTGCGCCGAGACTCAATATCAGCGACTCCAACAGTATAACAAAGGCTATAACCTTCTGATGGGAACTTTGATTCCAAGTGATGTTACGAATGTTGGCGGTCTTCCGATCTCGTTGGGTCATGACATCTTTGTAATACAATCTCAAAAGTGGAATAGCTGGTATACGGGCAAATCCAACATGAGGAAAGACTGGACAGCAAGACGCAGGCACGGAAAGAAGCCTCCCAAGGCAGGTGAGAGGATCGGGAGATTTAACGCAAGAAGGGTTCGACGAGTATGTGTGACGTGTTTATATTGCATAGCGGATCGTGGCTATCACGAAGCAATGCAAGGTAATTCGCTTGAGGAATAGTGCTCTGGCTGCTCGGACCTCTGGGAGAACATTTTGTATCTAGGCACCAGGGCTATACCATGTCACAATAACAACAAAGAGGAACTGGACTGGGGTTGGAAATGAACGCATCGAGTAGAGGAGGTCTTCCATCTACATCATGTTTGGGACTTAGCAAAGCGAGTGTTCCCACCTTTGACGACGTGCAGATGTACGTTGTATCAACCATGGAGCCGTAAGAGAAGCGGGCATTACTCTATACACGCCTTAGTTATAAAAATCTTATTCTAAACACCTCACACAACTAAATCAATTCTACAAATAGTTAAAAATAAACAATAATCTTATTCCTTATTTCCCTAGGTAACATAGGACAATTAATTGTGTTATGCCGGACTTTTGGAATAATAACTTTTAGTAGGGTGTACAGAGCAATGCCCGCCTCTCTCACGGATCGAGATTATCTTCGACCTCTCAAGGACCATCTCAACAATGATATACCGAAAGATTCAGATTACGACACACATAACACACTTTTTCGGCGTAACCGAGAGTTTTGGAAATATGGCCACGACCTGCGCAACAGGATTCGTGCTCGGAACATTGTTATTAGGAGGCTCAGGATCTATATAATATTCATTAGTCACCTTGATTATGTGAAGTTTCAGTTGCCACCAATGGATGTGATCAATATTCTTTCTGCGTTAATCGCGCCGTTTAAAATAGGTATTCGCTAATGAAGGCCGGTAGAATTGATCGCTGTACTACTGGGCAAAAAGACAACTAGAACTGTTGCATAACTAGATAGAAAAGTCCAAACGTCAGCTTCTGGGGTTTTCAAACTGAACAAACAAAGAATATGAAGCTCACGTCGCGCAAGCCAGAAACATTTCCCAGGTCTTTACTTTCGTCATCAAAGCCAGTGTCATGATAACAACTGCAGAGGCTACCACTATTACCCCCATTCGTACCGCAACCCCAGAAACAGAATTGATAACCATGACTGGAACAAAAAGTATCAAAACTACAATCCAGGCGATAAGGCCACGAGTGATACGTTTCAAGAGCGGGTTTGAGAATATGAAGACGTTCGGATCGCGCGACAGGTCTATTTTCGGGCGCTAGATTGCGAGTTTAATTTAGTATCTCACTGAGTTGCAGTCAATTATCAGATAGTTGTGTATTTACCTTATTAAAGATTTCGTAGCAGAACATTATTACATGTTCCAGAAGTAATTCAACTTGTAGTAAAGGTTCATCAATTGGCATTCCTATGGTAAGGAGATCTGGCTTCGAGAGATATCCAGTTTCTTCTGCTGCAAGACTGGCACTATTTTCGATCCAGTTGGTCAAGTTCGTTAGATCTCTGGGCTTTGGAGTGGGGTAGCTGAGAACTTTTCGACTTTTCTCAATAATTTCGTCTGCTCATCTATCAGCTGTGTTTAGCAAGAAGGATACCCTACCGCAAATACCGTATTCCCTCAATCCTATTTGAATCTCAGAGAGAATTTGTTTCCTCGCAGGATTTATATCTATGCGAGAATTCCCAAGGAAAATGGGACATCGCTCAGCATTATCAATTTGTTCTAGCTGATCTTCAAGAAGCGACAACTGATCTTGCTTAAGAAGTAAAAGTCGGGCTCGCATCTGAGTGAACCGTCGGCAAATATGGTAAGGAGTGTGAGCCGAAATAAGAGAGCAGTATTGAGGGTAGCCTGGTTTGTAATCTTCGACTAAGTAAATGATCAGCGGGGTTATTTTGAACTCTTGAGTAGATTGAGTTGTTATACTTTGCTTTTTCCCCACAATCTCTTCTTTTTCTTGACCGTCCGTGCTGGCCTTTTTGAGTGAAAGGACGTTCGAAATTGTCTCTTTAGTTTTCCGCAGCATTTGTGGAATGGTTGAGGCTTTCATACTTCGAAATGTAAGCTTGGACTTTATGAAGTCGAAGAACGTATTGTCCGGTGTATGAATATCCGGATTGTCGTCACGTATGGCAATTTCAACGGCCACAATATCACGACTTGCCATTTCTGTTTTTTCTTTCCAGGTCTTCAAAAAGCTCACCTGATATTCTGGGGACCTTTTATTCTTCTCGAGTCCACCACATTGCGAGGCTGGGTAAGCGTCGAGCAAGGGTACAAATTCAAACGAAGGCGTTCCTCAATATAACCGATTGGTTCGCAGCTTGGGCGTGGTAGCACCTTAATCAGGCAGGTATAGGTAGCATTGGGCAGGAATGCCGATTTCTGTCGGGCGTACTCAGATAACAAATCGATAGGCAGCTCCTAGCCATTTCCTGCTCACAAACGCCCCATATAATGACAAGAGATGAGTACGTAAACTATGGCTTCTAATTTTCTGGCAGATTCGAAGGGCTAACTAGACAACAGGCACCAGCGAAAGGTCGAAGAAAACGAGGAAGAGCGCGGTGGCACGGTGAAAAAGGGAGAGGTAAGTCAATCCCCATAAGGTAACCTGCGCAAACTCCTGATGCTGATCTCGGAAAAGCCCAGCAGATTCAAACCAGGAGCCACGGTTTATTTCGACCCAGGTGGGAATTCCACCCTAGAAGGCCCATATTTGATCTCTACCGTACCGTCGGCGAAGAACTACGTCCTCTGCGATCCTACAGACTACTCGGTGATAAAGAATGGCGAGGTGATCCGAGAATCAAAGCTCGTGAAAGGATAAAAGTTTCTTGGAAAAGTAAGGCGCACCAAGGAGCAAAGAAAGAGTGCTTTGGAAATATTCATATAGGGGGAAAACTGTGGTAGAGTCCGTCGCATTAATCTACCATGGTAGCTTTCTCGATCTCTGCGAGAACTTTTACCTTGAAATTCTTGCCCAATTGAGAATTGATAATGTCATCTTGTTCCACCCCAAAGTCGCCATTGAGACAGGTGCTCGTAGCTTTCTGAAAAGCCGTTCCAGTGTAGTGTCCCAGTTTCTTGTTCGCCACTTCCGCAAGACGTTGTCCCATCTCAGATGGCGATATTGTTTCCCTCTTTTTTGGACTGAACAATTTGCCAGCGATATCCCACAGTCCCAATTCTAGCAGTAGTACTCCGAACGAGTAAATATCGTGCTCTTTCTGATGAGAAGCGTTGGGAACACCCTGGCGGTCCGGATGACGATAAACGTTCAGCTCAAAATCTTCTACAATTCGCGATGTAGACGGAGTTGAATGTTTACGAGCATATTCAAATCCGCACAAGTATGGTTGGCCATAATCAACACCAAGGGCCGGATCGTAGAAGAAAACGATGTTGTAGCTTGCAATCCCTTGGTGAACCCAGTCCACCAAATGCCACTTCATAAGTGCTGTTCCAATCTTGAGAGCAATTTGAAATCGTTGGCCAAGAGTTGGCTTCGTTGGTACTTCCACTTTCTTCGAAATGATATCATGAAGGGAGATTGGAAGCCCAGGAGCCGCTGGTGGAACGCGAAAAATGAGACCATATGCTTTGGATGGTTCGAAGAAAAATCCAGCACAAGACAACGTGTGAAATTCCACAGACTTGGAGGATTGCAGCAGCACTGCTAAGTTCTGTAGTCGTGCCTGCAAGATTCTTATGTCAACATATTCGCCAAATTTCTTGGCTTCAATGAGGACTCTCCCGGTTTGCGGCATGCTTTCTTCAACTGCCCTATAGGGAAATGGGCCAGAAGTCTGAGAATCTAAAGAATTCAAGTTGACTTCCATTGTAATTTCGTCGGGTGCGAAATGTGCTAACACCCTCAGCTTTAGCATCTCTCCAAGACCAAGAGCTGTCAGTTTCGGATCGACAGCAGCCTTGAGCAAGGCTCCTTTCTCTGATAATTCCGGAGCTGCCATGATACTACGCTCAACGGAATTCTGTACCGGTTGAAAGCTTCTCTCAAGTTGTTCTGCATATGTTGCAGCTAAACCTTCCTCCATTTCTTGCTCGTCGAAATCCTTATGACTACTGGACAACATGCGCAAGTAAGAAGTCATTCGCGAAACGCCTTGATTGAAAATAGACCATGATGAGAAAAGATCATCCTGAGCCGACGGAGGAAGCTGGCTGAATGTAACTGCAGTGTTACCCCTGGTGTTGTTACCGCTTACAAAATTGTTCACTGCAGTCGCCGATTGTCTTAATTGTTCGATTCTGACATTTGATATGGTAGATGTAGGGTTAAGCTTCAACCAATCCACGACTTCATTCAGCTGTTCCAGCTTTGAAAGTGATATCCGGATCGTGACGGACCCTGCTTCTGGGGGTGTAGGAGGTGTTCTATCAGAGAAGCCTGCCCGAGGTTGGAGGGTGATGCTCGCCTTTGGCCCGCTAAGAGGATAATACACTGCTGACTGTTTCAATTGGGAATATTTTGACGCCATGCTTTTATGCAATTCCGAAACTTTTATCGATCCATCAGAGCCGATACTCTCGGAGATTTCCTGGATAAGTAGGGAAGTGAAAGAATGTGGACCGGGAGCCAGAGTTTTTGCACTCATTCCACAGGCGGCGAAAAGCTCCACGTTGTTTGGAATCGGGCTTTTCGAACCTCGAGCTGCTTGGGAAGCAAAGCAACAATCCAAGAGGACCAAGACCTCTGATGTATGCTTTTTGAGTTCTCTCTGAAGGTCAGACCATCGCAAGTTCGCAGCGGTATGATGGCTTTCTCTACGGCATCTCTGTCAGCTTGTTATTCTGAATCTGAGAAAAGTGTAATTACGCTGCCCATACTGATTGATTATCGTGGCTGTCATCAATCCATCCATGGCCTCCATAATGTATAATAAGTAAAGTATTGTCTTGCCGATTGGCCGCCAGCAACTCCACAAGCCTCACACATAGCGCAAACTGGCTGTCAGAACTTGGAATCTCGAAGTATTCGAAGTGGAAATTGAACGTCTTCATCAATGTCCCTAATTTGGCAGCTTCATCCTTATAACCGGCACTGGAACACTCTTGCCAGTATATTGCCAACACAGTGACATGGTTGTATTCGATTCGTTTCTTGTAATATCTCGACAGCTGATCGTTCAGCCTTACTTGAGCGTCGGAGTCTGCCATCGGAAGCAACCAGAAAATCTATTTCTGAATCAAGTGCAAGCGGATGAGAACAGCATTCCTGGCGATAACGGTACAAAACACTGTAAAGAAATCTTTCGGGTCCAGACCTTCCACGTAAGCACACTATATGCATGTAAACTCCGACCCGAGGTTTCTGTGTTTAGGAGACGCCCTAGTACCCAGAGGCTATCGAGGGCGCTGATCTTAATAGCCAAACTACAACTCTCGATATATACCTCTAGGAACTAGTAACAGAACCTTACTAAAGACCGTTATATATAAAGTATTAATAATAGAATATAGCTCGCTGTTCTTTTTAAAGTTATAACTTATATATTATAGTATAAAATAGAAAGTAAGAAAAATCTACGTTATTTCGAGTATAATAGTAACTAATAAAGTATAATAAGTATATAGTCTAAGTCTTTTATCTATTAAGATAGAATAATTATA
The DNA here is from genome assembly GCA_900184765.1 of Hymenoscyphus fraxineus. Taxonomy (NCBI): domain Eukaryota; kingdom Fungi; phylum Ascomycota; class Leotiomycetes; order Helotiales; family Helotiaceae; genus Hymenoscyphus; species Hymenoscyphus fraxineus. The sequence continues at coordinate 630,207 of LT855419.1, forward strand.
TTAAATATATATTCTTTTATAAAATACTTAAATAAGCTATTTTTAATAGATATTTATTAAAGTTAATTTATTAATTATTTTAGAATAATAATTATATTTAATAGATCTTTTAGTAGTATATTATAACTAGCGAATACTATTCTATAGTTATTAGTTAGTAATTAAACTATTTAAGATACTATTTACTAATTTACTTTAATTATAACGTACTATTATATCTTCTTAATAATATTTATAGTTTCTTTTTAAACTTTCTTATAAAAATATTTAAACATTCTAGTAAAGGCTTTTTAGTTATTACTTAATTATTTTAAAGACTATATAATTCTATTATATAGTAGTAGAGAAAGATTACTTTATTAATACTACTAAAAATATTTTATACTAAGTTACTTAAATACTATAGGAGCTAACTTTAGTCTAAAGCGACGACTTTCCTATACCTTTATATAACTAATTTAACCGAAGGGGTATTACTTTCCTAAAATCCTTGGTAGGTTATTTCTTTGTAGTAGTTTAGGACAAAGTATATATTATAAAGAACCCTGAGAGCTATAATAATAGTTTAGTAGATAAGATCGATTATACATTTAATATCTTCGCGTCTACAAGGATCATACTAAATTCGGTAGGATATATTTGTAGGATCGCGAAAGTGTTAACCTTCGGCCCTGAAATTTCGTGGCCCGCTATTTTGGCTGAAATGAACGTTAACAAGAGTAGTCGAGCGACATTTTCACGAGTAACAACGACGTAAGATCTTACGTGTGGAACCACTTCAAATCATTCAATGTTATTGGAAAATGCTCGCTGTATTAATTCTGTAAACAGACCAGTAGTAACATATCTAGCTATATTTCCAACATTAAGCCATCTATCATACCAAAAGTCAGAAACGCAGAAAAACGAGACCACAAAAACAAGGCGCCTGCGACCTGAATAACAAAACTCGCACACGGGGACTCCTAAAAATATTGAAATTTGTTGTTTAAGTCCAGCGTGATCCATTGATATATAAGAGTCTACTAGTAGACTCATATTGGAAAAAGAGTGTTAAGAATGGATTTTCAGAACTTATGTCGAATGCCTCAGATAGCCGTTCTGTTTGTAACGATCGTTAGGAGCGATGTGATGATTTGGGAATCAGATGGGATAGACTTCGTAGGTGAGTGTTGTAGAAGGCGCTGATGGTGCGGGAAAGGAGGCTATCCCGTTTGATAGAGTCATTCGGCGTGGGAATGGGACTTTAGCCACAGATCTTTCTTCATCTGCTTGATATATATTATGAGATTAATAGAAAAGTACTAAAGCTATCACGACTCTTTTAAATTACCTCTTCTCCACAATCTTTCTATCCTCCACTCGTACTTTCACTATTCGTTGCTCCCTCGATACAGCTTTGATATAGCCATCCTTGGAGATCTTCTGAAGCCCGTTAACAAGCTCAGGTCGATTTTCCAACGTAGTAATACTCGGTACGAATGTTCCATTCTGATACCATTGAATCAAAGCACAAATATGCTCTTCAACCCAAGTATCTTTATACTTTGCAAGCTCATAAAGTACCGACCAATGCTCACGGTTTGGTTGCGTACTAGGTGAGAACCCCGCCACATATATATTGACAAAGTCGTAATCTTGCGGTTGCAAAATATTCTCGCAGTCATACTCTGTTCCTAATTGCCAAGCACGCTTCGCACCATGCTTCATCAAAATTTGGATAGTGGTAGGGAACGCCCAATAGGCCTCATCTAGCATACGAGTTAGTATTTCTATCAAGTTTGTGGACTTCTGAGCAGACATACAAGCTCGCTTCTGACCCCCTTGAAAGGCAGAATATGCTTGACAGGATGAGTCCTCCATCAGCTTGGAACTAGGCGTTTCTAGATATGCGGAAAGATGGCCAATATGCTGATGGCGAGAATTCTCTCCGTTGTCCAGAGCAATATCAAGCGCTGTCTTTGCTGATTCGTTCCGTTCGAGCTTGACCTCATTGATGTATTTATTCAGACCAAGGTCCAAAAGGAATTGTAAAGTCTTCGGCCGAGCGAACATGGAGCAGTTCCACAAAGCGGCCTTGCTAGATTCATTGAATTCTCGATACGCAGATTCAAAAGTCTCGTCAACTCGAAGGAGAAGTGTTTTAATGAGAACGAGAGAATCGTCGTCCATCAAGTTTTTGTTCCCTGCGATGGCGCCAATAATGTTTTCGCCGCGTGAATTTACAAAGTAAATATCAGCTCCATGTTCTAGAAGGATCTTGGCTCGAAATTGTGCATCGGACGTCTCGCTTAAAGACCACAATAAGGGGGTGCTTCCGTAGTCGTTCACCGCTTCGATGTTGGGCGGTGATGGTTCGGAAAAAAGAGCAGAGATATTTGATTCGAATTGATCCCGACTACTCTTAAGCCCGGAAACAACGTGAAGTGCTGTCTGCTTGTTGAACCGATTTGCGTGACTCAAATTCTTCGTACCACCAATAATGGCTTTCATTATTTGTGGATAGCCAGTCGGGTATGCGAGGTTTTCCGACGCAACACTGCTACACAGTATCAGAGCAGAGTCGTCACAACTAGCTTTTGGGTTGCTTGCATCAGCTCCTGCGTTCATCAAGGCAAGCATCGCCCCTTCATTACAACGAATATTCTCAGAAGCAGCAGTGAGAAGCGGAGTAAGAGGAGGATAACCGGTAGAAAGAGACTCAAGCTCAGCACCAGCACAAAGCAAAAGATCGACCACTTTAGACATCGCTGAAAGATGGTTTTTCCAATTGCCGTGTCGAATCCAAGAATGCCATTGGGACGGAAGCCAACCATATGGTGCGGGGGAATTGATAGACAATTGGTGAAGCAGACTTCTGTTCTTTTCATCCCTGACGTCAAAATTTGCCCCCCATTGAAGCAAAAAGGAGGCAACCTCTACATCTCCACAATGAACAGCCAACGCTAGAGGGGTTGTGTGAGCGTGGTTGTTAAAGCACTTGGCATCAACATCAGCCCCATGACGAAGTAAAACTTCCATTGCCACAAAGTTTCTACTTGCGCACGCCCAATGAAGAGGAGTGCCGTATGGCAGTTCAAAGGGACTCGTTTAAATTAGCCAGAGTAATACATTATTGACAAAAGGAAACTCACTAATGGGATATCATAAAATGTGTCTTATGTAAGGTTCCAGAGTTGCTTGCGATATCTATTGGTACCATTTGGAAATTAACAAGTTTTCGGTCCCTGCCGACGAGGTATTCACACGCTGTGGTAATATCACTATCCTTGAACATGAATAGCCAATGAAGAGGGGTCAAGTTCTCCTTGAGCGTTCCAGTTATCGACAACTTCTCACCAAATCCTCGCAGAACTTGAAGAATGCCAATGTGGCCAGCCTGACAAGCTTTGTAGAGCAACGTTTCCCCGTTATCATTTGTAGCTTTTAACCCCTGTGGATACTTGTTGAGAAGGGATGTTAGTGGTTTGTAAAGACCTAAGGCTGCCATGATATGGGCTATTGAATTTCCATCAAGATCGACTGGGTGGAAAGATCCCTCTCTCAGCATCAATTTCTCGACTCGCAATATGTCGGAGACCATCTCGAGTATGTGTGGAATCGAGGCAAAGCCACTATTGCCGAATCCTCCAGCATTTCGAAAGACATCCTTTGCTGTATTGATCTCCTCCAAAGTTAATACGCTGGTCCCTGGTGTAAACATGATTCCAGACTCCAGAGAGTTCTTTTCCCATTCCGCAAGGGTTTCTCTTGAAGGGACTGGCTGATTGTGAGCCAGACATATCTGTTGACAGATGGCTTGAGCTGGCTTGTAACCTAGAACAGATGCTCTCCGGATAAGGTCAACTACCACGTCGATATATTCAGACACGGGATTGCTACTCATTCCCATAGCGATCCCGAAAAGAGTCTCGGCATGAACTGGTGATTTGGATTCCACCTTTTGCGCACTAATTACCATATTATGAATGAGTGTCCTGTCAGTTCTTGCCCAGAATCGCGGACCCTGGTTGAGCTCTGGGTCGGTGACCCCCTTAATCTCTCTGCTGATTGATGGAATAGCGTATGAAATAAACCTACTTTGATTAGCAGAGAAAATCATCGTACTTTGAATACCTTAAACAAACCATTCTCGATAGGATGGAAGGTCGTCTGTTTTTAGAGTTTCCACGGTAGGGGGGAGTCTTTGGAGGGGGTTTTCATCCAAGAAGTTTTCAACGGCGGAACACAATTTCGATTTCAGACTTGATGGCAGTTCCGGTCTATCACGAAACAATCCCACCGCTACTTCCGCACGTGTTCCTTGTCTAGCGTTCAACTGGGGGGCTTTACCCAAGGTGCAAAAGATCGAAACAAGCACCAAGCCGTAGCTATAGGTGTCGAATGAGAACATTGCACCGATTTCAAATTGAACTCCTGTGTGAATTTCGACTTGGTCCTTATGCAGCTCAGGTGCATTCCAGTCCCGTGTGCCAAGGTAATCGTGTATGCCAATTTCATTTTTCGAATTGAACAGATCGATACAAAGACCAAAGTCACTCAACTTAGCGATAAACGGAACTTTGGCGTTGTCGTGTTCAAAAATGAGGATGTTTTCAGGTTTCAAGTCCCCATGAATAATATGGTATTTGTGGAGAAGTTCGAGTCCAGAAGCTATGTCAAGGGAGATCTGATGCTTAATCTCCCACTGGATTCTGCCGCGAAGAAAATCATCCAACGAGCACTTTGCGGCTTCGACAAAAAGAGCTGGGAGAATCGTTTCTGGGTCGAGATAATCGCGACCCCAAGCTATAAGCCGGGTGATGTTTCGATGTTTCGAAATGCTGGGATGACAGAGAGCTAGAACTTCTAATTCCAAGCTCATCATTTTGCGGCGATAGTTCTCAGTTTCGATCAAATCTTTGCCGTTGCCTCTAAAGTTGGTCATTTTCACCCTCTTCACAACAAGCCCTTCCAAACCACCGTAGCCCTTTCCAGTTAGTCCCGCAATCGAGGGATCATTTTGGAAAACATCGAACTGGGCTCCGCTTCCAATCCGCTTACAGCGTTCGTTGATATTTATTGTTTCGAGGTCTTTTGGGCCTTGAATACCTGACTTGGCCAAAACAAGCAAGAGGTCTGACATAGAACTCAAGACTCGACGGCCTGATTTCGCACGTACTCGTTGTTCATCGAGGTCACTTCTTGAAGGGGTTGCGGACGGGTCATCTTTATCATCACTGGTCCGCTCAGATTTGCTAGTATCTCGATAGCTTCGAGATTGGGAATAGCTGAATGCCGACATTTCTGAAGAGTTTTGGTTTTGGTCGTATTTAGCTAGTGTTCCAAATGGTTGCGGCTGACAGCAATTATTTTAGAATGTCTTTACGTTGGGCATAAGCTCCGAGCCTCGGCATGAGATGTGATCCTGCAGCGTAATGGGCTTGCTCAAGTACATTGGAATAGAGAATGATACTCGTATTATATATATTGTAGAGTAGAATCTAAGCTTATTAATTCTTCAACTATCTCCAATATAAAATATGAGGTAGAAGCAATAAGGATTGAACCTCATGCGCAACAATATGACCTTCATAGACTAAGGTCTATCTTGTGTCGATTTAGGCCCAATATTCGGGGCGTAGATCCTGGAAAACCTCTTCCATGGGTGCCCATCAACTGTGTAGATGCCTCAAGTCCATCTCTAAAAGAACTCAAACAAATGACGACTCCATCAAGACCCATGCTATGGCTACCACTGCGTCGTCGAAGAATACCCATTCTGTTCTATTAACAACTCGTCAGCCACATATAAGCTCAAAAATACTAGCGGAAAACTTAAATGAGACATTAATACATTAATTATAAAAGTCGAAGGCACGGGGCTGGGATGTTATTGGGCATCAGCGATCGGCAAATAGAACTCGATTCTATGGGATTATGGAATTCCATGGAACTATGGAATTCCAGTGTCTTTAAAAAATAAGAAGGCAGGGTCTAGGGGTAAGGTTAATTAGTCAATTTTATACTATACCTATAGTATTTATTTGCTTATTTATTACCGGCGGAAACTAACACCTAAATGCTAGCTCCGAGTAGAATTCCCTTATAGAACAAAGGACGCTAGGGAAGTACCTGAGGCCTTATAGGGGTATGACCAGGGAGTTAATTATAAGATAAGGTTAAAGGGAAACTCTACTTCTAGAGAGGCCCTTGTATATTAATAAAAGAACTCTAGAATAGAATAAAGAAAAAACAAGAAAGAGAAAGAAAAAAGAAATAGTTATTAGTAAAGCTATAGTTTTATAAGAAAAGTTTAATAAAAAGTAGATAGATTTTATAGTAAAAGTTTATTTTACTAGTAGTTCTTAAAAGAGCTTTCTAAATTAAGAACTAAAGAGAAGATTAGGGTTTTAATTAGCCCTAGTAACTAGGACTAGGGCTCTCTATTTTATTTCTTAGTAGTAAAAGAGGTAAAAGAGCGTTTTATCTTTTCTATAGGAACAGTTTTTAAAGAAGAGAAGGGTATTATAGTATTTAAATTAGACGTAGTAGACTATAAAGCTACTATAGCCGTTTCTAGTAGTAATAAGTCTAGCGAGTACGTCTCTCGAGAGCTTTAGTAAGCTAGGTTTCTAGTACTAGGTTATAAAGCTAAGGTTCCTATATATTTCTAGAAGTATAGTCTACTAAGGGTTCGTAGCTAAGGGCCTACTTAATTCTTATATCCCGGGTCTAGGAGTCGCTATATAGATAACCTCCCACCGGTTTGGTTATAAAGTCGAGTCTAAGAAACTGTTATTAAAATATGGATCGGATGCGAAGAAGAGAACGCCGCTATAACAAGGCGCCGCTTCAAGGATTTCAAGTCCTGCCTTCTGCTAGATGGTCAGTCTCGATGGTTTCAAGGACTTCGAAACTACCGAGAGACAACACCCGAGTCACGATGAAGAGGGTTCTACTATTATCTAAATTGGGTTTTCTCAGAATGGCTTGGGCCTGTCCGCTAAAAAGGATTTCGATAGTAAGTAAACATTCGGCAAGGAGCCTTTGTTCAGATGAAAACTTTCTCCACTTCTTGTAACATAAAGCTATTTATAACTTGGCGGCACCAGGCGGTGTCTTATTTGTATAGTCATTCGTAGTTTTCGTTCAATAGAGAGTTCTGCCTAGCTAATCTGAACATTGTAAATGTTGGTATAACTTGGTGGGATAATAAAGGTACGAGAACAGTAGCAAAAGTAGACGACAACGAGTACAAAAGTAGTAGTATATGATTATGATTGTGTGTGTCTGCTACGTGGATTCCGGGCGTATATATAGCCTGAAATATCACGTGGATAAACCACGTGAATATATCGTAACACTGGCACAACTTAGGAAAGTTGTAAAGCACGACTACTAGTTACAAAAGAAGAAAATACCGTCCATCTGTCCGTCCGACCACATACTGTCTGTCTAGCTAACCAATTACAGTACTGTGTCTAAATGGGTTCCCCCTAGGTATAATAAAATCGGTTTGCTAAGGAGGGTGCGGTAGAGTGATTTTACGTAGTTCTTCTTACCTAGGAGCATCAGGTCTACTACTCCTATACAATAGAGCAGCATACGTAGCTTCTAGGCGACTCGGAACTTGACTTGTCGGAAGTAGGTCTCTTGCCAGTACCTAAAGTCGCGTGGGAATGCCCTAGCTACTAGGCAGGGGCAGAGACGGCTATAAAGATCTAGGGCGTCAGTGACCCACTCGGTTGGGTCTGGTCGTCGTACGCGGAAGGCTAGAGGCAAGTTGGGTTGATCCATACTAAGCGAGTACTCAGGGGGGTGGGTCCTAGCTAGTATACGCTTTGGTCCTGTATCGCTCGCTTGGCAATGTTGGCCGTGTTGTTATTGTATATGCCGAAGGTATAACCTCAAACCTTTGTAGCGGTATGACTTTTGACAGGTGATAATTGCGTGCTTGTCGGAGGCCGAAAAAAAACTCTTTTATAGTACAAATGCGTGATTCCGAGGCTCTTTTGCGGGTGGTTTTACATGTGGTGCAAATGCGTGGTTCCGAGGCTCTTTTGCAGGGCGATTTTGCATGTAGTACGAATGCGTGATTTCGAGGCTCTTTCGCAGGGTGATTTTGTAGTGCAAATGCGAGGTTCCGAGGCTCTTTTGCAGGGTGATTTTGTGTGTGCTCGAGAAGTGTCGGCTCGAGAGAGAGAGAGAGAGAGAGAGGGAGAGAGTCTCTATAGAAGAGGGTATTGCTCAGGGTATCGGTTCGAAGGGGGTCCCGTAGGTATCCGTACGCTCCGGAAAGTGGGAGTATTGTCGATTTGCGTGCCTCGTCGTCGAAGGAGGTGGCAGACGAGTGTAAACAGCTGTCGAAGGACTCGAAAGGCTCAATTAAGAGGTCGAGTATTAACGTGTACTACCTGAACTTGCGGTAGTGTAGCGCGTACTATTACTACGACAGTAATAAAGTCCTTGCTCTTCAAGTCCTGTCCGAGGGCAGCTCTACTGCGACAATAGAGGGCTTGCGTGTACGTCGAATTAGGAACCGAACATAATAAGTGATCCAAACCAAGTTAATTGATCTGTAAACACTGATCAGTGTTGGTATAACTTGGTGGGATAATAAAGGTACGAGAACAGTAGCAAAAGTAGACGACAACGAGTACAAAAGTAGTAGTATATGATTATGATTGTGTGTGTCTGCTACGTGGATTCCGGGCGTATATATAGCCTGAAATATCACGTGGATAAACCACGTGAATATATCGTAACAGTAAACGAGTTGGCCATTCTGTCCTGGTGGTGTCCGTCTATATTATCTGTATTCAAAAGGTAGTTGTCACGCGCCTTTTCTATTCTATCCCATTCTGATTCTTGTACTTCTTTTATTGCAGTAAGCAGCTAGATTCTAGAATTTGCTAGCTAGAAAGTACAAATATCAAGAATGAAAACAAGTAGTAGATAGGGATGTAAGTATAAAACTCTTGATTAGTTTCAGCGAGGGGTAAGGTATAACCAATATTAATAAGCGCTACTACGAGGTCTATAATACAAATTTGGTTCGTTATACTAGTCTTTCTTCGTTTAAAAATGATATCGATGTTTTAGACTTTATCCAATAGTATTAGTACTTTGTTTAGTACATAGTCTGATTTAGAAGTGCTTAAGTTCCGCATTTATAAAAAGTCTTTACAAGAATCCGAGGTAATTTAGCGAGAAAGAAGGGCGCCGACAGAGACCTGATCTATTCCACGTTATATAAAACCAGTAAAACATCTTAAAAATACATTAAACTTATGTATCCAGATACGAACATACACGTAGTATTTAAACATATAGTGGTTAGGTGCCTCTCGTATACTTGGTAAATATATACATGTATTATGTTATCCTCTTTCCACTATTATTTTCTACGGGGACCAAATATCCCACCTAATTTAGCATCTCCCACTTTTGATCAGGTACGCATTTTCTTACACCATACCCTCTAGAGGCTAATACAATACAAGAATTGAGATACGGATTACTAGGTAGCCTCGATGACGCATTCGAGATCGAAAAGTGGTGGAGAAAGTGGTAGTCAGATATTTTTCGGACGCATGGAAGCCTTACCACAGAGTTCGGAGAGCAACCCCCTTCTCTGGGCTTTCTTTGGTAAATTTTATCACACGATGTTTCTCCGTCTCTCATCTTATTCTAAATTTATGTCCATGGTTTCGGCAGCAGGTAAACTTTCGACGGTAAAATAACAGCCGAAAAGGACGTTTCATTCGGATGAAAATCTTCTTTACTTGAGTTAAAGAACTGGAATCACGATTCTGTTTGAGAATTGTTTCTTTTTCCGATTTGGAGGAACATTTATTAGCTTCCCTACCACTTAGAACCCATTAACTGGTCCTTATATCTCTTAGATCTTTGTCCACGTCATTTCATAAGCTTCGTGAGAGTTTCTTTCGATCCCACGGTATATAGTTATCTACTTTCCTTTAGAGACTACAGGACATGCTCTATCTAGATAAGCTCTCTATCTCTCTATTCGAACACAGGAAAATGTGGGAAGAGGTAATATCACCTGTCTCCGGTAATGTTCTTGGTGATACCCACCAATAAAATCGAGTCTGATCTTACGGAGCGAAGAGATACTAACTCTCATCGCTATCTATACCAAACAAAGCTACTTCGCTCGTCCTACACCATAATACCAGTTACATGCTTCCTCTCCGGATCCTTACACCTCGTTCTTATTCATCTAAGTAAATCACCATTCACAACTCTTTACTGTCACATTAACCCAATCTTCATAAAGAATCCAGCATAGGTCATTGACCCAAGTACCAAAGTCATTGGTATGAGCTAGATACACGGTACACCAACCAGGGAGATGCAGTCCAGGGCCGACGACAACGGTCAAAAAGCTCCTAGAGGTTTTGAACATCGAAGTCTTGGAAGATGAGGTAAACTGAATCAGTCTGAATAGAAGATGGTTCGTCTCAATATTGAAAGTTGTGCGACAGCAGATATAACTTCGACAGCAACTCAAACTCCAACAACGACCTTTCAGTCAGACGAAATCTTTTTTCAAATACTACTGTTTCGTTGCTTTTTGATGGAGATCTAAGGGATGTGTTTATTGGGGATATAGGTGTTTGTTTATAAAATGGGGTTTGGAGCATTAGTTGCGTGAGGGGGGTAAGGTAGGGTGTTAGGAGATCGATAGTAAGGTGTTAGGTTTATATAAAGTAGAGGATTCGATGAAAGGAAGTGTAAGAGTGAATAATCGAAAGCAGTAAGTCAACACTATCGGCACTAAACTCTCCAAAGCCTTAGAAAAATTGAACAACCTACAAAGAAACCTCATTTCCCCCTTGCTCGCTAAACCATCTGAATCCACAGCCCACTTAACACATATCCAACATTCAGCCTAAAATATTAATACCTATATCTACACCTCTCTTTCTATTTAATAGACTTGTCTCCAAACATTCTTCTGAACATGTTTCGCCAACTACTCGACCCACTTCTCATAACCCTAGTCTCATGTATCATCAAGTCCCCTCCTTGTATAAACCGCTCTTCTACCCCAAACTACGCCGTCTCGAAAACCGTTACGAGGCGCAAATACGTGGTCGTCAAGACCACTACGTTCGCGGGTCTGAATCTTTCAACACTTGTCGATGACAAGAAAATATTCGACGGTAAGATATCATTCGAAGAGGGGGGTATGTTCAGATGAATCTCTAATAATTAAGGTTGAGTGAATAATGCTCACTTGGATTCTTCTATTTCCTACCTCTCGAAAGCGAGAGAGTGTGTTCAAGTGATATCCGGTCTGTACTGTACATTTCCTGGACACATTGGGCCGAGAACCCTTCTCCATTTGGATACCTCTAGATGTGCTTGAGAGGAAGTAGATTATAAATATATAGACTTCCTTGGGCGATTCAGAGGAAGTGGGGCTAAAGTAGTAAAGTAGTGAACTATTGAATTATACATACACATACCCACCAACCCCTCCTCCCCCTCCCCCCNNNAATCCCCGAAAAGCATCTCCCATATCCCATGTATCCTAAAAAGGGTGAGGTCTCCAACACTCCTTTACCGCTCCTAAGTACGGAGTTAATAAAGCTTTAAAGAACTTGTGTAATATAAGTAGTTACTATCTAGATAGGTTATTTTAGGATCAAATGTGTTTTATAATAAGAAGTGTGATAAGTCGTATACCCCTGAGGGGATGGGGAGACGTGGGGTGTGTAGATTGTTTGTTTGTTTTTGGGTATATATCCCCGCCCTTTATCATTTTCCAATCCTAAAGTAACATTAATGCGGACATCGATGTCCATCATAATCTCCTCACCCCATTTCAGACTTAGTATCTTACACAATCTACCACCACAAACACCACACCTCCCAACCTCCATATGTAAAACCTACATCTCCAACCTATCTCTATAACCTAATCACAATCCTATTCCATTTCATCCGAACATCCAACATCCCCACGACAGCAAGGGGGAAATCGACACCAATACCCCCCTCAACAGCAACTCATCCCCCAAACATCAACCTCCCGATATCTATCCCCCCCTCCAAAAACCCTCCACACAACCCTCTTCCCCGCCCTCCCCCCAAAAAAACTCGAAAGCTTTCAGGCATCTCAAGTGGGGGAAAGCTCAGTACCGTACCCAGAACGAAGTCCTCTCCTTAATGTAGGAGTCGGCTTCTCGGTTTGGAGTCTCTGGTGCTCTGATAGGACATTTGGGGTATATAAGGGGTGTATTTATAAGATTTGGAGGACTTATTGTGGTAGGGTGGAGGTTGGATGGTAGGATGAAGGTGGTGAATACCACTATAGAGGATTCATTATACGGGGTAGTTGTGAAGGAATGGTAAAGGATGAGAGAGTGGGATGGTGAGATAGTGAAGTGGTGAATATAATGACCCCCCTATCCCTCGCTTAGCACCAAACTCTAATTTAGATAGGCGGAAATAGCAGTAAGTATCTTGAATGAATAGAAGAAGAAAGAAGATCGTCATTTTAATACCACAATTTCATTGGATGAATTAAGACATGCGAATTAGTTGAGACGAAAGAACTTTGATATTCTTACATAGGGAAGCTTTTCAAGTTTTTCTGTTATTTATTATATACTCGCTCATGTCTCTAAGTACTTACTTGGTAAGGTTCTAGGTTCATACCATCTACCTTGACACTCATCTCCTCATTCCCCCATCCCCACCACTTCTACCCATCTCTCACACCCCCCCGCCCCCCAAAACCAACCCAGGATCCAACTCCGACACATCAGCACTCCTACACTCGCCCTCAAAAACAAACTCACTCATCACCTTCCCCGTCGCACAACTATTCTGAATCCCCCAACAAGTATGGCCCGCCGCCACAAACAGGCCCCTCCAGGGGGTCTTTCCAATAATCGGCCCGCGGTCACCGATACTGGACACGAGAGGGAGGTAACACGCTTGTTTCGCAACGACCGAGCCGTTGCGGAGGGGGGTGGAGATGAGGGAAAGGTACGAGTACATGTCGTCGCAGCGGGTGTCATCGCATTGGACGTGTGCGGAGGAGGGTGGCAGGGGGATGAGGTTGTCTCCTTCGCCTGAAGGGTGGTCAGTGGGAAATAGAAGAAGTGGGGGAGGAGAGAGGGGGAGATGTACCACATGCGTAAACTGTTCCATCGGGTCTTGCATACATTTCTGGATTCACGAATTTGCCATGTCTTCTTTTCTTTGCTTCTCCATCTCTTGTTGCTGCGTAATTCCTAGGTAACTCGATTTCTGTAAACACAGCGTAGGGACTGACATCCGCCTTGATGACTATACTGTGTGCGCGCAGTGCTTCAATTGGTGCTTCAGGGAATATAGTGCTAGTCCATGGTCCAGCCGCGACCACGATATCCGTCGCCGGGATGGTATGGATTTCCTTCGTTGTCTTGTCTTCGTATGTAATACTTTGCGCGCCATTGACTCCTTTATAATCGAGAGCTGTGACGGAACCTAGTATGATTTCCGCGCCCTTTTCCACAGCTAGTTCCGCAATCGCGTTGGTGAAAAGATATGGATGGACCTGCGCTGTTGTTTCTGGAGTTCCCATTTCAGAGTATCCCCTCAATGTATCGTTGTCCAACCAATCCAGATCCTTTGGTATCTCCGCAGGCACCACTTTCTTCCCATTACTCTTCGTCTTGGGTAGTTTCTTCCATTCCTCGGTCCCTTCTTTTGAAACTTCCCCCTCTATCTGTGAAGGTTTATGTACCTTCCCCTTCGCTGACACACTCCCACAATGCAACGCTCTGTATCCCCATCGCTTCGCACCATCATGTTCTTTTGCCAATTCGGCGTGTAGTCGGTAGGATAGCGGCACAATGCAGGATGGATATGCCCACAATCCCAAGAGTCCACCAGCCTTTCCTGAGGCGCCTGAAGCAATGGATTCAGCTTCTAACAGTGTGATTTTGTGGATGGCGGGGTTGAAGGAGGGGTGGCGTGTGAGGAAATAGGCGGTGGTACAGCCGATTACACCGCCCCCTGGAGAGAGATCAGTTTCTCGTGCTTTTTGCGGTGGGAGTGAGGAGTTGTACCGACTATTACGATGTTTCGAGGGGTTTCTAGGGCTATCGAGGTCATGGTATGCGTTGGCGTCGAGGTTGTTGGGTTGCTGTGTGTCGAGTACGAGGATACGAGGTATACGAAGCACGGATGAGGGGTTCGCTGGAATTGGAATAGAAAACTATATTTGCCTCATCTGCGTCATCAAGCAGATACGAGTTGCGATAAGAAAGCTGTGGGCACAGAAAGGTGCAGGTGAATTACTGTACCTATAACTCTGCCTTCTCAACAAGGCTGAAAGTGGCAGTGAATCCGCTGCTTTGGGCAGAGTTCCTCGGCATACAACCTGCATCGAGCCGAGGTTGGTGCTGGCCAATGAAGCTCGATGAGCTCTAGGATAAGATGGGCCAGAGCTGGCTGCTTCATCATCATCTGAAGAAGGAGAGGACGAGACTCTCGTGGAACTACTTCTAAACCCCAGATTGAAACGTTTGACAAATCCTTTTGTGTATTACTTCAAACCCCCAACGGAGCCATTCCTAATAAACAACATCACCCCTTGATCCGCAATCTCCTCGAGTAGATATAAAACTCGATTGTACCTGCCAATGCGACCTTCTCGATTCATCCTTCGACCTGCATACACATCCACGTACGAATTCACGTTCACCACAGCTCACCATCGCCCCGGCCCAAAGATTCGCCCCACCACTCGCATCTCGAACGCGAACGGTTCATCGAGCTCCCGAAGAAACCTTAATACCATCACCTCGCCACCACGAACCGCCGTCAAAACAGCTCCCTCTCTACACCACAATCAAAGAATCAAATTCACAACAACCACACGTAAATCACAAACAGCTCAATCATCAAACATGTCATCCGCAACCAGCTTCTACGATTTCAAGCCACTCGATAGTACGTACTCCACAAGCTTTCCCAGCTTCCCCGCCCCCACCAACCAACAATTACAAACCCCCACTAACACCTACCTCACCCACAGAACGAGGCCAACCAACACCACTCTCGGAATACAAAGGCAAAGTCGTCCTCATCGTAAACACAGCCTCCAAATGCGGCTTCACACCCCAATACGAAGGCCTCGAAAAGATCTACAAGGACCTCTCCGCCAAGTACGGCAGCGACTTCGTCATCCTCGGCTTCCCCTGCAACCAATTCGGCGGACAGGAACCCGGCAGCGACGAGGAAGTCCAGTCGTTCTGCCAGCTCAACTATGGTGTTTCCTTCCCGATCATGGGTAAGACGGATGTCAATGGGGATGCGGCGAATCCGCTATTCGAGTGGTTGAAGCATGAGAAACCAGGCTTGTTGGGTATGAAGCGTGTCAAGTGGAATTTCGAGAAGTTCCTTGTTGGACGTGATGGGAAGGTTAAGGGACGGTGGGCGAGTACGACGAAGCCGGACGCGCTTGTGGCGCCCATTACGGAGGAACTGGAGAAGAAGGCTGAGCTTTAGGGGATCTTTGAGGATGTATTTGGGGGAATGGAAAATTGTTGGAGGGGCGAATTTGAAAACTGAATTGCGACTGCTGAATAGTGGATGGTGATAATTGGACGGAGGATTTTGATTCCATCGGCATAGAATTAGACCCCCTGGGGTTGGCGAGGGCGGTATTCTGCTTTTTACCTTTCAGACTTCCACGTTACCATACTATAAAATCAAAATGAAATTCAAAAAGCCTTCAAAAAGAGATGTCACGAAGTACTCCCTAGTTTTCCTACCTTCTCACATCTTCAAATCCCTCGCCCATCATTCTATTCCCTCCCTCTTCCCTCTCCACCCCTCATCCTCCCGATACATACAAACTCCTACGCAACGAATTCTAAATCAAATCACTCCCCAATAACCTCCACCTCCATTTCCCACCCCGTACAATTCCAGATTCGGGCTCAGTCAGCAGGTGGAACATTTAAGATTGGTGACGTAGCAGACGCGACTCTTTCCTTTTTCTTTTGGTATTTATTTTTCTATACTCAGGCAGAGTAAGGAAAGGAGGGGTGTTGGACGGGTGAGGGATGAGAGATGGGTTTTATGATGTAAGTATGTACTTTGGGGAACTGATGGGAGGTAAGTTGTAGATTTTTGAAGAGGGGTTTTTGTTTGATATGCGGTAGTATGGTAGTATGGTAGGAATATTATTTATTGTTTTTCTTGCTGGTTTCGTGGGGTGTGAGTGTTTTTTTTGGGGGGATTGTGGTATTTAGATTGAGAATATCTTCTATGGTAACTACTCCTACCCACCTACCTACTACTCGTTTTCATTCTAGTACTTTCCCAATTATACTCTCAGACCTACTAAAGTAAGTAAGTTTAAATATAAGTTAATAGGTACTCCCAGGGTATAGAGCTAGTGCTAGTAGGAATTGTAAACTTTAGACCCTAGTCTATTACTATAAATCCAGCTTTTCATTATCTAAAAAGTCTAGAATTATTTCGAAGTAGAGCCCTTAAATGAGATCTACGTCTGTTCTGTGGGTATAGTAGAGTACTTTTAAGATTTCCAACTTAGTAAAATAAGGGGTGGATTCTTTGGTGTCTAGTTAGGAAGGGTTAAATAAGTAAGAGTTGAAATGGAAGAGAAGGTTGTTAGGTGGGAGGATAGATTTATTGTAAATAAAGCACGTATAGTACCTGTAGACACCCTGTAGTATATCTTTACTTATATCCATTTACTGGTGGTCTAAGGGTGTAATTAGGAAAGTGCTAGTAGTAAAACGAAACTGAGTATATCGTTTATCCGATTCCTCCTCCACCCGTCCACCCGTCCACCAATGTACAACAACCCCATTCCAAAAACAGCGACGAAAGAAATTCATCGCACATCGCAAAAGCGGAATCAACGGATCGATACATAAGCCATGGCGTGTTGTGCCCCGGTGTTGCATGTCGCAATGACGGAATACACGGAGAGATGCAGTGGATTTGTCTTGGTGGTGCGCTGCGGTCTTCCGCGCCTTGTCTGACGTGGGTCTTGGCTTTGTGTTTTGGGAGTTGGAAGGAGGATGGTGGTGTGATGTATATGAAGGAGTTGTGGTACTTGTGATACTTGTGGTACTCAAGGAAAAAAGGAGGGACTTTGTTGCATATCGCAATCTTTGAGGGATTCCGCGGAATGAGGGGGGTTATGGTATTTGTATCTTAAGGGATGGGAAACTTTTCTGTTGTTTGACGAAGGGCGGGGTTTTGGTAGAACCTTTGTACGTCGTTATTTACGTTACAAACACTTTTCATATGTCACAAGGAGAAGGGGGGGTGGTGTTTGTTGCATATCGCGCTCAACGAACGCTTTGTGACAAGATTTTCTTGCTACAGAGTCTTGTGTACTGGACCCTTGGGACCTTTGTTATACGGGCATACGGAAAACGGGAATAGGCGTATGGGGTAAGAGCCAATATGGGGAGGAAGAAACTTCTGTTGCAGTTCGCAAAGGAAGGGTGTCTGCATATTACACTGGTACATGTCCTACACTCCCTCCTTCTTTCCCGCATTACGCGGAGATTAATCATATGTTTAGATACTATCCGATCTGAAACTGAAACCTGTTGAACGATTGGTAGGGTAGGATAGGAGAAGAAAGGAGGTTTTGTGTAAATCCCTATCACATACGCCGTTTCTTTTGTGAGCGTCAAGACTCAGGATCTTATTGGAAAATGGAAAGGTTTTCTTGTGCGATGGTGGATAGTGAAAGAACACTCTGATTTGGGTGGTGGTATGATCGGGTTATAGGTACTACATATGTATTGTGTTTTTTGGATGAAGGAAGGGGGCGAGGAAAGACGACAACGGAGGGTTCACTTGATAATAGCTATTCTTTGACATCCCGGTACGGTAGAGTAGTACATGGATGGCAGGCTTCCTGCTGTGTAAGGATGTACGAGATGTGAAAGGACATTTCTATTGACTTCTCAATTACCACATCTATCTCGTCTCCAAACTTCCCAATTCTCATTTCCCGTTCAAAACATTGCTTGTGTCTTTTCCTCTAGTCCTTTCCATGCCTCTTGTTTAAAGCTTCTTGAAAATTGCGTAAACAGATGATCGCTCAATCTGACTCTCCGTCATCCATTTTTTACCTTCATAGTATTTCAACACGGCATCACGTTCAGAAGCACCGCTGTGGCTCGCAAGGAAAGATTTGACAGTTTCGTCTTCGTGTACAACTTTGAGTGTTGTATCAGATATCAATGGATATCTAGCATGAGCATCGTAGACAGATTCAAGTTTCAAACAGCCTACTTCCGAAGCAATGCCCTCCAATTGGTCTTTACACTCACTAACGTCGTTCCCGTTTGGGAGCCGAAAGGAAGGTTTGTCTTGTGTACTAGAAGGGGCTAGAAGGAGATCAAAATGCTTCTCATGATGATCGTATTGAATAAGAAGAGTTCCACCGGGGGCAAGTAGCGACGCCCATTTTCTGATTAGCTCAACCATCTTATTGCGAATAAAAATGGCATTATCGAAGGCGACTATGCGAAGGACCCATATGACACAGATTACTTGAATAGGTTAGCTCAACAGTGCTTTCCTTGAACTACCTGTTAAGAAGGGAAGAACTGTTCTCTAATATACCGCTTGTCTAGACCAGAAACAGAAATAACAGAAACTCTACGTACGGTTGATGTTGGGACCCCCAAAGTGATCCAGAATACTCTTCATACACTCGTCCTTGGTGATATCGCCTTGAACAAAGGTTGGAGTTTGTTGTTTAGATGTTTTTGTAGCTTTTCTGGCTTGAAGCATGGTTGTATGTGCCTCAAACTCCTCTTCAAGAGCCTTCATCCTTTTCGTCTTCTCATCATTTAGCCGAGCGTGAACTTCAGCGGTACTGGTCCCTCGTAGGAACAGAGCTACAGAGAGCTCTGAAATTGTCTTCTCAACTTTCTGTTTGGCTTCATCAAGTGCCTTCTTGGTTGCCTTCTTCTCTGTTTCAGGGTCCCTCGCTTTTTTAATCATGCTGTGGGAGAAGTCAACGCCCAGCACATTTGGGTTGCCTTTCTCCAATAGCCTCCACACTAGCTCTCCTGTGCCACAACCCAAATCGACGATATTCAGATTACTTAGATCATTTGGTACCAATGTGATAACTTCTTCAAGATCTTGGTAATGGTAACACGGATATGAGGAGTTCGAGATATCATAGGCCCTTTCTCCCTCTCCATCTGATCTCCGATTCCAAAATTCGGGGGTTTGGTCAAGAGCGAGTGCCATGCTAATTGAGAGTCACAAAGAGAAGTAGTGACAAGAGTAAGAGGTAGTTGAGATTTAGAGTGTGGCCGACTTATTTGAACACAGGCAAAAAGATCAAGATTCAACAGAGTTTCTATTCTTTGACAGTCACTCATAGGAGTTGAGCGGAAAATACAAAAGCTGAATGGTAGGGGACGAAGATCTGTAATATACTCCGTCATTTAGATTGCTGGCAGGTTTCCCGCTAGTTTGCTGTAAAAAGATTTGTCCACTTGGCCCTGACGTATTTATACATCGCGGTAGGAATCACATGAAGTTTGTTCACAACATTTAGCTGCGTCATTCCCGGACAGCAAGCATGTCACTATGACCAACATTGTATTCGCCATCTCAATGTGTTTGATTATTAAAAAGATGTTTGAGCCTGCAGCAAAGACTACTATGTGGTTTTTAATCAGGAGACTATCGGTGCTCATAGGCTCACATTCGCTAATATCTACCTAGATGCTTTGATATCTATTGGGCTTGTAAATATTCTATAGATGAGCTAAAATAGTCGATTTGTGTCTTAAGTTGGGGCAGATATATAACACAAATTGATATCATAACAGTTACCATTATATAAGGTACTACAAGTTATCAAAAACGTATTTAATTCCTCTTCACCTAAGATCTGGCTAGCCTCTCAAAAGTATCAACTCTTTGGAAGAAGCGAGATACCTTTTGCTTGGCAATATTACTCGAGGAGGGACGCTAAGAATAGATAATAATATCTAAGTAGTTATGGGTTTCGGGCGTAGAGCGGTGTAATTTACTAGCAGCAAGCTTTTCAGCTTCCGTCAACGTTTAAAAGGCATATAATTTATAGTCGTCAAAGGATGCTGGAGCAGTAGCCATGGGTCGACTTGTTCGTTATTATTATGCTCATTCCTCTCGTCTACCTAGACCCATTGATATTGATTCACCGAGTTAGGGAATGGTCATCAATGGTTACTGTAATCTATATCATACTCCTCGCGATTCCTGAACTTGACTTCGCTGGTGAAAAAATCAAGCACTTGGATCTGGATATTAAATAATACTTGTTCTATTTAATGGAAGTTCTTTATAGATATAGAATAATACTTTTTGAAATTTTCTACTTTATAACTAAAATAGTTAGTTACGAATTAAGCTTCAAATAGTTTAGTTTAGTTTTATTCTTTCCTTTATTTAATCCGTGTATAAGGGTCTTTTCAGGAGCGCGTAATAGAGTAATAACACTATATATAGAGCTATATATACCTTTAACTACCTTCTCTTTACCCTCCCTTTTACCGGCCCTAGCTCTTCTACCTTTCTACTAGACTCTAATAGACGTTCCTACTACGAAAATAGCACTCTACCTGATATATAATAAGGAACTTATAATAAGAAGAAATTTTTATAATAGTCTAGACGCGTCTAATCTATAAATAACTCTAAACTAGGTTGAATAAAATAAAGAGTATATTTAGTCTATTTTTTTTAGAGTTCTTAGGAATACGAAATAATAAGGAATAAGTAGATTATATAGTATAAAGAGAACTAATAGATATAATAATAAAAGGATATAATAAATACTATAAAGGCTTAAAAAGAAGTATCTCCTTTATAGTTCTTATTCTACTAAGGCAAATCGTGAGGAATATATATATGTTTCTACTATAAATCCATTCCTGAGATTATACAAGTGAGTCTAGTCAGGCTTGTTCACTCAATGGGGTTGTCTAGTGAATTAATAGCATAAGAAAGTTTTACAGGTGTCAAATCATATAGCACTATTTCTATAATAATTCACTCCTATATTTGGGAATGGGGATATTCTCACGTTCATCTAAAGACGATGGATTAATTTAGAACTTAAAATTAGTACGAACTACTCCTTCTCAACACCTGGTAAAAGAAATTCTCCTCGACTCCTCGGGAACGAACCTAGTGAATGAGTGAAAGTGGACTTTCGCACCTTCTAAGAAGGTGGTGAGTCATACGCGTTAGTACACTTGATCTATATAGAAAGGGATTCATCCAAATAGTAGTGATGCTAAGATCCGAAAATGTTCGCAGATCGGGAATTTTGATTTCGGAATATTAGCAAGTCCCCTGATAGTACTTTGCGATTGCTCTTTTCTAATGGGTTCCAAAGAGAGACTGAAATTTGAAAAGAGGTCTGTAACCGAGGACTTGTGAACTTTGTAAACACTTAAAGTCACTTCTAACTTTTTAAATCAAGCCTTTATAAAGACAGTAATCTTAATCGAAAAATGGCCCTTACAACAACTTCCCCGGTCGAGCCATTCCCATTGTGTTCGTATCCCTCTAAGAGTTGGTTGTGGTAAGTTTGTCAAGTCTCGTGCCTTCTGGCCCATGGTGGTTCCAGAAGGAGTGGTAATCAGCCTCGAGAGCCTGACTTTATCGTGACCTACATATAGATTGAATCTGGTAAACCAACCGAAGTAGGGGATGTCGTTTGACAGCAGCTTTTCTTTCGACGGCAAATCTGTTCTCGTTATGTTTTAGTTTAGATTGTCTCATGCCTCCACAGCATAAGAAGGCGGGCCCAGTCTCCGGGAAAGTTATTTATATTTGTTGTGATACAGCTTCGAATAGAGAGATCAATCTTTTGACGTGCGATATGACCAAATATCAGCTCAATAGCCTTGAGTACTCGTCCCAATCGACCTCTCCTATTTTGGTGTCTCTCCTACATCGACTAGCAAACCAATGAAAAGCTAAGGAGCCTCTCCAGTACCACGCGTGGTTCATATGAAAGGAGAAGTGATGGGAAGGCACAACAGTCTCATTTGTCGTTTTCTTGTGATTTGTCAGGTACACCTCTAGAGTAATTTTAAGAATACCAAGGTTGTATCTATAGTTTTATCAGTGGCAGCATTACTACCATAATCAATTGTATTAGATACCTCTTTGCAGAGGCCTAAATAAACAGCGGGAAGGCTCGTTGATTTCTGAATATTATTGACTAACATATATCACCTAGATAGACTTTTCCTGAATGTAATATCTGTTAGCACGTCACAAAGTGCTAATACTTCAATTACCTTCAAACACGTGGAGCTGGAATGGCTAAGGGGTTAGAGTCCTTAAATTCACCAAAGTACTAAGACGAAACCGGAAATGGCCTCAATTTCATCTACTTTCTTCAAGCTGTGTCTCAAACTTTGGAGAGTGAATAAACTCCGAAAAGGGCCAGGCAGTATAGATATCAGGAAGCCATACAGCTATATTGGAAACTGAATGGGTCTTGGATTGATCCGGGCAAGCTAGAGTGCTCGTAAAATCCACTCATACTACATTTTTCAAACCCCCCATTTCTGCAGCATGGTAGGGCTGAGAAATTCACATCTGTCAACTAGCGCTGTCTAGATTCTAACTTTCCATAAGTCAAATTACCGAGTGAAAGGTAATCGACAGTGAACGATAGAACGAAAGTAACATTGCGTTTGAAGAGACTTGATAGTTCGGATTAAATGCTTTACTCGGTCCTACCTATCCAACGTGGCTCTACAAAACGATGTCAAGGCACGGAGCTTCACCCCGTGCAAATCCATGCGAACTAATCGGTGTTTGCGAGAGGTATTCATTCTTAGGCAGGACCTCGATAGTGACAACGAGTAACTTTAAGTGCGCGCTTGTCCATGGGTTGGCCATAGATCGCAACCACGTTTTTATTTATCAGGGTGTCTTGTGAGTAGCCATTAAATCACTCAGTCTTGTCCTGGGACTAGGAAAGTTCCCAGGATCTGACCACCGATGATGGATATTGACTCATTTGCTGGTACGACTAGAGATCACAATAATTTCACAGCAAGCTACCTAGCGGGAAAACAAGCTATATTTTGTGGCGCTAGGAACCGAGGCGCAATTTTAGAAGGGTGTTGGGATCTTTTCAGCAAGATTCATGTTCTAGGAACACTGAATGTGAGTCTTGTATTCTCGTTCTTGATAGATGTTTCATTTCTCCTGCGCGGTCGCGTGTCTCCAGTCCGTCACACGGCTACTGCTACATGCGAGCGGCGAACTTGTCGAATAAGAACCATCTGTTCCTGATCTCAGTGAAAGAATCTCTTTTCAGTGACGATATGCGATGTACGAGCAAAATACCGTTTCGACGACTCAAGGAAACTAGATTGATTGGTCTCACTACCCCAGAGGACCTATCGAGAAGGGCAGCGTTCGATCTCGATTTCTTCATGGAGAAAACAGATACCCCAGGATCCGATTCGCTACAAATGTGACTAGTAAAGCGAAACACACCAATTGGATATGTCACCATCGAAAAGAATCAACTTTGCCATATGGGACTTCCCGTAAAATGACCCCGATAGGCAAGTTCCAGAACATTCCCGAAATAATATGAATTCTTCTAGCAATATATTATCTGGTAGCCAGAGCTGAGCTCCAGCATACGTAATTGAAGAAATAAAATGGCGGAATCGCAGCCATGTTAGGGTAGATCTGAGGCAAAGTTAAATGAAAATACAGCGATCAATGGTGGGTTTCGGTCAAATACAACCAATTTGAAATTCTTAAATAGCTATTCTGACTACAAAGTTCTTCTGAGAAGCTACCTATTCAGCTCAGGTAGAAATAGGAATATTAGAAGTGGGAGTAAATAGGTGTGATTCCTGTTTTGATGTAAAGTCACATGAGTAAACCTTGTACAAGAATCGGTTGATTCTTTCCACTCCGCAATTTTCCATATCATACATAAGGCGGGATGGAATTCCATGTCCTAAAGTTTGGGAGAAAACACGAAGTACGAAGTATATCGTGCCTCTCACGAAGCTTGCCGGAGCTTGTCAAATGATATGTAGGAAACTGACGTAAACTTTGAAAGTTTGAGTTTCTGGTAGCGCAGATCCCGTCACCTTACTGGTACATCTTCATGGCAGAAGTACTGTACTTCCGTACTATACGCTACGTTACTCCAGAAATCAAATTCTATTAAAGTATGTTCATCCTGTGTTTTTCGTCTAAAAGATATGTGCAAGGGTTTTCTGACCAGGCATGGCTTACAATCTTCTCGCTTAAGCTTCTACGGTGTGTTTTAATTGGTCAGTAAGAAAGCCCCACTGTAAACTTACGAAAGTACCTTTCGTACCTCCGTACTGTATTATAGTGCTCCTCTCTTTGAAAGAATTCTATCGCTGAAGCGGCCCTGCCTAGATCAAAAATGTCCACTTCCAAATGATGCCCGTCAAATAGCGAAACCTTCAAGATAAGCTTTCGCAGCATTTGGAATTTGGAATTCAATTCCACGCTACTTGGTATACCTCCTATTCCATTCGGAGTACAGTAGCCTTGGTATCGAAACACGACAGGATAGTTGGAATCTTCCGTACTTCTCAGCAACATGTGGGGACATTAAATTTTGCTGGCCAAAGTGTATCGCTCTACTCATAAGTTAACCAGCATATAAAGACTTCTCGCAGGAGAGATGAGTCCAGTCAAATCCTTATACAACAATTACTTTCATCCCGTTAATATATACACAGATTCACACCTAAAACACGCTATCATCCTCACCTCTACAACACACAGTAATGAAGTGCTTCACTGTAACCTTCCTAGCCGTCGCATTTACCACCCTCACTATAGCAACGCAGGTATATCCGGACTGCACCGCCAAACAGGAGCAGGAGTGCGCCTTATTATGCGTTAAGCTCGATGTAGATAGCCCCTAGTTCACATCATCGCCCACACTAACCTCGCCGCAGGGAATCAGTCGTTTGACGTGCACCAGTGCGGGTATGGAATGTCGTTGCAAGAAGGAGTGGACTCCGGTGATGAAGAAAAGAACATCAAGGTATATACACCCGTTGTTTGTCGCTGTCAGATAGGGTTCGGGCATAGGGCTTGGATTCTCTACGTTAGGAGCGAGCTAGTACTTATGCTATGCAGGAGAAAACTGGCTTCAAGGGCGGAACGCGCTAGCAACATACATTAAAAAGACGTGGAATTCGCTAGTAGTCATATAGCAGGCGACCCAGATACTCGAAACGAAGCGATACGATTCCTGACCTCAATATCTTTGGCCGTTAAGGTGCTAGGTGGGAATTTTTAACTTAGGGCATGTTTAGCTACGCAAATCTCTTCCTATGTATTACGTATAAATCTTGGACTTTTATATAGGCGAGAGGACCTAAGAACGTATATAAGAGGTTTCTAATTTATATACTTAGTTGCGAATTAAGCTTAGATGGGTTATTTTAGTTTAGTTTCTACTTTAATATATCCGTGTATAATAGGAATGCGAAAATTTGTATTTAGAATTAGATTCTAAGTTCTTAGAGCGACTTACCTCTATAAAGCACAGCTATAAAGTCCTACATAGCACTTTTTCTTACCGCCGTATTTACCACCCTTACTATAGTAACGTAGGTATATCGGAACTACACCTAATAATAAGGGCTTGACTACTCTAAACTCTGTGTTAAGTACGGTATAGATAACCCCCGCTACATAAAATCTCCTATGTATACTACCGTATTAATTAGATTATAAGATATTATTATTTAAATAAAAAATCCGTCCTAAGACCTATTTGAACTATATCTTATATAAAGACTAATATCTTATATAATAATTTTACCCTACTTTTTAGTATAGTTTACTAACCTTCTCTCTTAACTACTATGTTTTACCCCTAACCTCCTCTAAGCTATCTATTCTTAAAATCTATTCTATTCCTATAATTTAAGTATATTCTTAATATAAGAATAGAACGTAGAATAAATCCTAGGATTATTCTACGAAGAGGTAATAGAGGGTTAGTTATAGATTAAGCGAGGTATCTAGGAATAGCTTTACTTTTTTACAAATTTTATATACGGTTTTTTTATAGCTTAACTTTATAACACCCTCTTAGCCATCTAGTACTATAATTGTAAGTGTTTTAGCTAATCTAGTAGTATTAAATAAAGTATCTAAAAAATAATATAAAATTATAGATTTAAGATTCTAGCCTCCTAATTAGTTAAAGTTATAAGATATTAGTTTTTCGGACTATATAGTACTATATCTACTAACGTAGTAATATCTTATTCGTAAATAATATCTTATAATCTAATTAATACGGTAACCTAATAGTAGGGAATCCTACATTTAACCTATAATAGCGCCGGTATAGAATGTTACTACGAAAGGGAGAACTAGAATAAAAAAACGCTATACTTATATAAATCCATTATATAACTATAGTATTAAATAGGATTCGGAGTAGAAGCTTTAGGCTCTATATAGCGTAAGAATAAATAATTCAACTATTTAATTAGTAATTAACTAAATCATAATTAAATTAATTTAAATTAGATTAGGAACTTTAGTTAATTAAATAGATTAATAGGTATTTATTTAATCTAATTAATTAGATTAACCTTAGAGCCTATTTAGATTAGATTATTTAGCCGGATTATTTTATAATCCTAAAATAATCCTACTAATCTAAATACGCTAGCTTATTTTCGAGCTTATAAAATAATCCTAAATTAATCCCTACTAAAAAAAAATCTACTTATAAAAGGAATAGATTTTAGGATTATTTACCCCTTATATATATATACTTATACTTTTATACTACTACTACTACTACTACTACTACTACTACCTTAGAGGGGAAAGCGGAGTTTTTTAGATAGTTATATAAAAGGGAAACTATTATAAGACTATTTCTAAATAGTTTAAAATTATATAACTATTTTAATTAAAAACTATTTATTTTAAAGACTATTTTAGATTTTAAACAAATATAAAACTATTTAAAAGGTAAATAGTTAAAACTATAAGACTATTTAGAGCTAAAATTATCCTAAGACTATTTAAAGTTATAATTATTTAAATTAATAATAGTTTTATTATTAAATAGTTTAAAACTATTTTATAACTATTTTATTTATAAATAGTTTATATTTATAACTATTTAAATATAAATTAGTTTTAGGACTATTTTAGCTATAAATAGTCTTAATTTTATAACTATTCTATATATTAATAGTTTAATTTCTAAATAGTCGCTAGATTATCGTAGAAGCGTTCTCGGACGCTTCCGGGACGCTTCCGGGACGGTCCCGGGACGGTACGGAAAAGTGCCCTTCAAAGCTGCGCAGAGCCGCACGCACGGGCCACATCTGGTACTCGGTACAGCTCCCATGCGCTCAACCCTAACGCTATAAAAATATAAGTATTAAATTCAGTCGATTCAGCGAAATTTCACGGGCGCGCATCATGGGCGGCATGACACGCGACGTGGTTGATGGTGGGGTATTGAGGGAGGTGGTGCGCGGGGTTAATGCCCGTAGACGCCCAAGCGCAGGCCAGGAGTGCCTTGCGCACGCACCCTGCTTACGTAATCACATGTGTAGAGTAGGATCTAGGACGGGTTTAGGACGGTCCTAGGACGCTTTTCAGGACGCTTTTAGGACGCTCTTAGGACGGTCCTAGAACGCTTTTAGATTTAGGAAATAATTCTTAATTATCTTATTTATATAACTATTTAATACTATCTAATATTTAAAACTCTCTTTATAAATAAACTGCCCTCCTACTATTACCTGGCGGTTTTTTTCCTAGGACTATATTCTATATAAAACCCTTATTCGAGAGTCTCTAGATAGTCTAAAAAACTCCGCTTTCCCCTCTAAGGTATTATCGGCGCTACTACTACTACAACTACTTACTATAGAAGACGAATTTAAGGAAGAGTAACGTCTTTAATTACTCCTCCTATAAGCTCTTTTACTTACGTACTTTGGCGACTAGTTTAGTAGTAGCTTTAGCGGTAGCTTCTACTATAAGCTTATCTACTATTAGTATATATTTAGATATGTTAGAGTCTAATGATTATATAGTATCTACTACCTACGTTACTACCTTTCTACGTAGTATTATAGTTAACTTAAAGGTAGTAGTTAATTATAAAATTTTAAGGTATAAAGTATAATATAATAATATATATACGCGAGGCCGAGGGGGGGTAAATTCAGGGGTACAGGGGTACTAGGAGAGCTTCGGATACTTACTAATCTATTACTATATATAAAATAATCTAGGATTATTTTTATATAAATAATTCTAATATAATCCTAAAATAATCTAATCTAAATAAGCCCTTAGTAATAGTATATATTTTAAAGTACTACTAATATACTTAGAGAAGCTTTTAGAGGGCTAATAAAGAGGGCTAATAAAAGAAAAGAAATAAAAATATTCTATATAAATAAGGAACGTTCCTAATAATAAAGAATATTCCTATACTAAAATACTTTATTCTTTATTTTTCTTATCTAAGAAGTTCCTATAAACTAGAAATATAAATAAATTATATTATAGTATATTTTTTAGTATAGAAATATACGGGACTTATTCCTACTCTATAGGAACGTTCCTAGTAAAGACAAGTATAAGATACGTAGAGAATAGAGGCTCGCTTAGCTACTACGTAGTACCCTATATAGTACGCCGAGTACCCTCCGAGGCTTCGGCCCGGTTTAATTAATTTAATCTAATTACTTAATTAATTAAGTAATTAAATATAATTAGGAGGTCTAGTTAATTAGATTAACTAAGATTAGAACCCTACTATTTAATCTAATCTAATTAAGTTTTATACTAGCTCTCTATACTTAGAATATTAAATCTAAAATATCGTTCTAATTCGTACGCTAAGTGTTAACTTCGCTAGAATTAGTTATATTCTAAACCTTTTAATTAGTACTCTACTATAAGTAAATATAACCTTAATATCTTACCTCGATAGCCTATTATTAATCCTACTTTAATATATTATAGAATAAATATAAACGAATTAGATATAGAATTACTAAACTTTTAACTATAAACCTTTTATAATAAAGAAGTCTCTTATTATTATAATATATTTACGTGGTTTATTTATGTAATATTTCGGGCTATATATATACCCGAAATCTACGTAGTAGATATATAATTATATTATATACTACTACTACTTTTATACTTATTATCGTTTACTTTTACTACTATTTCGTACCTTTACTATCCTACTAAGTTATACTAACACTTATAAGTATACGGAATTTTATATTAGAGGAGCTATAGTAACTAATACCTATAAGAGATATAAATATAAGTAGTTATTACTTTCTCTATACCTCTCTTTTAGAATAGAACTATTCTAAAAGTATTATATAACTAAAATAGCTATATAAAACTATATAAAGAGCTAAAAATAATTAAGTCTTACTTTTATTACCGTATTTATTAGTTTATAAGATAATATATTATATATAAAAAGTTTATCCACGAACTAATATAAACCTTATACACTAAAAAAAGTAATATCTTAATTAAAGGTTTTACCCTACTTTTTAGGGGTTTATATTCCCCGCTACTCCTAGCGTTTATATTTTACCTCTAACCTTAACTAATCTTCTAATTATTT
This sequence comes from Hymenoscyphus fraxineus, assembly GCA_900184765.1. Lineage (NCBI taxonomy): Eukaryota > Fungi > Ascomycota > Leotiomycetes > Helotiales > Helotiaceae > Hymenoscyphus > Hymenoscyphus fraxineus. The sequence continues at coordinate 659,911 of LT855419.1, forward strand.
AAACTATATTCTTATAGGAAGAATAAGACGTAGAATAGGTTATAAATCGGTCTAAGAAGTAGCTATAGGGGGGTTATAGATTAATTAAGCGAGTAATAGGAAGGGTAAATAGGAATAGTTTTAAAAGTATATCCTACTTTTTTATATACCGATTATTAGATATACTTTTACAAGTTTAGCTCTGAAATCCCGAGTCTTTTAGAGTATATAGTAGTACTAAAATAAGTATAGAAACATTTATATACAATTGTTAATTTGTAATTCTAGCTCTCTAATTAGTTAGAATTATAAGATACTAATCCTACGAGTTTTTAGAACTATATACGATATACGTATATTATCTTAACAAGTAATGTTATCTTATAATCCAATTAATACGGTAGTCTCTATATATTAATAATATTATTTTATTTATATTAGAAGGTTAATATAACTACCTTTTCTAAAGAATATATAAAGAATAAATAAGATTATCCTCTATATCTAAAAATAAAACTTTTAAAATACTTGAGTAACTATACTATCCTATATCTAAAAAGTATCTTAAAGAAAAACCACGCTATATTTCTTTCTAAGCGTTATTAGATTCTAATCCCTTTTATATACCTAAAGAATATAAAAACCCTAAAAGCTACTAGCGAAAAAGACTATCTAATAACATTTAGTCTATAGAATACCCTTAAGAAGGAGAAGATTCCAAAACACACCCCCTTATATTTCTCCCTATAATAACCAGCCTTCGAATATTGAAAATTAGGGAAAACAAGGAAGTAGCTAGTAGCTAGCAAGCAAGCGATATCCAGTCACTCACCATAGGGCTGTATATGGTCTATAGTTAAACAGGCTTAGTATCGACTAATAGTATAAAGAAGCTAAAGGACGAGACCTTAAACCTTGTAATCTACTAATCTAGTACCATCTTTCTTTAGCGAATGTTACACCTCAACCCGACAGCATTATCTTCTTTAACAGTAAATCAAACCCCGAATTCATTCCGTTTGGATTTAGCATATAAACATTAATCAATATTTCGTCTCATATTTCGTCTTTACTAGAAAGTCCGCCCCTACATTGGGTATCTGCGTGAACTAATTTACTACGTGCTATACTATGAAAAACCCGCATCTTCCACCATTCCATTCATTCAATTACCCCTTTTCTTGGCTAGAGTAAGTAATACTAGCGCTAGTAACCTTATATGGAGATCCATCTAGTATATTTACCGCGACAAGAGTATAAAGAAGATAGAGTATCTAAATCTATTATTACCTTACTACACCTTCCTTGTATCCCTCAAAATTGAATAACCATCCCAATAGCAGTGAAGATATAAGCTATCTAAGGCCTTTAGGGAATAGTACGTATATGAGATTACCATTACTTTTAGGCGATATAGTAAAAACACATGATTCTCACGGCCTCTGAGCTTCGATGAGCTGGAAGCTAAGTCGATTAGTTTGTTCTTTTAGTATACTTCTACTAAGAACAAAAATATAAGTAAACTACACTACTAGATTTGGCAGCCTAGAAATCTGACCGCGATAAGCGACGGGAATAATTCTCTCATCCCTATATCCCACGTCTCTACATTTCACCTACTATCCCAAAAGATCACAGAACGAGATTTTCGAAAAGAAGGCCTAGCTAGATCTGCCGTCAGCTACGATCGGCTATATAACTTGCCCCTTCCCCTTTCCCTCGTATACCTAAAACCATACCAAGTCACAGTAACGATATCATATCAGTGAGACACCTGGTTATAACTCTATCCACACTACATAAAACTCTATTATACCAACCTTGTATTACAAGCAAGGTAATTATCCGAGAATACCTAGGTCGGTGAAAAGTAAGAGTTAACAATTATCTAAGCTCTTTGTATAACTATTTCATTTAAAACCTTTTTTTTGTAATAATTTTATTATAAATAATAAGAGAGGTGTATATAGAGTAACAACTAGGTATCTTATACTATCCTACTAGAGACCACCCCCTTTCGTAATTATAATATCGGATCTTTGTATTCTACCCCTTTTCTCACTTGAAGAAGAATAATGCGAGGTTCTGGCCAAGCGCAGGGATTCAAGTAGTCTAAGTATAGAGAATCCGTTTCGTTACTAGCACTACTGTAGATTACCGCGTCGGCGTGGGAGCTAAGCGAATTTAGGCTCTTGAAAAGGAAAGTCAATAGAACCTGTATCTTAGCAAACAGAATAACAACACCACAAAATACTTTAACAACTATAATATTAATACCACTACATTAATCTCCTAACCCCCAACACCCCCTAACACCCCCTAACACACCTCNTTATTTCTCTCGGCATACCAACATAATTACCTAATTTATCTATTTATACAAAATATTTCGCATATCAATATTTATATACTCTACAGCGTAACGACCAGGAATAGGGATCTTAGATTTTAGATCTTAGATTAATATATTAAAATAATATAAGTATATAGTTTATTAGATTTTACTACCGTATTATATGTGCTTAGGTGCGAATTTGGGAATCTTATATATATATACTAGGAAATGGGAAAGGGATGGGAAGGGAAGGTAGAAGGTAGAAGATAGTAGACCACGATACAACCAATCTAATGTCTCGTTCGATACGGAGAGAATCTAAGAGAAGTAGTATAGGAGAAAAGGGACGGGAAGGGTTTTGTAGTGTTGGTGAGTTCTTTGGGACTATAAGCATGCCTAGTAGGAATATTTACTCGCGCCTAGTTTATAATAAATATCATGTTTCACGCCCACATTATTATAAGGAGCGGCACTTTCAGTCAATCCTTACTCCGTAGAGCGATGTAGTGAATTTATGGTACGGCAATAGGACATTCGCAATAATCCATCTTCTAGCTGCACTAGATACCCAGGGAGTTATTTTCATTTCATCACAACACTCCCAAAGAATCCACACTTCTATGGGACATCTTTTTGAATGAATTTTGTTATTGATCATCGCAAAGGGGAAAGCAAGTCTAGTCCTACATACAATCGTGCTGTCCTTTTTCCACGTTCGAAACCACGCGTAGGGCAATTTGGGCACTACCTGTATCTCAAAGCTTTCCTGTGTGCTAGCGAGCAATTTTTCCTCTAAAGGATTAACGATTCAACGCCCAGTATCAGCTCAGCCCTCGAACCCTCAACTACCCTCACTCACAGAAATCAGAAATAATGAAAGAGATCGAAAGGCAATCAGGAACTGTCATCACTAATCTCCCAAATATCTTTTGTTGCTGATTTCAGCAAAGGTTGCTCTGGTTGTTTTTGGTTGACAGGGGTTGAAGCGGAAGAAGACATTTGGTTCTTTGGAGGGCGTCCTCGAGGTCGTTTGCCAGTGACTGGAGTAGAGTTCTCACTCTTCGTATTTTGTGAGCTATCCTTTCGTGGACGTCCAGGTCGGCGTTTGGTAGGAGGACTTGCTAGAGATGAAGGGCCGGAGAGAACAGAGGCTATTTCCGAATCATCGGCAGGCCGAGGATTTTCTGGAGTTGTCGCACGAAGTGGCTCTTCTGGAATATCCTTTACAGAAGGCAAACCTTCAACAACAGGCTCACCAAATGCCTCCTTTACAGAAGGCAAACCTGCAACAACAGGCTCACCAAATGCCTCCTTTGCCTTCTCTTCGAGCTTTCTCCTAGCTTCCCTTGGGTTTGGCCAAGAGTTTGCCGTAACCCACTTTTGTGCCTCCAAACCACGGTTCTTGAATGAGACAAAATACTCATGACGAACTCTCTTCTCAATAACTTCATCAACCTCCCAGACATCTTCCTCTTCATCCAGCTCGAAGTTATACCGACTTCTTTTAAGCGGGTTCTTTTTCATCTTCCGAGCTTCTGCTTCTAGCACGGCATCGATCAACGCTTCGTCGGCTTTCATCATAGCTTCCCGATCTAACGCCTTGGAATTTGTAGGGGCATTAGGCACCAAAGATTTGATGGACTGCACAGTAATAGGATCGGTGGACGTTTGAGTACTATTGTCTTGGCGCTGATTTCCGTGTGTATCTTTTGGCATGTTGTCTCCACCGGTATATGTGGGTTTCATGAATTCCTTTGCTAATGTAATGACCTGTTCCTTGATATCTGACTTCGTGTTTTGGAAGAGTAATTTCAAGATATCCATTTGTCTTTGTGGATCCCATCCGCTCCATCTCTCCGCAAATTCCTTGACGCCATTAGCTTGCTTGGGGTTGCGGTTAGGCGTAGACGGAGCTGAGTGAAGAGTACGCGGAGCTGGTCGTGCCCCGGAAGCGATTGCAGAAGCATGCAAAGTTGACAACTTTCTCTTTTCTTCTTCAATAATACACCTTGCAGCTTCGACTGTTCCCATAGCTATACCAGGTGGTAGTGTGAATGCGTCAGTGTTTGATATGATCTCATTCAGAAAAGGGCCATTTTGGGGGTTGTTTATGGGGGTGACTGATACGGAGGAAGCCAAATTTGTAGTAAAATACCCAGGTAATGGAGCGTCTCCTATAATGGATATTAGTGTGTTTTACAGAAGGATTTAGTCAAATGTGACTTACCCGACGGTTCTCTGCCTACACGTGTGACAACTGCTTGAGGAGGCATGTCCATGTTATTGTTTGGATTGGAAATTACGGACTGAGTTGACTGAATTTGCGTAGGTTTTGCTGTACTAGGTCGTACTGACTGATCGGCTCTACTTCCCTGGCTGATTGTGGTTCCGCTTGGTTGGTAAGGGGTTTGCATTTGTACTGGGCCAGTTGTGAGACTAGCATTTGAGCTTCCTGGGTTTGCCACGGGTCGTGTTGGTGAATCTCTAGGCGCATGTGCTTGGATTGAGCCTTCAGTTGAAGATGCAGCCATTTTAGTGGTAGGAGTTGAGTCGGTATTTGCTACCGTGGAGTTATTCCGAAGTGCAGGAGAGACTGACGTGTTCATCGTAGATTGCTCTTCTCCACCACCAACTGTATTTCTCAAGGGGTTCGAAGTCGTCGTTCCTGATTTTGACTCAGCTACTGCAGCAAGATGTGCGGCGGCCTTCTTGAATTTGCTCATTTCAAAATTGATTCGTGCCTCTCTCTGCTGTTCCTCAGTTTCCTCTTCCGTCTCCTGGTCGTCTGAGGAGGAATATGAAACGATTGAAGATAGTCGTGTTCGTTTCGGCTTTTCCTTGTTAGACTTCGCCAATGGACTCGCAGTTTTTGATCTAACAAGACGCGAACTTGGGGACGAAGGAGATAACACGTTTTTTGGTGCACGCGTTTCCTTTCCGCCTTCTACAGTCTTTCTTGGTGAACTTTGAGGAGCGTGACGGTCATTTTGATCAGGTGTTTTTGGTCTGTCTTTTTCCCTTGGTCCGGGAGAATTGGCAGGTGATGCTGGTGTTATTGAAGTGGCGCGGGTTGGTGTACCTTTCTCTTTCGCACTGCCCGCCATAGTGTGAGGGGTTGTGGGCGGTATTTGAAGGGTCTGTGCGTATTGTACAGAGGTTTGCGAAAGTGAAGTAGTTCATTCGCTCGCAGAAGTGCGCAGGTGGAGGTGGAGATGCTTTGGGTAGAAGACGTCGGCTGGGAGGTGGTGCGCTACGTGAAAGGTGCGCGTCAAGTCATGGTGAGTCAATGTCGTGAGTGGGGTCCACCGTGAATGTTTCCGCAAGACAAAGGTGATCTTCAGCGAAGCTGTTGAGGTGGATTCATAGAAAGTGCGGGCGATGGTGAAGGTGAAGTCTGCTAAAGGTGAAAACGCTTCTACTTGAACAATATTCTGCGGCTCTGTATCTTTGATTTTGACTGCCTTCCCAAGCAATCTTGATTCACGAAGACATCATTGCCAAGAGTTAAAATCCCAACTCTGACCCTTCCTGGATAAGATGAGGAAAGTGCGATATCATGTCGCTTGTGAGGCAGGCACGACTGGTGGTTGTAGAAATTATCTCAGCAACCTCGGCATGGACCAATCCTCATACAGGGTTTTTGCGTAGCAAATTTTACTTGATATCACACAGTTCTCGAAATATATATGGAGAACAGAACCAGTATACAACTGCTCTGCCATAGGTACATATTGTACGAGTCCCTTGCTGGCCTGTGGCTCAATACTGTCCAACCGCCTCATAGGAGATAGCCCCGACCCGAAGTTCCCCCACACCCACCCCTTCGCTTAACCACAGGACCCACAAAACCGCAAAATAATATTGATATCCTAGAATAGCACACCCACCATCACCAAAACTGGTACCTACCCGCCTGGCCCAGTCAGTTAGTGTGTGCTCCCATATGCACCAATTCCCATAAGCGCCAACACACACGAAGCTGTTTCCTCTATGAATTTGGACGCGCCCTGGTCAAGCGTCAGACCGCTCGGTCGTAGATAAAAGTAAGTTCTCCTTAAATCTAATAAAAAGTAATAATACTAATTATCTGTAGGAAAAAAAGATTATAGTATATCTTTTTTTCTTCTTTTTTTCTGGTAGATTCCTTTTTTTCTCTTTTTTCGTGTTATTTATACTATGCTGTCTTGTTAGTGAACGGCACGGGTCCTGCAGAAAGAAAGAAACTTTTCCTCTTTCTCAGTGTACAGCCATTATATATGTGTAAAAGTACAAAAGCAAAATCTACTTGTTATACACCAGGTTAAATAGCCAAGATTCGCAAATATCGCACTTCTACAGTTCTACTTAACTTTACCTTCTGCTTGGGACATAACTCAATCAAACCCCTCAGCAGCCTCAAAAAAACCTACTACCCCTATTGATTAGCCTATGATATAATCGTCAACTTAAAATAAGCGTGCGGTCACTGTGCAAAATGGCAACCCTAACACGCCAAAAAGTAATCTATTTGAAGACGCGAAGCTTAACCAAAACAAAGAGAACGAGTAAAACTATTTCGCTCCGACAGCTGCCCTTAATTCCTCTAAACACTTGGTGGGCATATGGAAAGCAGATCCAAAGAATAGTGATTGCTGTGAAACATAAAACTACAGTCATAATCACTTAGTAAAACCTGGTAGACAGCCATTAATTCAGTCATAAATTGTGTTACTCTGGGCTACTCACTCGCTATGTATATCTCATAAGAATGCAATGATTAACATCTCGCGTAGAACTTTGCTAACCTTATTCTATTTGTTCAATGTGCATGTACACTTCACAGCACTATCATCCGTCCACATACTTTTGGGTCGACGTCAGAGATTCCTACTCACCGAAGATCAAAATTGTTCTAACAGTCACCACGCGAAAGCAAGTTACAAAAGTCACATGTTCCATCCATAATCATTAACGCAAATCTTACTGGCTTCGCGTACAAGATGCATTATAAAAAGCACTATACAAATGGTAACCAAGAGGTACAAAAGGTAAATCCATTACGGTTTTCTGAAATAGAGGTAATAACTGAACGTTGGAAGTTATTGATGTGCTTGTTATAAGAACCATTACAGAAGCTATTTCTTCTTTCTTGGGGTTGTTGAGGTCTAACATGAGGTTTCAGATGTACTGTACCAACAAGAAGAAAAGACTTGGTTGAAATGATGCAAGACTATCAAATAGGCGATAATCCAATAATCTGATTAGGAAGATAGCGAAAGGTTGGGAGCGTCCCCTTTTCCATCAACAACGTAGGCCTTAAAAGGGGCAGCGGTATACAATATCAACAGATATGGCTCATGAATCACAACATCATTTTACATGCACCAAAGATCATTCAAACATGCATTGAACCTCGTCATATGATATACCAATATGCCCAAAAACCAAAAGATGAAAATGGAAAAACACATGACTAAAATATCATGTGACGCAACACATCAAAAACGCGGGGTGATTTCTTCTCCCCCAGCTGCCACCCACCCCACCTTTCACCCCGCCATCCACTCGGGAAAAAGGTCCATTTTCATCCTAACTGGCATCCTCGATCCAAACCCGGAAGGTCAAATCCCCCAAGTAGAACCTCAACCGGGCCAGCCAATCCCAACCAATTCCAGCGTATTCAATCCCAAGCCCGCAACTCAATCCTACCCCAATTTCAGAGGAACCCAGATCAACCATCCAAATGTCCGAAACCAAAACCAACCATGCCAAGCAAGACAGATGACAGGTGTAACCTATAAACTGAACTCGACCTTCATGACCTCGTCAATCCCCTCCTTGATAGCACTGGTCTTCACCTCATCATTCCTCTTTAACGGCCGTCTTGGGAAGCCTCCATACCCATAATAACTCTGAATCGCACCCTTCGTTCCAGCAATTGCCGCCTTCGTTAGCACCCAATCGCCTTTGCTGAGAACCTTCTGTAACTCAAACGCCTCCTCCTTTTTGCCCTCCGAGTACAGATTCCAGACCTTGACGCAGACCTTGGGCATCACATTTGCGCCTCCAGCAATGATACCTGAGCCTCCAGAGATGAGAGTTTGGGCAGTAAAGTCACACATGCCTCCGAATGCCATGTATCCACTACCTTCACTGAAGGGAGTTTTGGCGTTGGTGGCGAGTGCAACACGAGTGAGCTTCCCAGTATTTCCACATGTGAACTTGGTCCCGACGATGTTGGGGTGTTTGGCTAGCCGGATGAGCAGGTCTGAGTCCATATCAATACCTGCTACGGCACCGGGGTAATTGTATAGGATGATAGGGAGGGTAGAAGCGGAGGCTACTTCAATGAAGTAATTATAAACCGCATCCTCGTCCATGAAACCGCGAAAGTAAGATGGGGGAAGGAGGAGCACATATTCTCCACCCGCCTTTTCGGACTCTGCAATCAAGGAAAGTGTTCCTCGTACTGAGCCTTCGGTGGCACCAACTATGATAGGAACTTTGTCGAAACCTGCAGAATCGAGAGCTTCGCGGGTAGCTTTCGTGACTGCACATTTCTCGTCAACTGAACAGTGTACTGCTTCGCCATTGGATCCCATGGTTACGAGACCAACGAGACCAGCTTCTGCAAGACGAATGGCATGTCTTTTGATGGTTGGTATATCGAGTTCCTCAGTCACAGGATCGAAGAAGGTCATTGTTGGGGCGTAGATCCCCGGAAGTAACGTTCGGCGAGCACTCGCGTGACCGTTTGTGCCATTGAATCCGTTTGCTTGTGCCATTTTTGATGGTATGATATCTTATGAACTCGGAAATGAAGTGTTGTTGGAATGTTGAAGTGAAGAATGAGTGAGGAAGATTAAGCTTTTTTATAAATGGGGGCACTTGAGTGTAAGAAGAGGAAAAATGTTTTGGCTTTCAAAATCTGACAAGGAGAAGTAGGCCGAGAACGGAAGGTACACGAGAGAGCAACTTCAACGAAATCCACGGAAAACAAGGGACCTAGCTTGATGAGCCGGGGAAAGTGTTGAAATATAAAGGGCTGTCTTGCTGACCCTGCAGGAAAGTTTGCCGAAAATAAATCGTATTATATGTGAGCGATGGACTTCTTCCATTCCCCTTGGTGACGAATGACACTTTTCTTGTGGGGCCGTCTCTGCTGTACGTTCAACTGGCCGTATGCCATTGTTCCGAAGCTGGCAGCTATTGATTTTTAACGCCACTGTTGTTACTTACGTACCAAAAAGCCGGGAGAGTTTCCGGCTCCAGTGACCGAAATCTGATGGAAATTCCCATCTCGAAAGCCGGTCATTTTTGCCCAGGACTCGGTGGCTCAAAAAAGAGATGCAGAAGTGGTTTCTTTTGGCCAAAATGATCGACTTCTCGACCGGAGATATACGCATCATCTGTTTTCGTTCTTGTGCATACGGAAATATTGAAAACACATGGCTTTGCTGTATCAAAGGCAGGTCCTTGAGTTCTGGAGCGGCGTTTGGCGCGGTCCGTTTTTTCTTGGGATGGGAAGACGTGATGTTGATGACTGTCAGTTGTCCAAGTTGGGGGTCGTGAGTGGATGGACGAGTTTTTCCACCAGTCACAAACTCCGAAAAGTATAGAAATGTAACGGGAGCAGCGTGGGGGAGACTAGCCCATAGAACGGTCTGTCAAGGGCAATACAAAATACCCCCGTTCAGCCTATAAGGTAATACGATGCAGAAGGTAAATGCGGGGCGAATGCTGACCCAAACCAGTGTGGTTCTGACCTTGGCTTGGGCTCATGATCAGCGTCCTGGAGTGCTTGAACAGTAATCTGTAATATATTCAGAGAGCCCGGTGAGGTCAATTTCTGGTACTAGATCCCTTGGAAATAGCCTGAAGACATACCGGATTGGCGGTGTATGTGACAGGAGGGGTTCGAAGGGCTCTTTGCGTAGGACAACAAACGTCACGGGAGGTTCACTGGGTGGCTTGTGGGGAAAATGAGGCTCGAATGAACTGGAGTTGCTCAGCAGGAGAACACGCTGGACAGGTACAGGCACGGGCAGGACAGCACGCTGGGAACATGTGGAGGGGCAAGTGGATGGCAGCACACAGTTCCCCGCAGACGTCGATGTAATAAATGGCGCAACGAGGGCCTGTTGGGGTCTCGCGTAGGGGATTCGATAAGAAGAGGGTGTACAGGGAGAAATCAGTAAGCCTAAGCCCGCTTCTCCAGAAATATTCCCCCGCCTCTAGCCTCCCGCTAAATGCTTAAATGTGGACCCTTGGGTGACCCCTTCAACGCCACTCTTGGCCCTTCCGGATTATTTGGGAGCGAAAATGGATGAGTTGCCCCTCCATAAGCTCTCATTCGAGTGACTGGATTTTCCGTCAAACGCCGCCTTTACACTACCCTTGATTACCACGGTAGCCAGTTGCATTAAATTCCCTCCCGCATAACGAATTGTGTGTCTCCTACCCGTATCCGATTTATCATGTTTTGTGCCAGTAAATTCACTTGCACTTTTCTATCAAACAACCCAATTGATACTGGATGAGGTGCAGAATCTGACAAACTTTAACACGGTACAGCACAATACAGGAATACCTTCATAATGGCAACTGAAAATGCCCTCCTCGATGTTCTCATGGTGGGAACAGGAGAATACACCACCGGCTTCGTAGGAGGAGGCGCCTCCGGGTCAGACAAGAAGGTTGGTGTAGTTGGTCTTACAATGTTTGATCTACGAAGAAGAGGCAAAGTTGGAAAGCTTTCCATGGTTGGAGTAACGGGAAACAAGTTCCCCGCAATTCGTATGTCACCCCATTCCTCACAAATACCAAAACACGACACTGAACAATTGCTTTCCAGGTGAACATCTCGATAAGAATATCTCCAAAGTCTACAATGGCCTTGATACCTCCTTCGAATCCTACCCCGCAAACGATGTCCGAGATGGAAACTCGTATAAAGCAGCAATTGATGCTCTGGCTCCGGGCTCCGCAATCACAATCTTCACTCCAGACACAACCCACTACCCCATTGCACTCTATGCCATCGAACGAAAAATCCACGTTTTAATAACCAAACCCGCAGTTAAAACCCTCGAACATCACCAAGCTCTTCTAGCAGCAGCCAAAGAACATGGAGTATTCGTCTACATCGAACATCACAAGCGATATGACCCCGCCTATGCGGATGCAAGATATAAAGCCCAGAAGTTGGGAGATTTCAACTACTTCTACAGCTACATGTCACAGCCAAAATCGCAACTTGAGACTTTCAAAGCTTGGGCTGGTGTAGACTCAGATATTTCGTACTACCTAAATTCACACCACATCGATATCTGCGAGTCCATGGTAACAACACTAGGCTATACACCTGTCAAAGTCTCCGCTTCGGCATCCAAAGGCGTTGCCGTATCCCTAGGCTGTGACCCCATAACCGAAGATACCATCTCGCTCCTCGTGCACTGGGTCAAGAAGTCCGATCCCTCAAAACAAGCGACGGGTGTCTACACAGCATCCTGGACCGCACCTCAAAAAGCCGGTGTCCATTCAAACCAATACTTCCACTACATGGCTTCCCAGGGCGAAATCCGTATCGACCAAGCCAAGCGTGGTTACGATGTCGCAGACGATAATCTGGGCAACGGATTGATGTGGTACAATCCCTTCTACATGAAGTATGCTCCTGATGAGGAGGGAAATTTTGCTGGCCAGGGTGGTTATGGATACGTGAGTTTTGAGAAGTTTGTTGATGGGTGTAGACTTGTCAATAAGGAGGGCAAAGCGGGCTTGGAGAAATTGGATCAGAGAGGTCTTCCGACGTTGAGGAATACGGTTGCTACTACTGCTATCTTGGAGGCTGGTAGGAGGGCCATTGATGAGAATAGGGAGGTGGGAATTAGGGAGGTGGATGGTACGTGGCAGCTTGATTAGCGAGCAGACATAAGGGGCTCGGAAAATTTGTTTGCGGCGCTTGTTTTTGGGGTGCTTTACGTAGTCTGAAGGATCAGGGAAATTGAAATATGTGGTGGAAAAATTGAGTTATGATTTATTCTGTTTTTGCATATGGCATTGCTATTACCTGTGTCTATATTGATTATTTTCCCTCGCCTAATTCCAGCGCCTACTGGGTACAACAATGGCATTTCTACTTGTTGGAATGGGACTTTCTTGATTGAACTAGAGATAGGAGAAGTACAAAAGGCACCAGCTTAAATATAAAGGAGATTTCTACTAAGTGCTAATTGTCCGTTACTCGGTCGAATATAATATTACCGTAGTTTGGTAGAACTAGCCGGCGGAGTTTAATACTCCTCTAAATCTCTTAATACTATAAAAGTAAGGCTATTTAGAGATTCCTTAAACTACGCTTTTAATACTAATTATACTTCGATTTAACTCGAATTTTACCTTATCTAGTACCTTAGTTAAACTATTCGCTAATTAAAACTCCTCTAGTACCTAGCGTACTTAGATTTGTCCTTTATTTACCTTGTTAATAATATAGTAGAAGATAATATTAATATACTTAACTTTTATAGTATTTACTATTCTATTTAATATTTAGACTACTACCTTATTATCTTTTAGTAGTATTAGTACTAGTTCCCTAGTATAATCTCTACCTTTAAGTTTAGCTATAAGTCTTTATAACTAAATAACCCTTTTAGTCGATTCGCTCCTAGTAATATACTCGGCTTCTATTATCGATTACGTAACCGACCCTATCTTCTTACTCGAGTATTAAATAACTCTACTATTAAACATTAGTAAAGTCCTAATAATTAATTTTCTATTACGTTAGTTATTACTATAATCTACGTCGGAGTATACTATTTTGTTATATAGACTTACGTTACTAGTATATACTTCTACGCCGCGGTCTAGGCTATAGATTAGTATCCTTATATTATTCCTTTTATACTAATTATTATATATAGATCTATAAAATAAGGTACCTTTAATATAGCTAATAATATAAAGTAGTACTTTCTAGTAGTTCTATCTTACTTCGCTTATAAAAGACGCTATTTGAGTTACTATAAATATAATATTTATATAAGTATTAAGGAGCTATATTATTACCGAACGTTCTAGGAATATACTAGGTTCGGCTAGGCTAAATACCTTAGTTTAGTAGTTGTTCCTTTATATACTAAGCGAAGGTTTCTAATTAGTTAAAAGGAGGTTCTAGGACCTTCTAACTAATTAGGACGCGGTATATATTAGTTAGCTTACTACTACTCTTTTAAGGAGTATCTTACTTTATATTCTAAATATTATACCTAACTTTATCCCTAATATTTAGTAGTAATACTTAGAACCTAAGTTTATCTTTAATTCGTTCTTAAACTAATCTTAATCGGCCTCTAGAATAAGGTACTAGAGAACCTTCCTCCTTTCGATATCTTATATTATATTAATATAGTAGCGTATTTATAAATATAAACACTACTTATAGACATTAATAGCGCTTCTAATCTATTAAATCTTAGTACTAACAAGTTCTATAAATATACTACTATAAAGTAGTTAAACAAGTTAGAAGTATACCTTAAAGCTAGGCTTAATTCTATTTTACTATTTATAAAACTTTATAGTAATTATCTCTACTAAGAATCTAACGCTCGAACTTTTAAGTCTTAGTTAAAGAAGTTCTTAAAAAGGATAGCTAATAGAAGTAGAAATAGTAGTTTAAGTAGCGGATTATCTTCCTCTAGAAATAGATAATCTAGTAGAATAGGAAATAGTAGTATAAGTAGTTAACTAGTAGGAAATAATATAAATAATCCTTAAGGGATTAGAGTAAATAATAATAATAATAATAACCTAGGAAGCGGAGTAAATAATAATAATAATAACCTAGGCGGTAGATAAAATCCTCTACTAGCTTAACTAGCTCTCCCTTAAGCTATATTAAATTAATAAGGATAAGTTAATCTAAATATAGCCTTTATTTAGATTTAATAATAAAACTAGAATATAGCTTAATAATTTATCTAACTTACTTAATAAATAATAAGTATTATATAGAATAATTAAAGATAAGTTATAGGAAATCTAGAATAATAAGGATAAGGTTAAGGACCTAGCTAACCTCTAGTTTAAGTAGTAATAGTTTATAAGATTCGATCTAAGGATATTAGTTACTTTAATCCTAAGGATAATAGTAGAACTATAAGAAGTAATAGTAAATTTACTATATATACTAATGTTTTTATATTCTATAATAAGCTTTAACGTCTTATCTAGGATTATACCCTACTAGAAGTTATAGTATTATTACTATCTATTTTACGTAGAGATACTATAACTTAGTAGAATAATAAGATTAATAAGTAAAATTAAGACTCTTTATTTATAAACCTTAATAACCTAGTTAAATACCTAAAAGAGCGATTCTATATAGATCTATTAAGAGCTAATATAGTACTTAATAAGGTTTAGTTACTAAAGTTAAAAGAGACTCTTATTTAATTTATAATAAGAGTTCGAAGAGCTTATAAGTATTTAAGTTTTCTTAATAAATATAGTTAAGTAATTTAGATTTATAATTATATATCTTCTAATATATAGTAGAAGATTAAAAGACCTACTATTAGGACCTATATAGACAAATAGCTATATAAGCTTTATTAAATAGAGCTTTTATTAAAATAGATAAAAGTAGAAAGAAAACGCGAAAGGGAAGAGAAGTAGTAAGATTATATAGTAGAGTCCTTTCTCGATTTAAAACGTTCTAAGAACTACCCTTATAGCTCTTATAACAATTATTAACCTAATAAAGACAATCGATAATAAGACCTACGCCGCGAATAATAAGACGAATCTACTAAAAAGGACCCCTCGAAACCTAATAATAAGAAGTTCGAATAACTATAAGATAAGAATAAATAGGGTAAAGGATTAAGGTTTTACTCTCGACTAGATTATAATAATTATCGAGATAGTAGAGATAATTAATAGGAGAATTATTATAATAGTTATAATAATAGGAGACAAGGTAGATACTTTATAAAAACTTATAAAGGTCGAAAGGTATTTATTATTAAAGAATACTCTTTAGATACTAGTTCTAAGGATAGTTATTATAGAGTATATTTATTAGATAAAGAAGAGAATTATAATAACTTTAATAGTTATATTTTAGTAGATATAGACTTATAAAATACTAAACCTTTTAAACAAGTTCTTACTATAGTAGTTAACCTTAAACCTAAACTAATTAAAGCCTAGTTAGCCCGTCTAACTGTTTTAGATATAGTTAACTACTATTATTATAGACTTACTTTCTCTTTAAATAATAAGCTCTATAGTTATCTTATATAAGATTAATATTATAGCTTATAGGCTAGTACTATATAGGCGGAAGACTAAAAACCTAATAAAAACCTATTTATAGAAGAAATTCTAGTAATTACTTTAAAGGTTCCTTTAGATATTACTATAAGCGGTTTTATATATAAGAAGTACTATATTATAATAGTATCTATTTAATTCGAGAAGAATAGAAACCAGTATAAAGTTTATATAGATTCTAGTATAAATATAAGCCTTATTAATAAAGAATTCCTTAAGAAGATTCGACCTTAGACTAAGCTTAAAGTATATACTAAACTAATTAATTTAAGAGGAATTAGTAATACTCTAGTAATTTTATTAGAATACCTTCTTTTAGATATATTTTTTAAAGGAATTAATAGTTCTATAGTATTAGGATAAGAAGGATCTAAGAAGCTAGTAATTATATACTTTAAGCGTAAGGTTTATATTATTAATAAATTAGTACTTAAAATACTAATTAGTACTAATATTATAGTACCTAAGAATATCTCTCTTAAGCTTAGTAAATACTATACTTCTATTAGTAGTTATAAAGTTAATATTAAGCTCTTCTTATAACTAAGATAAAACTTTTTAATAATACTAATTTATACTAAAAAAGGTATAGATATACCTTTAAAAAGTAAGGTTCTTATACCTATTAATAAGAGTATTCCCCTACTAAAAGCGGAGTAAAGTTAATTATTAGAACTAGAGGACTATAATATTAGAATTTATACTATACTCTTAGATAAGTCTACTACTAGTATTATAGTATAAAATAATAGCGATTCCGCTATTTGTATTTTACGTAATTAGCGAATAGGTTACGCCTCTATTATCGATTTAGAGTAGTACTTTTAGGTTAGTAATAAAGATTCTAATAATATAAAAAGTTAAATCGAATAATTAGCTTTACGCTCTCCCTCTCGTATAACTCGAATAGAGCCTATTTAACCTATTCGAAACCCTAATATAGAAACCTAGTATTCCTCTAGTAGTATAATTTATAATATACTAGATAAAGCTATAAAGATCTCCGCTATCCTAGATAATATACTAGAAATACTATTCAAGGACCTAGAATACGTTAATATTCTAGAGGATCTTTAAATAAGGATTTAATTAAAGGAAGGATAGTAGAATAAAGTAACTAGTTATACTAAAGTTTACCTTTTAAGTAACTATAATAAAAAAGTAGTTAAGGAGACTATATTAGACCTACTTCTAGCTTAATAGAGAATTAAGTATACTCGTAGAGTAACTCCCTTCTTATAGCTGATTTTTATAGCTAAAAGAGTAATACTAGACGGGATAGTTAAGTTTTAAGCTATTATTAATATTCGAGGCCTTAATTTAATCGTTTTACCTAACGCCTACCCTATACTAGTTATAGATAATATTATTAACGACCTTTATAGTATAATCCGAATCTTAATAATTAACGTAACGTTATTCTTTTAGTAATAGCGTATCTATCCTAAAAGTCGATAGGTTATAACCTTTATTATATATAAAGGATAGTTCTAATCTAACTATATAATTATAGGATATAAGAACACTCTAGTATATACTTAATAGTAAATAGACGCTATATTCGCGGATTTACCGTCTATTAAAATTTACGTAGATAATAGTATTTATACTAGTAGTACCTTTAAGGAACACTTAGTTAATTTACAAGCTATATTAGACCGTTTTATTAAATATAATATTACTATTAAAGGATTAAAGTATTTCTTTAGTTTTCTATCTATAATAGTACTTAAATATTATATTAATACCTTTAAATACTCGAATATAGATAAGCGTATTATAGTAATTAAGAACCTCGAGTTTCTATAAACCCTTAAGGATTTAGAGACCTATATTAGAATAACTAGTCGGCTACGTTATTTTATAAAGGATTATACTACTAAAATTAAGCCTCTTTAAGCTAGGAAGACTTTCCTTTTATAAGGAGCTCTATATAGTAAACTACGGCGTAAATAATTTATAAGGTCTACTATATTTATTTAACTAATTATAAAGGAGTTAAATTCTTTTAAGGAGGTATAATAAGCCTTCTATTAAAAGATAGTATTAGTTTATATCTTACTAGACTAAAGGTTATATATAGATATTAATACCTCTAGTAAGAAAATTAGTACTATAGTTTATTACTCTTCTATAAAGTTAGAATTATAGGATATACTAGTTAACGCTTAAATCTAACTAATTATATTTCTTTCTTATAAGTTAAATACTATAGAACGTAATTATTAGCCTATAGAACTTAAAATAGCTAGTTTAGTATAGGTTTTATAAAAGACTTATATTTACGTTAAATCTACTAGAAAGAAGCTAGTAGTTATATTTATAAACTATATTACTATAGTAAAGATAGCTTAAAAGTCGGACCTTACTACTATAATTTCTATAGAAAAGACTAATACTTAAATTATTTATACTTCTAAGTTTATCTTTTATTTTAACTTAGATATTCGATATAGGCTAGGACTACGTTATATTATACTAGACGCTCTATTATATTTAGAGGCTAAGGATTTATATAAGCTCCCTAAGGAAGGACTAGGAGAATTAGATACTCTAGCTATTATAATAGTAGGAGTTTTTACTATAACTTTAGTTGAAATATCTTTTAAATTCTAGACTTAACTACTAGAAGGTTATAAAGATACTATTTAGAAGGATATTAAGTATAATATCCTTTTAAACAATTCTCTTAGTATAAATAAAGCTATAGTTACCTTTAACGTTTAGGACGGTTTAATATATAAGTTACTACCTATTAGTATTAATAGACTCCTATTACAACTTTGCCTTCCTAAGAAGTTAGTCTCCTAAGTACTCGACCTAATCTATAATAATAATTACCTTAGATTTTAAAAGATATTTAATATTTATTTAAGTACTTTCTTTATACTTAGATTATCTTTAATTATTTAATCTTACTTTTAATATTATCCTTAATACTAGGTTTATTAACTAAAGCGTTATATACTATATAGATTACTTTAACCTTTACTAATACTACTAGTTATATTCTATACTTTAATAATAGATTTTATCCTTACCTTATCTATTACTTCTAATAGCTATAACTCTATACTATTCGTTATATATAAGAGGTCTAAGAAAGTAGCTCTTTTTACTAGAAAGTCTACTTAGATAGCTAAGGAATAGGGATAAGCCTTTATTCTTTAGCTTTTATATATAGACTAAGGAATTCCTAAGGTTATTATATCTAATTAAGACCCTAAGTTTTTATTTAAGTTTTAGAAGGAGATATTTAAGAAGCTTTAAACAAAGTTACTTTTTAGTACTATATATTACCCTTAAACTAATAGGTAAAGTAAATATACTAATTAAATAGTTAAGATTACTATACGCTTTTATATTAACTAGCTATATAATATAGTTAAATAGAATAAATACCTTTCTTTACTTTAATTTAAGCTTAATAATACGCTATTATTACTAAATAGTAGGACTTCGAATAAGAACGCGTTTAGGTTTAAACTAAATAACGCTATTAATCTTTTAAGTAATAATTTACCTATATAACTATAATTCGCCTAGGAGTTAACTAAATCCCTCGAACTCGCTTAAATATATATAAAAGTTTACTTTAATAAAAAGTATAAACCTTTATTCTTTTAACTAGGAGATAAGGTATTTCTTAAACTTTATAAGGGATACTACTTACTATTAACTAAGATCTTTAGATAAAAGTTATCTTATAAGTAGATTAGTTTACTTAAAGTTCTTAAGTAAATTAGATAATTAGCGTATCGACTTAAGTTATCTACTAAATAGTAGATTTATAATATTATTTCTATTACTTAACTTAAGCTAGTACCTCGGGATATAAATCTATTTAATTATTAATAACCTTTACCTAAACCTATTATTATCGAAAGAGATATTTAATATAAGATTAAGAAGATTATATATAAGGAGATTACTAAGACTAGATACATATAGTATCTTATTCGATAGAAAGGATATAAACCTAAAGAGGATTAATAGATTAATCTTAATAGATTAAATAATACTTTAGAGTTAGTAACTAACTTTAAGATATAAGCGGCCCCGGAGCGTACTATAAGGACTTCCTATTATAAAAAGTAGTATTACTATTAGATTATTATTTATAGATATAAATTTAGTATAATTAGTACTTATTAAGAGTCTACTTGTTATAATACTAAGGGTAGCGTCTTTTGTTTTTTAGGCGGTAATTGTTATAGAACGTTTTAGGAATATACTAGGTTCGGCTAGGCTAAATACCTTAGTTTAGTAGTCGTTCCTTTATATACTAAGCGAAGGTTTCTAATTAGTTAAAAGGAGGTTCTAGGACCTTCTAACTAATTAGGACGCGGTATATATTAGTTAGCTTACTACTACTCTTTTAAGGAGTATCTTACTTTATATTCTAAACATTATACCTAACTTTATCCCTAATATATATAAGCTTACCTAGGAGTTAAGTATACTTTTCCTTCTCTCCTACGTTTAACTTCTTACTAGGCTCCTTTCTTAGTTTATTTATAGTAGATCTATCTATTAATATAGTAAAAACTAGTATATCCTTATATAAGTACTCTATAATAATACTTCTAGCGTACTTCTCCTAGTTAATCGAGATAGTACTATTTAAGTATCGAATAATCCTTATTCTAAGTATAGTCTTTACCTCTCTAAGATCCTTTATATTAAATCGATTGTTTAATTAATCCTTAACTACTTTAATTACCTTTTTATTTAAACTAGTAATTATTATATTATTAATATAAATTTTAATAATTATACCTATCTTCTTTTATATTATTATTATAGGATCTATAGTAGAGGCGTTAAAATTAATACTTTTAAAGTATTCTAATAGTAGTAAATACTATATTCGAGCTACTTATTTTAAGCTATATAAACTCTTTAAGACCTTTATATACCTTCTAAACTAAAATCTTACTTTTTCTAAGACTTCTATATAGATTTTATTAGTAAGATCTACTACTAGGAAAGCTACTATAACGTCTATTTAGTATAACTTCTACTTATACTTTATAGTTATAGTAATAATTAGTCTTATTACGTCTATACTAATTATAGGTAAGAAGGTCTTTTTATAGTTAATTCTATAGATTTATAAGAATCCTTATATTACTTATCTAACTTTTTATTAAATAACTTTATTATTATTATTAGTTTTAGTATTAAAAATAAGTTAGAATAAAACTATTTTAGCCTTAGGTAATAGTTTTAATATAGGCTTTAAAAATATTTTATTTTAGTTAATATTATCTAATTCCTCCTTTAATACCTTCTTTTATTTATTCTTATCTTTAGATTCTATAGCCTTCTTAAAAGTAAAATTTAGTAATATAATAAGTACGTTTTTTACTAAGTTAGCCTTATCTCTTCTCTTTCTACTATCTCTATAAGTTTCTTATCTTTTAGTTATAGACTCCTTTTTAATCTTATTATAGTAGTTCTCTATAATTCTCTTCTTTTAATCTCTCTTTTCTATAGCGATCTAGGCTATTATAAGTTATCTAGGTTATTATAGAGGTATATTATTATAGTATTAGTAGTATTCTAAGAATATTCTACTATCTAGGTCTAATAATATAAAAGTATCTAATAGTATTAATCCTTAATTCTTATTAGCTAGATTCTTTAATTTAGTTATATTTTTACTACTTTTAGATACTACTTTAATATTTATTTCTTTATTTAAACTTTTATAAGATCTACTATTTATACTTTAATTACTATTATTAATACTATTAACTCCTACTTCTTTAAGTTCTTCTTTAATTCTATTATTATTCTTATTACTTAAATCTCTTATAATATCTATAAAATTATTACTAGTTCCTTTATTTACTCTCCTCTTATTATTCTACTTAGATTCGTTAAATACTATAAACCTAGCTTCTACTACTTTCTTATCTACTAGATTCTATATTAAGTATATCTTTTTAAACTCCTCTTTTTATTTAATAAATATCTTCTCTTATACTCTTAGATCTAATTTAGTTTACTTTTCTTTTAAGATTAATACTTAGGCTAGATATTTAAATACCTTCTAGTTTATTATACTAGGTTTCTTATTACTCTATTATTCTTATAGTAATAGTAATATCTTTTTTATAATCTAATAATTATATATATAAATTACTTTTATTACTATAAATTACTAGAATCTTATACTTAATTTAGTTCTATAGTAGATAGTATTTACTTTTTTTATAATTAATTATATACTTTATTCTATATATCTATTATCCTTTAAGTAGTATCTAATAGTTAGTTCTATTATAATTCCTTTACCTTTATAGAATCCTACTAATAATTTATTTAGGAACTCTCTTCCTTTATTAAATTATAGAGATTCTACTTTCTTACTATTCCCTTATTAATAACGTTAAGCTTCTATTATATCTACCTACTTATAAACTTTACTTTTTATATTTAATTTACTTAAGAGGAAATATACTTATAATATACTAGTAAATTAGTATATTATTAATAGTATATATATGTTTCTTTATATCGATTTTTAGTAGATTAGCTCTTATAAATCTATATATAACTTCTCTAGAGCTTTTAATACTAGTCCTATAAATATATAAGATATATTCCTAGTTATCTTTCCTTTAGTATAAGTACTATAAAATAGAGTATAAAAAGAGTACTCTAAGATATTAAGGAGTATATTATATAGCTTATTTTATATATAGCTACCTAGGTAGCCTAAATAAGTATATAAAAGTTCTACCTTTTTATATAAATTTTTTAGTCTAGAAACTACCTATTTATTACTCTTAGTTATATTTTTACTAAGGGAATATATAAGTATTATTTCCTTATAACTTTTTAAATAGCGTTTACTTATTATTTCGCCTCTAAGAGTTAAAGAAACTTTTAAAAAGTTCTTAAAAAAGTATAACTTTATTACTCTAGGTTTTTTACTCCTTCTTATATAAACTTTAGTAGGGTTTAATACCTTACTTCTAATCTCCTTAGTACTATTTCCCTTATTTTCTTTTATATAGTAAACTTAACCTTCTTAGACTAGGTATACCCTTTATATTCGACCTCTCCTTTATCCTTTAAATACTATTATCTTACCTTATACTATACTAACTCTTTTATTAGGTAAGTTAACTATATAATTTAATCTATTATTCTTAAGTATTCTTATAAATAATAAGTTCTCTAAGTATTTAAGTATATATTTAATATTCTAAATTATTATTTACCTCTCCTTTCCTTTATAGCTTATCTATTAAATCTCTATAGAACCCTTACCCTTTAAGTTTATTATACTACTATTTATAACTTTTACTTTTATTTTTATTAGTTTAAGCTTATTATTAATAAATATACTTTTATTATTTAATATATAGTAAGAGATATATAAATCGAGCTACTAAATTATTTTATTTATATTATTTTTATTCTAGGTTAAAAAGTAAATAAAAACGTTAGATTTATTACTAGAGCTATTAATCTCTTTTACTATTTTTATTCTTTTAACTTTTACTTTTCCTTTAATCTTATTATTTAATTTTACTAATAAATATACTTTTCCTTCTTTTATTTTTAACTATTTATTATATTTATTCTAGAAGTATAGTCCTCTATATATATAATAACTACTACTAGTAATTAGCCTAGTATTTATAGAATTCCTACCTTATAAGATTCTCTCTTATTATCTACCCTTTCCCCGACCTTAGAAACCTCCCTAGCCTTATACTACCTAGTTTATAGTATCCGAGTAGGTCTTATTATTTCCTAATTTGGTCTCCCTAGCCTTTAGGCGGGCTATAATATTATCTAAAGAAAGGGGAACTATACTTTAGTAAAGAACGTTTAGTATTATTTTAACTTATTCCTAGTCTATACTTACTTAGAGAAGGATAGTAAGTTACTAGTCTTCTATTATACTAGTTAGCTTTAAGACTCTAATTTATAACTATAGTTTCTTTATTAGGTCTAGCTTATTCTAAATTATTATAGACTTTTAATCTATAATACTAAAGATTTATAGATATAAGAAGTTATATCGAACCTTATTATTACTTTTATATACCTTAATAATAGTCTAGAATTACTTCTAGGGGTCTAAGATTAATAAAATACGCCTAGCGTACTTTTTATCTAAACTTGTATAGATCTTTAAAAATACTACTACTCTTTCTTTTTTAAGTAATACTACCGACTCTTTAGTATTATTAGTACCTACCTTAGTAGTATTATTAGTTTTAATTTTAATCTCCTCCTTAATCTACTTTACTTAATTATAGACTATTAAGTACTTAATAAGAGTAACCTTCTATATTTCGAAGTCCTAACCGCCTATTAAGATAATACCCTTATAGTCGTTTTTGCCTATAGTATTATATAAGTAAAGGACAAGTTAATTTATTAGAAAATATATCTTTAAAAGTAATAGCGCCGGATATTCGCACCGGGGCTCTATAACCTATTAGAATAGGACTTTCTTAATTAAACTAGAGATAGGAGAAGTATAGAAGGCACTAGCTTAAATACAAAGGAGATTTCTACTAAGTGCTAATTGTCCGTTACTCGGTCGAATATGATATTACCGTAGTTCGGTGGAACCAGCCGGCGGAGTTCAACACTACTATGTTTTGACACCTACTATTTGAGCGATATGAAGTCTTGAGCCCAGATCATCTTCTCGTGACGGAATAATTAGCAGCAATAGGTTACATAACCATTTGCTTCGCAGCCTCGATCGTGGCCCATGGGTCTCGCAATCACACTACTACTTCATTGCTATATCGGCTGACGCGTAAGGCTTCACGCGGTACAAGAGGTAAGTCCTGTGATGAATGATGGATTTAAGTGGTTGAAAGTTCGTGATACGGTACTATTTTTCTTGATGTAGATCTAGAGGATTTGAGGTTTTCGAAGGTTTGATGGCGTTGGGTATAAGATGATTGATAGGGTTATCTTCTAGACTGGCTAGCTAAAGTTAGTAAGAGAGGAGGACTGGATAACTGTAGTGTTGAATGAGAACATTTACAAGCTAAATGAGATTAGATGATAGATGTGCTTGGGGATTTCAAGAGTGGGACTAATAAAAAGTGTGAGCAGCACTGACTACCTTGTATACGACCTGTTCTCGGAAATTCTACACACCATAGTACGGGCTTTGGAGCGAATCAAAGTGTCCGATTAACGTGTAGTTGTGTATATCAAGTATATACGAAGTAAAGAAGGACGTTAGTCCGAGATATATGGACCCATTTTGAGGTGATTTTCATAGCTGGTTATAGCTTTGTTAAGTTTGGTTCTTGTACGATATAGCAATCGATGGGTGGTTCTGGAGAACCGCTTAGAATCGGTTCCTGCCTTGGGATCAGAGGGGAGGTGGATCATGTCATATAATACGACAAACCAACCTGGAATCACTGGGATAAAAAGCCTTGTACTACAAAGTCTTCCCTCTCCTACAACTCGCTCATAGAACTATGAGTAACTATCCTTAAGCCTTCTGAGAAAGGCCACTTGGCGTAAGGTGAACTTAGAACTTAGAAGGTACATGATTATCTTGGCTACTCTAATATATTAAGAAACTTTGAAGCAGGATATCTTTTCAACCAACGCACGGAGTATGTGCGGAGTAATGATGACCAGACCTGTGGCGTGCGCCTGTACTGTACAGTATGCAATGTCATAAACCCGTCAGAAAGCAGCGGGCGAATATGACAGTGCATTTCGCGACGTGCAACAAAACATCCACGATTCGCAGTTCTTCCACCACATCGCATCGAAGAAGAATTGAAGAAATAACTGCGCATGATGCGACGTGCAATGAATATCCCATTGGGGATAAAGTATGACTTTGCATACAGCGATCTGCGAGGAAAAGAAAGGAAGAAGTGAGATGATTGGATGAGATTTTGTAATCGTGCTTCGAGGGGTTGGGATCATGACAGTGCATGAGATAGTGACTGCATCAGCCAACGACCTGACTGCATACGCTAACGGGTGCATGTACGCGATGTGCCACGAAATGAAAAATGCTACGGCTGATTTGTTGGATTGTTCGACTTTGGTATGCCAATAATATGACTTTGCATGGCAGAAACTGGGAAATGACTGCATCATGGAACGACTGACTGCAGATGCGATTTGCAACAAAATAGGTTTCGTTGATGGTGACTGGCTATATTTGAGATCATTCGTGGAGGAAATTCGCCCAGGTTAGAGACATGTCGCATTATTTCTAGATGTAGGAATGTATGTGTGACGGAAGTTTGTGGAAGGGACTTTCCTGGCGTTGAACTTGATACGAAGTTCTTGTTCGCGTCGAGACTCTAATTATAACAAACTATTCAGATGGCCTCTCAGTTTCGAATCTTTTGCTTTGTCGCTTCAAATCATCAATAATGTACACCGACCGTCAAATCGGAGAGAAAGTTTGAGATTCCCGATTTTACGCTACTGTTTGCAGTTTCGAATTTTACTCTTCTTTCGGGAATGAGAGGAACAGAAAGGCAGTTTCATTGGCCCCTCGGTTACATAACCTTTTCGTCCTGTTTCTGAAGGTATGGAGGTGTTGGGCGTAAGTTGAAAAGAAGCGACAATAATATGCCCAGTCGACGCAAACCCGCTTGCCCTTTTCCGCTTCTCTGCATCTTCACTTGACACAACGACCAGGCAGCCTCAACCCAGTGGGAGCACGGGAGCACCTGAGCCAGGTGTTCCACCACCTGGATCAGGTGTTCCCGGCTACCTGATTCAGGTGCTCCGGGAACTTTAAAAAAATAAAAAAATAAAATTCTCCTAAACTCTCCTATTATAAAGATAATACTTATTTGTATATACCCTTAAAATATTATAGTGTTCTAAGTACTATAGCGTTAGCTATAAACAATTTTGTTTCGGTTATTCTTTGAAAATCCCCCCTTCGAACTACCTTAGAATTTTCAACTTTCCTCGCTTAGTACCTAGCCAGTACTAGCTAGTACTAGGTAGTACCTAGTACTTAGTCGGGCTAGTCGGAATAACACCTAGGCGCGCTACGGGGCTCGGTCCGACTATCGGGAACCTAATATAGGATACTTTTACTAGAGTTTCAAGCTAAATTACGTAACTATGCGTAACGGCTACATATGTCTGGCTGTCTGTCGGTCGTCTCTGTCTGTCGGTTGTCTCTCTGTCTGTCGGTCGTCTCTCTGTCTGTCAGTTGTCTCTCTGTCTGTCCCCCCCCTCCCCCCTATCCCTCGCTACG